>JANAVB010034802.1:32500-59731 GCA_029216955.1 Iris pallida | reverse complement strand
GATAATATATATATATATATATATTATATATATTATATATATATATATATATATATATTATAATATACTATATAGTAATCTTCAGAAAATCTAATACCTCATATATCTATTTCTAGTATAGACCTATTCATGTAAATATGACTATATATATTATAACATTTATTTGAACAAAAATAATATAACCAATAATAATAATATATTATTATATATATCACCTCAATAATAAAATATATATAATATAATAATATAATAATAATAATAATAATATAATATAATAATATAATAATAATAATAATATAATATAATATAATAACGAAATTTAATAAACCAATATTGGTGTATATACCATTATGTACAGTCTAATACCCAAAATGTACAATGACCTATTTTACACAAATGTCATTAAATATTAAATAATGATATTTATAATATTTAATTAACGAATACTTAGAAAATATTCATTAGATCATTAAAACGAAATACAACACCATCCTACCAAAATACATCAACACAAGTGTCAATGGACGTCCCGCATGACTACATGGGCTTGGACTTGGTTCGGGTCCAATCTGGACTGGTTTGGTACAACCGAGTTCCCTAAAACTCAATATATAATAATTAATAAATAAATCTTCGGTAAGGGTTAAGTCGCAACTTGGCCTGCTTTTCCTAGTTAGAAGAATCCTATGGCTCGGCTTTTCCCTACCATGGCTGAACAATAGTCAAAGCACGCCACTGCACTATCCGTGCCATGATTCCTAGTCACCTTGTACTCCAATTTCTAACCATGACTAAAATCATCTACCGTAATAATTAACTAATTAATTATTTATAAAAATCTAAAAATCACCATTCAAATAAAATATTTTAAATTTTGGGAAGGGGAGCTACAAATCTACCCACCTTAAAAATAATTTCGTCATCAAATTCTAATTCAGACTATTCTTAAAATTCAGAAAGTAAGTCTACCTTAACCTTCATCTCCTTAAACTTTAATTCCTCAAAATAGTTTATCCTCCTCCTAGCCATTTCGTAACTACGATTCTACGAGGACTTCTACCCACCTTTGGTCACACTACTCCCTCGAACTAAAATCTTATAATCTTCTAACTAGTTGCTAACAATCCTAGCAACAGATATCTAGGGCATATGGCATCTATAATCCTCTCCTATCTATCAAGCAATCCAAGATTTAACAACAACAAATTTACATAAGTAGCTAAGAAATATTGATAATTCTAATAAGCGTGACCATTCGTCGCTCTGAAATAGGAAGGACAGGAAGATAAGGAAGAATAATCGAGAGCAAATACGAAGTTTCAAGAGCGGTAGAGAGTATCCAATGATACAGATAAAAAGAGAGTTTGAACCATTGACTTATTTGCTAGATTGGGCTACTCTAGTCTAGTCACTTGTTAAATTGGAGAACCCTTCGCTTCTTAGAGGGGCTTGCAATCCATGCAATATAGAAGTTCCGTTCTCGAAATTAATCTAAACATGGTTCCATAATTGAACAGAATTTGAGAAATCAATATTGTGATCTATTTCGTGGTTATTTAAACACACGAGCAAGGGATATAAATGCAATACAAGATCGTATCGCGACTTCCAGGTAGATGGAATAAGGGTTACGGATGACTTCACATTCTAAGAGGTGGAGACTATATAATAGGTACAGGGACCTATTTCAAACAGTTCAGTTTTATAGTCCAATACGGTGGTATGTATGGATGGGTTTTACTGGGTTTTAATGGGTTTCCTATCTGGATATCACTCGTTGGTTGGATGAACCTTGGATTTCAATCTATATTGACTGGACAAGATTCCAATGATAAAACTATTTCTACTAGGTTAGGGTAACCTAGAATAGATTTCCAACCAAGTGGTTGAGCTAGTTGCCAGTCAGGTTGGTTAGCTAGGTTCCTAAAGCCCAAAATGTGCCTTCAGTGACTTTTGTGTTTAAGTAGCACATAAGGCCTCAATTGGGTGGCATACTAGTGGCATGTGCGGTGGGCTTCGAGTAGATCACAACCATATATTGGTTCGAATGAATTGAGTCAAGGTTGAGGCTCTAGTGGAAGTCGAGAAGTATACCGGTATTATGGTAAAGGTTATAGCTAGTCTTTTTTGACCTGAAAGTAGTACCACAAAAATAGAGTACAAGGGACGGGTTTGAGTGGGACATGATAGGTAAAGGTGGACTCATCTGGATCTTGCATATGCAATTTATTGGGAGGTAACAGCTGGTCTCGTGCTCCGAATATTAATGACACGGCCGGGGACACAAAATGATCTAAATGGAAAGTGGGAGTCCATGGGGCACCAATTATCATCCTAATGGAAATTATTCTAATCAATCGGTAATCCTCGTATATCCTAAAATTCTAGAAGGCTTACAGTCTACTCACCTTAGAAACTAGGACATGATTTTAGGAATAATGAAGTTAGAAGAATTTCAAAGTCCGGATATTATACCTCGACTCTTGTCAATAAAGAATAAGGCACGGCATAACGGGATACGGTAGATATAAGTCACGTAAAGGATCGTCCCTCAATAAATGGAAAACGAGTGTGTACAATGACACATGGTCGATAAAATAGAATGATCTACTTGTCCATAGTATACAAGAGTCATCGGCGGGGTAACTAACTCTAAGGCACATCATATGAAAAGATTTCTAACACTGGGTCGTGAATTTCTATTTGTGTCAAGCCTGCCAGACTATTGTCACAAGGGTTCTAGTGGTATGGACTGTAGTGATCCTGTATTGCTGTTGATAACTGATAGGTCATAATATGACAAGGTATTTAAGCTATGGTATTGGCTAAGCTAGTAACTGTGGTGTTCCAATACTAGTTAGGTCTTACTAAAAATTTACATAACTAGTAATATTTGTTGGAAACCAATCTCGGGATGGGCGTCTACCATAGTCACGGTAAATGATTGTCCTTACCTTTGTCTATTCATCTCATGTCTAAACTATGGCCTTTGGTCGAGGAAAGGTTGAGTTAAGGCTTAAGAGTTGCTAGTTAAAGCAAGCTTCAAGCAATAATTAGAGACTCACAACAATTGGTTTCTTAAGAATAAATAGTCTCCTAGGTTGGCATTTGGTCAAGGAAGATCCTAATCATTCTCGGACTCCATTGACTAGAAGATTATGATAGTAGGTTTAGGGTCGAAGAGATGACGAGTAACTCAAGGCAAGGTTCCAGTCACAGGGTTGGCCGATGGTAGCTACACTTGCGTATACAGCTATCATAGCCATGGGGGATACTCTGTATCTATCTATCAATTACGAGCTTTCGTCTTTCCAATCAGTGAAGGACAAAAACAATAAAAAGTTCAAGAGAGATGTCCCTGAATACAATTACGTGATTCAAAGGCTAATGTATAATTCAAGAGGAATTGTCAATGCAGTCGCGGATGAGATCCTAGAGACATCTATATCTCAATCCACGTAGGTTAATCAGAGGGAGAGCGAACCGAGTGCACTAAGGTTGATCAGACCGTAATACATCGATTCTGATTAGATAATATGTTAGTAGGCATCCCCAATAAACATAATCTTGAATCAAGCTCGATAAAAGAGTAAGCTTGCAAAACTAGGCTGTAATAGCAGCATTGGTCGAGATAGTCAAAGTACAAGCATGCGAGATTTTTGGAAAGGAGGCACAAGTAGTTCGAGTTTTGAGAGAATCAAAACCTTACCTGGTGTTATTGCTTATACAGCCATCCTACTATCTACCTATCCATAAGGCCTTGGTCGACTAATGGTTTATGGACCTCTAAATTCTATATTCCAGGTAAACCTATTAGTGTCGGTCAATTACCTCGTTAATAGATCACAAGGACCACAGAATACTAGATTGGGAGACATGCTACCCAACTTACAGAACTTCTACTAGTATTGGCTTTGGGTCTTATCGGACATACAGGGCATTTTCTATTCTCTATAGTATCCTAAAGTCATTTTACCGAGAATTATGCCTCGCCCGTATACTCTGGCTGTGGTAAACCCTTGGTTCTGTGATTCAGATGTGATATGCTATCAGATACTCTACCTTATATTGACACAAGGTTTAAAGAGGTCAACGAAGACATAGTTTTCGCATAACCTATGATTCCTTGAAATAATTTCAACTCTATAGGTCGTGCCTCGCCAGTGCGCTGCTGGCTGCAGTGGACCCACACTCTCCATTCTCGAGTAATTGGTGAAAGTGCGCTGCTGTCTAGCCATCGCAGTCGTTAAATTACTCCAACTATATTCCTAAGAACTTCAAGGAGCTGTTAGAGATTCAAACTAGTTAACTATGATAGAAAGCATAAACATCTGCCTATAAGTCTCAATCCTTAAAGTAAAAGATTGATCGGAGGGAAATAACTGAAGACAAGGGAGTGAGAACATCCTAATCTTTATTTCATATGTATTTCAAATGGCCGTGGGAAAACTTTGAATCAAATCTAACTCGAGATTCGTATACGAATAACAGAATCAGAAATTATAAACTAATTCTTTACAGCAAAATAAGATTTTAAATTAGGCAATTCTAACTTATGATATAAGGTCTATATCTAACAGAGCAAAAGAAAAGCGACAATTTATCAAGACTAGAGCCTTAATTCTAGGAAAACCTAACTTACAAAATGATTAGTATACCCACATTGGATCATATCGGCATATCAAAAGTGATAGTGTATCTATAGAGATCTGGCAAGCTATCTAAATTTAATGAATCTTTATCTAAATTGCATGGCCTATCTGACAACCTTAACTACCCAACGGTCAATTTGCACAAGGGACTCCTAGTCCTAGTCATTCTCTTAAATCAATTAAACTCTAAGTTGTGAATGAGCATTTTCTAGTCGCAGGCTCGCAATAGTACGACTGACATCGGTACTACCACAAGTTCGCAATCTTTTGCGAAAACTGACCTGCATGGGCCACCACAAAAATTTGTCACGACTCGCACCCGCTTTTCGGATACAAGACGTGTCCAAGCCAGCCTATGCCGCAGAGTCGGCTGTAGAACGCTGTCACGGCAAAGATGCTCAAAATCACAAAAATATCTTTATTTATTGCTCATTCACATTTCTAAAATTTACTACAACATTTATATTTAAAGAAAATACAAAGTTCTCACAATTAATGAAAATGATACAACTGCTATCTATTTCTAGGTTTCTGTCTGCAAGTACACCCATATCTCCCAAAGCTAAGTGAAGCCACAGCAAACCTGAAAAATGTTAGATTCCAGTCAGGAATGGAACACACACACAAACCGACGGAATGCAAAAATACAATAGAATTAACAAGACATGAAAATAACATATGAGAGATGAAAAATTGAAAATAACTGATGACATGACTAGTGGTGAAGAAGACAAGGAAAACAAATAAAAGACAACTATCTATGTGTTTTGAAATATCCTTTCGACATGTGAACGGTTAAGGAATAATACGGCACACTGCACGTGTCGTGTGCAGCTGCTATCAGTCAAGATTAGACATATTGGGATGGGTAAGGGATAGTTCACACGTCTACTAAGATATTTCTCCGCCTAGCTAGTACTCATGGAATCAGGTCGTAAGATGGTAATCATAAAAATGACAGTCAAGAATGTATAATAGATCCATGATACTAATCTCCGTGTGACGAGCGTGTCAACAAAAAGCAAGACATATGTATAAACATGAAATGAAAAGACTACTATGAATCGAAAGCAATCAGAAAGTGCACTTGCCTATGGTCCTTAGCTGGTGAAACCGATAGTACAACCACATCAGATGAGTCACTAAAGTCAACACATGCAAAAAGACTCTAGATGCTGAAATAGACATTACCAACGTTCTCAGAATAGTCAAATTAGCTAGGATTGTCTGTCCTTAAGTCCAATTCTAGACACAGGGGCAAAACTGTAATTTTGGGTCAAAACGGTGTCCGTCGTTGGACCCGCTTTGCACCGAAAAGCGTGCCAGAGTTAATGGTCTCTAAATTCATCAAACTACATGTCTACGGATTTGTTTGATGATACGAACCCAACCGTACGTCCAAAGTTGGATTCTGGCAGGCCGTGCACAGAATCGCCCGTTGAGTCGAACCGTAGGGCCCGCAAAACGGTGATCCGATCAACTGTCTCAGAATCGGACCAAACTTGGCATACAGGACCAAAAAATGATGCGGTCCTGTTGGCGCAAGTTTCGTCTCGATCTGACGAACGTGCACAAAGTAATTGGAAAATTTGCACAAAGGCCGATATGGTGAATTTCAACGGATACGCATCAAATTCGTCGCGCACACACAACCAATTTGAATTCTGTCAAAGCCCACACGTCCACGAAGTCGATACGCACCTTTTGATGCTTTCAGTTCGCGACCACGTCGCCCGAATTGGCGGGACGCACGTCGTATCAAAAGTTTTTATGTTTTCGGAAAACAGTTTTTCTGTCAATTTGGGAAAGCGATTTCTCGATGCTCGGTCAACGAAATCGGATTCCGTGAAAAGAGATGTGAAGCCCTACAGGTTGTCTAGGTCTGTTGTTAATCAGTTTTTGAAAACTACTAAGGGTTTGATCACAATCATTCTTCCAAAAAGGGTTCGGGACAGTTTATACGTCCTGTTTTTAATAGTTTTTGGCCGAACTATTCTATATGAAATCAACCGAACTATTTACTAGGCTTCCTAGATGGTTAGGATGGGATTTTACCTGCAAGACTGGTTCGACAAACGATGAACCGTAGTGTCGAGAATCCTGCTGCGAACAGGGCTCCTCCGTTATGTTGCTATTGCTGTGTTCTTCCCCTTCGTGGTTGCTCTCGGCCTGCCGCCGGCCGACCCCTGGCCAGCCTGCGGCGGCGCACGCGCGAAGGGGAGGGGCGTGCGTGGGCGTAGGAGTTAGGGTTTCCTCATTTGTTCCCGATCTCTCTCTCTATGTTCGACTATATATGTGCTGTCGAATAAAAACGAGCAGGGGGAGTTCCGCTCGGGCTGGGAGCGCGTGGGTTTGGCGAATGCCTGGGCCGGGCTGGGAGCGCGTGGGTTTGTTTTAGTTTTATAGTATATATATCTATATATATATTTTTTTTTTATCTATATATAAATGTCTATTTACATATATACATATATTTACACACATATACATATATATATTTATCTATACATACACACATATATATGTATATTTATATATACAAACACATACGCATGTATATATATACACATTTATATGTATATAATTATATAACTCTATATATAATATATTTACTTTATTTTATAAATAATAATGGGGGTATATATTTATAATTATTTAATAGGCACCCATATATCCATGTATTCATATATATATATATTATACTTATATAGTAATCTCCATAAAATCTAAATAAAACCTCAATATTATTTATTTCTAATGTAGGGCCTATTCATGTAAATATAAATATATATTAACATTTATTTGAACAAAATAATATAACCAATAATAATATTATATATAATAATCACCTCAATAACATTGATAATATAAAAATAATATAATAATAATAATAACAAAATTTAATAAACCAATAATGGTGTATATACCATTATGTACAGTCTAATAATCCCAAAATGGACAATGACCTATTTTACACAAATGTCATTGAATATTAAATAATGATATTTATAATATTTAATTAACGGATACTTAGAAAATATTTATTAGATCATTAAAACGAAATACAACACCATCCTACCAAAATACATCAACATGAATGCCAATGGACGTCCCGCATGACTACATGGGCTTGGGCTTGGTTCGTGTCCAATCTGGACTGGTTTGGTACAACCGGGTTCCCTAAAACTCAATATATAATTAATAAATAAATCTTCGATAAGGGTTAAGTCGCAACTTGGCCAGGTTTTCCTAGTTAGAACAATCATATGGCTCGGCTTTCCCCTACCATGGCTAAACACTAGTCAAAGCACGCCACTGCACTATCTGTGCCATGATTCCTAGTCACCTTGTACTCCAATTTTTAACCATGACTAAAATCATCTACCGTAATAATTAACTAATTAATTATTTATAAAAATCTAAAAATCACCATTCAAAAAAAATATTTCAAATTTTTGGGAAGGGGAGCTACAGAAAGTGTGACGGAAACGTGGTGGTATTCCTAGAACTTTACGTAGATGACATCTTGCTTATTGGAAACAATGTGAAGGTGTTATCTGATGTAAGGGTATGGTTATCCAAATAGTTTGACATGAAGGACTTAGGAGAAGTAGGTTACATCCTTGGGATCAAAGTTCTACGAGATCGCAAGCAAAAGATTGGGCTTGTCCCAAGCTTCCTATATCGATAATGTACTAACTCGTTTTAGCATGCAAAATTCTAAGAAAGGTTTCTTACCTTTTAGGCATGGAATTTCTCTATCAAATGAGTAGTGTCCGAGGACACCTAAAGAGATAGAGAACATGAAAACAGTTTTTTATGCTTCAGTAGTAGGAAGCTTAATGTATGCAATGCTATGTATGAGACCAGACATCTGCTTTGTCGTTGGCATGGTCAGGAGATATCAGTCTAACCCAGGACAAGAGCACTGGACTACCGTAAAGCATATTTTGAAGTACCTGAAAAGGACTAAAGAGTATATGCTAGTTTACCATGCAGATAGTTTAGTTCCCTTGGGGTATACAGAATCAGACTTTCAATCAGATAGGGATTCCAGGAAATCTACCTCAGGTTATGTATTTACTTTGGGAGGTGGAGCCATTGTGTGGAGGAGTATCAAGAAAAAATGTATTGTTGATTCTGCCATGGAAGTCGAGTATGTAGAAGCCTCTGAGGCAGCCAAATAAGCGGTTTGTGTCACGCCCCGCTCTCGTAGGAGCGATCGTCCTCGCTAAGGCGTGATGCCGCACGAGCCTAGATTTGCGCTCGTGCAAGGCAGGTTCCATAACGGCCGATTACAGCGGCTGCGACGGGGTCCTCGTACAGAAGTCCCAAGCAAAGACATTGAATAATGGCAGCAGAAATTTAGAACAAAACACAAGTCATTCAAATGATGCATTTTATTGATATTGAAACAAAGATTACAAAGGGGCGCAAGGCCAAGATTATAATCACTCAAGCTCACTCTTCTCACATTACAGGTCACTCAGCTCTCTCTCATCTCTCAATACATGTCTCGAGCCAGCGGATGCTTCGGAAGGCAACGTCCATACATTATGTCCCGTATAAGTCTTGACACCACGCGGCCGCACGCTACGAATCGCCAAGGAACTCCGTACCTCGACGCATCCAAGTGAGCTCCGCACCACGAGCTTCTATCTGTGCCTGCACATGAAAACTGTGTGGGTGTCAGTACTCAACTGTACTGGAGGAATGAGCTCTTCGCCCACCCATAAAAAACTAACACGTTTGATTTACTTCGTGCAACAGAGTCCTTTTACGATCGTCTTTCTACTCTTACCTTAGGACCAGTTTTAGGACATAGACTCTCGGCCTATTTAGTGCCTCTAGACCGTCACCGTGCTATTGTATCGATAACTTCCTTAATCCTTGCCTCTAGACCTTTTCGTGCTTGCATTATCAACGCACTGACTCATACTTGTCTTTCGTGCCATACTCTGGGGCATAACTACTCGGGCGTGCCATGAACTCGATTCATGCTTCATTATCTCTGAGGCAGTGCCTCCTGGCTTAGTCTTGCCTATACTTGTGTTGTGACAACGTGGCCGTACCTCACATTTCAAGGTCGTGTCCTGCAACTCAATATAACTTAACCAATCTTGTCCTACGGCCCTTCTCGACTTAACTCGCAACGTCTAACCCAACTTGTGGAACTGGTGTTGAAAACTCAAGTACGATGCCACACCGTATGTCGAAGCATGTGTCTTACGTATAGCCAAATCTTAGGCTTCATAATACTTTGGGTGCAAACCGAGCACACATTTCATAACTCAAGTCATATCGTGCTTACACTTCCTTTGTTACGACCGACACAGTGCATGCGGATTCGCCGCTTAGCACGCCAATTATCTATGTGAAAGGCCACTGGCATGACAAGCCATCGTGGACATAGCTCGGGTAGGCGGTGGGTCCTTCCATGCAAGGTAGCTAGCACCATAGAAAGCCCTTGACTACCCATGCGGTACAATTCAGCACTGCTATAACGTCTTCCCCTAGGTCGACTGGTCCCGGTGCCCCAGCGTAATACCAGTCGAGGAAGAAATCTTTGTCGACAAGTTGTCCAATGACCACGCACCTATGAGACATCTAGACTCATGTAAATGCATGGCCTAATTTTATGGTATGACTGGAACTATACTTAGCAACTCGTGATCTAAACCACACTTTGCATAACGTGCATCGGAACCGTGAGACTCCCAACCGAGGGTCCGCCTCATACTTTGAAAACGTGCATAGGAACCGTGAGACTCCCAAACGAGGGACCGCCTCAGCGACAAACGATCGCATGAACTTACTTCTTTAAAAATGAGGGAACGACTACTACATAGCCTTCAAACTTAACTTGAACAAAACATGTTCCTTAAGTGCCAGAGACCATGGCTAACTTTTCATCGTGCCGACCATGGCTCGTGACTTAAACCAACTTACGTTCTGTGTAGCACTATCGCCCAAGTCATACTTTATATGACGGGGCTCGAGATCGTGGGACTAAGTGGCTAAACAATCGCAGAAAGCGGGACAGTGCTTGCTATGACTTCGATAGCCCAGTGTTACCTTGCCTAACTTAATCAAGCCTACAACTTAACCCGTGGGACGAGAAAAGGCTATGCCAAGCCCTTGCATTGTGGAAGTGTGCATGCTTAATCGAGCATTTACGCGGGCGACGCTTATGACTTAGGTTAACTCATAGTTTTGTGTCGAATACCAACTTTCCTTCTCCCAAGCCACGGGACGAAGGGACGGGTGTCATTTTCAAAGCACGTCGTGCACCAACTCTAAGCCAACCGTTGGAACTTTCTATATTCTAACTCCATTTGACCCGTCAGGATTAATCCCTTATCTATGTGGATTCGTCTCTTTTATTGTCAAGCCTACTTGTGCATTTGAAAACATTCAATTTATTATGTGAAGGCTAAGATGAGGCAAGTTCATCGAAACTACCCCACCTGAGCGAGGATTCGCCTCGACCGTGCGGGTCTTCGAGTCGCCGTTGCATGGCTAAGTCCGAACGCCGTCGGTGTTTCGATTCCTCCAATTGACTGAGCGGGACGGGGCACTACAGTTTGGCTCAGAAACTTCATGTTGGACTTGGATGTGGTACCTAGTTTGCCTAAGGCTATTACACTTTATTGTGATAATAGTTGTGTAGATGCAAACTCGAAGGAACCACGAGCCCATAAGATAGGTAAACACATTGAGCGCAAGTACCACCTGATACGAGATTTCGTAAAGAAAAAAAAAGTTGTTGTGATCAAGATAGCATCAGCCGACAACCTAGCTGATCCCTTTACAAAGAGCTTACCATCTAAGGCTTTTAATAGTCATGTTGAGGGAATGGGAGTCATGTGTAGCAGCATGGCTTTAAGTATAAGTGGGATATTTGTAACAGTATACTAAAAAGCAATACTTTGAGTATAAGTGGGAGATTGTTAGGGTTATATACTAAAAGTATCACTTTTGTATTAACTTTATTTCCTTAAATTTTGAATGAGAATCATATGGGCGAATGTTTGCATATTGTATTTGTTGCAAGTGTTAATACAAGTGTCTGATATTCTATATTTTAGATAATATGGTGCGTGGTGTCACACAGAAGATCATATTATCAGTTCTCTATTGAATATAAATAGTTCACAACCTAGATGGACTTGGACAATCCATTGGAAAGGTTATAATGTAATCTGGTATTAGTCTATCTTGACTATAGGTTTATACTAGTACACTTTATGTGTATTTAACAGGACCACTTGAGGTTGTTTTCTTTGTACTGACTACATAAGAACAAATACCTCTGTTATTATGGATGCTTGTGCTCTTAATTCGAATATAATAACAAAAATGTATATGCAGTGTGCATTACTTTGACTCATAAAAGCGTGAGATTCATTATGGGTCAACAACCTCTATGAATTGGGTAATAACATTGTATGTATGATGGACTGTTGATTATAAAAGGAATCCATGTCCCGACACGTCGGGTTGATGCTGTCCCTTTAAGGAGCTCATAAGGATTGTCATGTAAATCCTGCAGGTGGATTATATCCGACATGACAAAGAAAGTTGAGTGGTACTACTTAAGGATAAAAGATGTCGATCAATATAGTTGTCAGTAACTTAATTTAATCGACGAAAATTCGATATCTTAACATGGGGAGCCAAACGAGCATATAATAAAGGCGCCCATAATCATAATTTGGGATTAGGAAGGTAGTGCAACAATAGCTCTCTAGTGGACCGAGCTATTGTTAATGGGCCTGGGTTGTGTGTTCGAGCTGAACACGGGATACACAGATCGTTAGGAGACCAAACCCTAATTTCTCCTCATGGTCCCTGCCGTAGCCTTATATATCCTCTATTCTCCGGCCATCATAATCTTATCAGAAATAAGAATCTTTCTCTAAATTTGTGATTCACGTAAGGAGAGAAAGGAAGGGTTGCCAAGGAGAAGAAAAGGTTGGAAGATCGTCACCCACACGACGTCCAACCGAGGAAGGAATACGTGCAGAAGATCTTGGGGTTGTGACTGCTCGAGATTACTAGGAACGGTTGTCTTCTTCCCGTCGCAGGTATAATTCGTGAACCCTAGTTTCTTCCTATGAAGGGTTAGAACACGCTTATATCTGTTTAACTTTCTATCGATCAATACGCACACCCAAACTAGGGTCTTGGGAATCCCCAGTTCCATCAACATGTTCATTTCTCAGTATTTCATATCCCTTCATCTCAGGCATCAATTCATCTCATTTAAATGCTCATTTCATCGTAGCATTTCAATGTTCATAGGGACGAGCATCAATTCAATGTTCATGTGGCAATTCATTCATTAGCAGAGTTTTAAAAAACATAATCGATTCATTCAATATTTATAGCCCTAGCTTCTTAGTGGTATTGATTTGTGGCATTAGCATCTTATTATCGATCAACGGATGTAGCAAGGCAACACTAGAATTCATTTAGTTGGTATGAAGGAGTAGCGGAGAAGGGACAAACCACCATAGAGAATCCACACTTACCAATTAGAGAATTATCGAGAGGAAGATGAACACTTGTGCGCTTAGCCTTCCGTCACGTGTCCGTCTGCAATAGCACCAAAAGATAGGTTAATACTCCGTCTCGTTATGTTCCTTTCTCTCAGAATTTTCAAGAATGAATGCTATAAAAATCGATGAATACAGGCAAGAATCAAATCATCGAAAACTATTCAGAAAAGCATCCTTCAAAACCAAGTAGCAAAACTAGCAGCAAAACATCCAGAGTAACTCTTAGACTCATTTCAAGAGAAACCAATCCATTAGTTGGAAAGGTTCGTCCATGATCGATTCGATACCGACGGTAAGTTTCCCCAATACTCGGTTTCGACTGAGTTAATCAAGCCACAAGCCTTATATAGTGAACCGCTAGAGCGGGACACTACATAATAGACCACTAAGAAAAGTTTCATCCTCGAAACTTAAAGAAAAGTCCTACCTCAAGATTATCAAACAGCGAAGGGTATTTCACCCTCATCTCCTCTTCCAGTTCCCAAGTTGACTCTTCGACAGCATCGTTCCGCCACAACACGTTGACCAAAGACATTGTCCGATTCCGCAAAACTTTCTCCTTCTTGTCCAAAATTTGGACAGGTTCTTCAGTGTAGGATAGGTCAGCGCTCAGATGCAACTAATCGATGTTTACCACATGGCTTGGATCATGCACATACTTCCGCAGTTGAGACACATAGAAGACATCATGCACATCAGCCAGAGCCAATAATAGTGCAAGTCGCTAAGCCATTGAGGCTACCTTCTCCAGGATCTCGAAGGGTCCAACGAATCTTGGGCTTAACTTTCCTTTCATCCCAAACCGTATTACACCTCGCATGGGTGTGACCATCAAGAAGACATGGTCGCCACAGTAAATTCCAAGGGTCGTCGATGTATATTTGCGTAACTTTTCTGCCGGCTTTGAGCAATTCTAAGTCTTTCTCGAATCAAGCGGACCTTCTCGACGGCCTATTCCACAAGTTCCGGTCTGAGCACTTGTCGTTTACCGACTTCATCCCAACATATAGGTGACCTATATTTCCGTCCATACAAGGCTTCATACGGGGCCATCTGAATACTTGCCTGATAACTATTGTTATAGGTAAACTCCGCTAATGCGAGATGTGTGTCCCAGTTCATCTTCAAATCAAGAACACACAATCTCAACATATCTTCAAGTATCTGATTTACCCTCTCGATTTGACCATCAGTCTGCGGATGGTATGCCAAACTGAAATTCAACTTGGTACCCATTGCTACTTGCAGACTAATCCAGAAGCGCGACAAGAACCGCCAGTCTCTATCTGATACTATAGAAACTGGCATCCCGTGTAATCCGACAATCTCATTCATGTAGATCTGAGCCAACCGTTCAACGCTCAATGTTACTTTTATTGCAATAAAATGAGCCGAGTTGGTCAATCTATCCACGATCACCAAAATTGCATCATTTCCTTTCTAAGTTTTCGGTAAGCCAACTATGAAATCCATACTGATATGATCCCACTTCCACTGCGGGATAGCGAGATTTTGTAGTTCTCCGCCGAGCCGTTGATGTTCGGCCTTTACATGTTGACAAGCTAAGCATTGTGACACAAATAGAGCTACATCCTTTTTCATGCCGTGCCACCAAAATATTTTGTGCAGATCCTTGTACATTTTAGTGCTTCCCGGATGCAAGAAATACTTCGCAAAATGAGCTTCGATCAGTATTTTCTTCATGAGTTCCTCATCCTTAGGAATGTACAGTCTTCCCTTAACACGAATAGTGTCATCTTCTACCGTAAAGTCGGTTGCCTTTCCTGCTAGAATCAACTCGTGTATCTTTTGCAGAAATGGATCGTCCTTCTGAGCAGTCCTAATCCTTCCCTGGAGGCTCGGTTCAAGCTGCAACTTAGCCAACTATATATCTTGTGTACGGACTCTGAATTTAATGCCTATCTCTTCAAAATCTCGCAATACCTCCTTTTCCACTGACATTATTCCAATGAATTTTCGACTCAAAGCATCAGCCACCACATTTTCCTTACCCAGTGTGTAGAAAATTGTCAAGTTATAATCCTTGATCAATTCCAACCAACGTCGCTGCCTCAAATTTAACTCCTTTTGAGTGAATATGTAAGCTTTTGTGATCCATGAAGATTTCGTAGGACACACCATAGAGATAGTGTCGCCACAATTTTAACGCAAATACAATTACCGCTTGTTCTCAATCACGAGTTGGATAATTCTTCTCATGCTGCTTAAGCTGTCTCGATGCATAAGATATAGTTTTTTTCGTGTTGCATGAGAACACATCCCAACCCAAGTCCTGATGCGTGATTGTAAATCTGGAATCCCTCAGAGCCTTTCGAAAGTACAAGAATTAGATCCGTGATGAGCCGTTGCTTTAGTTCCTGAAAACTACTCTCACAGTCGTCGGTCCACTTAAATACGACTCCCTTCTGAGTGAGGCGAGTCAGAGGCGAAGCAATTCTCGAAAAGTCTTTCATAAACCTACGGTAGTACCCGGCTAAACCAAGGAAACTTCGTATCTCACTAGCTGACTTAGGCTGTTTCCAGTCTACCACTGCCTCTATCTTCTTTGGTTTAATAGCAACACCTTTGCGAAGACAACGTGTCCTAGAAACGACACGTTGTTCATCCAAAATTCATATTTACTCAGTTTTGCATAGAGTTGATTCTCACGAAGCATCTGAAATATCGTTCTCAAATGCTTAACGTACGCCTCCTTGTCTTTCGAGTAGATCATCCAAGTTAATAAAGAGATCCTTACGAGTCCATCTTTGCTCCACTATTCTAGTTTTCTTAGCGATCTAGCTAAGTCGGGTCGGGAAGGCTTGCACGAGTCTTTGAGGAGAAACACAGTGCGCCGCACGGGACGAGGTGCTAGCAAAAACACTAAGTCCGTGACAAGTGGTATCAGTGCAAAGGTTCGATCGCCGTCATGTCTTCGACCGAAGCCATCATCAACGAGGAACCCGCACAACCCTCATCTCCTAAAGAGAAGGCGAAGACCTCGAGGAAGGGCAATAGCAAGGAACCGTTGGTGGAATGGGCTCTTCGCGAGTTGGCTGACCGGGTTGAGATGCTGGAGAAAGGCGTAACGGGAATCGAGTATCAAGTGGAGCAGAACCAAGCGGCTCACGAAGAATTTGCCCAAGGTTTGGAGGCGGATGTCGCCACGGCTATGACGGAGTTCCGGGAGCATCTCCGCGAGATGCAGGCCGAGTTCGAGGAGGAACGAAAGGCCACGAAGGCGGAGATTTCTGAACTACGCAAAGAGCTACAAACCAAGGCGAAGGTCCTCAAGAGGGCCATTGCTGGTGGTCCGACTCCGAGGAGGGAGTCAATGCAGAGGGTGAAGTATCCAGAACCTAAATCCTTCACTGGCGTACGGGACGCGAAGGAGGTAGATAACTTCATCTGGAATGTCGAGCGCTACCTGAAGGCGGTCCGCATCGAGGATGAGACCGACAAGGTAAACACAGCGTCCCTATATTTCTCTGATGATGCTATGTTGTGGTGGCGACGCAGGTGCATCGATATAGAAAAGGGGCTCTGGAAGATCGAGACTTGGGAGGATCTCAAGAAGGAGATCTAGTCTCAATTCTACCCGAAGAACGTGGAGTATGTCGCGAGACGGAGTTTGCGACAACTCAAACACACCGGGTTCGTCAAGGAGTATGTGGCGGAGTTCACCCGTCTGATGCTTTCCATTTCCACTATGGGCGAAGAGGATCGCCTGTTCCACTTCCTGGAGGGTCTACAACCATGGGCGGCACAAGAATTGCAGAGGCAAGATGTGTCGGATGTGAACGCGGTTGTTGCGGCAGCCGAGAAGCTGATGGAGTATCGACGGAATGATGCCCCGAAGCCAAAGGAAAAGACCACCACCAAGTTCAATGGTGAGGGAGCGAAGAAGAACAATGGAAAGGGAGGCCCACCGCCGAAGGACAAGCCGCAAGCAAAGCCTTCGACGGAGCGAAAGATTGAATGCTACCTGTGCGGAGGAAATCACTTCGCACGAGACTGCCCGAACAGGGGAAAGAAGGTGAACGCGGTCCAAGGCGAGGAGGCCGAGGACCAGGAGCCTAAGAAGGGGGCTCATATGGGTGCCCTGCGCCTGTTGAATGCTCTGAAGAGCAAGGCGGTAGTGTCCAAGACCCCGAATCGAGAGCTGATGTACGTGGACGTGAAGATCAACGGCCAACACCAGGGCGATGGTCGACACGGGGGCTACTCACAACTTTATCTCGGACGCGGAGGTCCGACGCTTGGGTTTGGCGCTGGAAAAAGACTCAAGCACGATAAAGGCAGTCAACTCTGAGGCACGCCCCGTGTAGGGGGTGGCCAAAGGGGTGAAGATCCAAGTGGGAGACTGGACCGGTGTCACCAGTCTCACGGCAGCACCACTGGACGACTTCAACATGATCCTTGGGATGGACTTCCTCACTTCGGCAATGGCGGTCCCAATGCCGCATCTGGGAGTCGTCGGGATCATGGAGGAGAGCTCTCCGTGCATGGTGACAACTGCACGAGGCGAGCTTACGAAAGGGAAGGCTCTCTCCGCATTACAACTCAAGAAGGAGATGCGACACGGAGATCCGCCTGTGATCGATGACGTCCTTGTGGAGTTCGGGGACGTCATGCCAAAGGAGTTGCCAAAGAGGCTACCTCCGCAGAGGGAGGTAGACCATGCCATCGAGTTGGAGCCGGGCACGAAGCTACCCGCCATGGCTCCATATCGCATGGCCCCGCCCGAGCTGGACGAGTTGAAGAAGCAACTCAAAGAGCTGCTGGACGCGGGATTCATCAGACCGTCAAAGGCCCCGTATGGTGCACCGGTGCTGTTCCAGAAGAAGAAGGACGGAAGCCTTCGTTTGTGCATCGACTATCGTGCACTAAACAAGGTAACCGTCAAGAACAAATATCCCATCCCGTTGGTGGCGGACTTGTTCGACCAATTGGGAGGCGCGAGATACTTTTCCAAACTTGATCTGCGCTCGGGGTATTATCAAGTTCGGATTGCAGAGGGCGACGAGGCTAAGACGGCATGCGTGACGAGGTATGGCGCATATGAGTTTATGGTTATGCCTTTTGGTCTAACAAATGCTCCTGCGACTTTTTGTACTTTGATGAACAAGCTCTTTCATCCCTACCTAGATCGGTTCGTCGTGGTCTACCTCGACGACATAGTCGTGTACTCAAACACGATGGAGGAGCATCTCACTTGCTACTAAATTTCCACCCGCAGCACAGCGTGGTGAGATAGATGATAAAATCTGCACCTACAATATTCTGACCGATAACAATTTCAAAAAAGTTATTCATGGTATGTTAGAACCACTATATTATGATAATCCATTAAAATGGTTTGATAAAGCTCCACGATACTACAAGATTGAGCTTTTAGATATACATAAAGAATCGAAAGTTCGTGTTAATAGCATTATGGTTTCTCCTACAGACAAGGAGGAATTTGCTAAACAAATTGATGAGCTACTTCGATTAAAACTAATACAAAAAAGCCATAGTACTCATTCATCTCTAGCTTTCCTAGTTAGGAATCATGCCGAGATAAAAAGAGGAAAGGCTAGAATGGTTATTAATTATCGAAAGCTTAATAGCTACACAAAGTTTGATGGTTATTTCATCCCCTCTGCTGAAAATCTTATTAGGCAGATACAGGGAGCTAAGTTTTATAGTAAGTTTGATGCTAAGTCAGGTTTTTGGCAACTCAAGCTTGCGGATAAAACTTCAATTGAGCTAACTGCATTCAGCTGTCCTCAGGGACACTTTGAATGGTTAGTTATGCCTTTGGATTAAAAAACGCTCCACAAATATTCCAGAAATGGATGAACTCAATCTTTGGACATCTAGACTTTGTTGTTGTCTATATTGATGATATTCTTGTGTTCTCTAAAACTGCTGATGAACATAAGGATCATCTTTTGCAGGTAACAAGGTTGTTACTTGATAACGGTATTATACTTAGTCCTAAGAAAATCGAACTGTTTAAGACAGAGATTGACTTCTTAGGAAAAGTAATTAAAAATGGACAAATTGAGTTACAGCAGCATATCTATGCTAAAATAAAAGATTTTCCTGAAGACTTCAAAACTTTGAAAGAACTTCAGAGTTTTCTAGGACTGCTTAACTATGGTAGAAAGTTTATTCCCCATCTTTCTGCTAGAGTTGAAAAATTACAGGAAAAGCTAGCTGCTGAACAAGCCAAGTATAAAACTATGACTGGTGAACAACCTAGGAAATGGGATACTAGTAGAATATCAATTACACTGTCATTAAGTGAAAAGGAGGAAATTGCTAAAATTAAGGATCTGGTAAAGGACCAGAAAAACCTTTATTTTCCATTAGATGAAGATAATTAGTTATGCAAACTGATGCTTCTGATTACTTTTGGGCAAGAGTATTAATTGCTAAGAATAAAGAAATAGTTGCTTATACCTCTGGGAAATTTACAAAAACCCAGACTAAGTATGCTACTTATGATAAAGAACTACTCGCTGTTAAATTAGCTATAAAAAGTTTGCGTATATATCTTCTTTATAGAAATTTCATTATCGAGACTGACAATAAATCTGTTGCTCAGTTTCTTAAAAAGAAAACTATTAATAATCCAGAAGAAAATCTTCGAAGGATTAGAATTGCTCTTTATTTAGAAATTTTTAATTATGAAGTTAATTATATCCCTGGATATACTAACTTTCTTGCTGATACTCTTACCAGGCCGTGATGCTATGGATCCGGAAGAATACAGGAAAATGAAAGCCATCCACGAGGAGATGAAAAGGCAAGATGCCTTCACTCCTGTTTCCGGCCAAAAGAAGGCCAAAGCTGGTGCCGGCAACCAGGCATCATCTTCATCATCTGGAGCGCCTAAGGCGAACAGCCCAGTTCCAGTGGTGACAGGCCAGGTGAACAGCCAAATGGCCGTATCAGCACCTCAGGGCACACAGGCCCAAGTTCAGGCCACACAGGCCTCCCCAGCCACACAGGCTCAGCAGGGCACACAGGCCCAACTCTTGAAAGGTGGACCCAAGAGGCTCGTACCTTTCCAACAGAACAAAACTTTTGCCAGTACTGTGGTTAAGAACTGGTATAACCAAGAATTAGAAAAAAATGACAAGGATTCTTAGGATAAGTTCAATGGCTGCTATCGGGCCATTCAGTCTAACGACACCAAGGGAGCCAACTTTTGGTTATCCCAAATTGAAAAACAATTTCTTGCTGTTCGAGCTAAGTCTGAGCAGCTCAATGCTAAACTCCATGAGGTCAGATAGCAGACTCTTGTGATGATGGCATACAGTGCTACATCAAGGTCACCTGCTCTGGACGCTACGGAAAAGGATTTGTTCAGTGGACCTTCCTCTGAACATAAAGAACTCTGCAAGATCCTTGAGCAGATAAACAGTCATGATCTGGTCAATCTTCGAATACCAGACTTACTAAAGCTCTGCTCATCCCTGTCCATTGACGACGAACGAACCCAAAGCATGGATGCTGAAGGTATGGCACAGGGAATGATCACAAGGTACAAGCAGGGGCTGATTGATGAAGCCCGACTTCTAACATACTTCAGACGCTTAGATGACTCAAATATCACTAAGTATTTTGAAGGGTTAGAGGTAATATACTCTAGCTACGGGAACATTCAACTGGTTTCTTGCTTCCAGGAGATTGTTAATTTGCCCGTACAAATTAAAAAGGGTTTTGTCCATGAGATGTTCATCTGCTCCATGGATGAAAATATTTATAAACAATTTATCCCAGAAATTTGCTGGGAAGGGGCTAAAGCTAGTGCTTCTAGATTCCAGAACATGTTCAGGTTCAGAATCTGGAGTATTTGGGAGGAGAAGCGCTACATCAAATGCTTCCCCTTATATCAGATCTGGGAGCTCCATCGTCTTGCCGGAGATCCAGGACTCCAGTTCTCTCCTTTCAAGAAGGGTAACTTCAATGAAGGGAAGGAACGTTATGGCGCTGCTAGAGAGTTTTTTGCCAAAGCCCGAAAGCTTTCCGGAGGACAGGCGGTCCTCTCCAGTAGCAGCAATATCATTCTGGCGGACTACATTACTGTGAAGCCCGTCAATGAAGATGAGAACCTGGCCCTGCTCCAAGATTTTTTTAATAATATGTGTCTTGGTCCAGCAGGTTTACAAGCAAAGGGAGACGACGGCGCGGAGGATGCTATTCTAGCAGAGGCTATAATTGCGTCCCAACTTATGCAGCTGTGAAGCTTTGGTGGGCAAGTTTGTTCTTTTATGGCCCAAGAAGAAATCGAGTCTGTAGGATCTTGTCCTTGGCCGGAGGAAGAAGAAGATTATGGTCCCGGTCCAGATCTCTGTGGATCTGTTCGCACAGAGTTTCTATTTTCTGACTCCGAGGAGGCTGATGTACAGATGGTGCCTGTAGAAGATGATAATGCAGAAGTGCAGATGGTACCTGTTGATGATGACTCTCCATCTTACCTCTATGATTGGGATGGATGGTGGGATGCTATTATGGCTGATCCCCAGCCCATCTGGATTGATGAGGAAAATACTACTCCTGAGTACATTTCAACCAATGCCGACAATGACTCACCACCCACTAGCAGTTCACATGACTCTTCACCAACCGGTGGACAGGTGGATGATTCGTTTCCATCCGAAACGAATAAAATATTGACAAGACGGCACACCATCTAAAGTTGATGGTGACAGCGCACCAGCAAACAGACGTGACTAATGTGACAACGAGAAGATAAGAAGGAATCTTTCCTCTATTATTGAGGAAAGACTGGCAGACACCGGTAGCCCTAACCGGCTTAACCGGTTAGTACCGACCCTTAAGCCTATATATAGATGGGCATGTGTGTGTATAAGGGCAACGGAGTTTGAGAGCATTTGTAATAAGTGTGTTCTGAGTTCTCTTTTGTTCTGGAGTCGGGCACGAAGCCACCCGCCATGGCTCCATATCGCATGGCCCCGCCCGAGCTGGACGAGTTGAAGAAGCAACTCAAAGAGCTGCTGGACGCGGGATTCATCAGACCGTCAAAGGCCCCGTATGGTGCACCGGTGCTGTTCCAGAAGAAGAAGGACGGAAGCCTTCGTTTGTGCATCGACTATCGTGCACTAAACAAGGTAACCGTCAAGAACAAATATCCCATCCCGTTGGTGGCGGACTTGTTCGACCAATTGGGAGGCGCGAGATACTTTTCCAAACTTGATCTGCGCTCGGGGTATTATCAAGTTCGGATTGCAGAGGGCGACGAGGCTAAGACGGCATGCGTGACGAGGTATGGCGCATATGAGTTTATGGTTATGCCTTTTGGTCTAACAAATGCTCCTGCGACTTTTTGTACTTTGATGAACAAGCTCTTTCATCCCTACCTGGATCGGTTCGTCGTGGTCTACCTCGACGACATCGTCGTGTACTCAAACACGATGGAGGGTCAGTACGATCACATTTACTGGCGAGTGGCTAATTAAACCCGAGCTCTGCATTTGGTTCAAGCAGTTTTATAAAACATGTTAGCTATTTGGTGATCTTTCTAACCATCCTGATCGATTTCCATGTTAACATGTTTTGAGGCAAGCATATGAAATTGTATTCATTGAGTAGTGAACTTATTCATCCCGGGTCACGTGTATTAGTTCAAGCAGTGAAAGGGTGTGAAGGTCACTAGCAATGTCAAGACATCATTGACTATAGCTGGGTTAGTCGGCGACCCTTTCGTGGCGGGTTACGAGCCCTGTGCGAAAGTTCCCAAATCATCCGCACTAGTCCTGCTGGCACTTGTTATACTCGTTCCTCCCGGGCCGAATCTGTCATGCCCCGATTCCGAAGAATCGATAGTCGTCCCCCGGGCGTGATGCCGTGAGAACCTAGGTTGCGATCGCACAAGGAATAGTCATAAGGTTATTCGAAACACAATATCTAAGTGAGTACGCAGAGAAATTGAACAACACATTGAGGCAGAGAAACTTTAATTTTTATTGATAATAGACATCATTTACAAGACTCTATTGCAATCATACCGCACGGGCTTTACAAAATGACTCGATTATAAAATGAACGCCGATGAGATAGTCGTTCCATACATACATCCTTCAATTTACAAAAAAAGTATTCCAGCCACCTGGAATGGAGGGAAGCTGAGACATGTTTCTTGGACTGATGCAGAGAGTCTTCAAAAGTGGAGTAGCGAGAGTCTTCGACGCACGGTTGAAGCTTTAAAACACGAACGCCGCCATGGTTAGTTGGCATGTTCCTCCTGATTCGTGGCACCTGCGGATAGCAAGGGTCAGTACGATCACATGTACTGGCAAGTGGCTAATTAAACCCAAGCTTCTATTTGTTCAAGCAGTTTTATAAAAACATGTTAGCCATTTTGTGATCTTTCTAGCTATCCTGATTGATTTGCATGTTCACATGTTAAGAGGCAAGCATTCGATAGCGAATAAAATATAACTTATGATATATCTTACCTACGACAGAGCGTACCGTTGCAGCGTAACTTACCATGTTCCTTTCCCGTCATATTTATAACAAGCTTATAATTTATGTGCAAGTGTGGGTCACTGGCAATTCAAGCCATCCTGGACGTATAGCCTCGTCGAGCCGGCGCCCCTTTCAACGCGGGTAGCTAGCCCCACTGAAAGTCTCGAATGACCCGTACTAGCATCCAGCGCAGTTATCTTGCATTCCTCCTAGGAGGAAACAGTCCCGTGGCCTCGGGCTGCCGTTCGAGGAAGCGAAGCCTTGTGCGCAAGTTGTCCATGACCGGGCTTAAGTTAACAAGTTATTCAAGCACGTTTTATGGCATCGCTGGGACTATTATGTAATCTATTCATTTACTGTGCTTTGCAGATCCTGAAATAATTCTCTCTGTTTTCTAGAACCTTATCTTTTCTCTTTTTGAGCATAGAACTTGTATTTTTCGAGTAAATCATTCTAATTCGATGCAGTTATCCGAGTTCTTGTTTTTAAAATAGAGGGTCGAGGTGAAGATGGTCAGCCACTCACCTTAGTCTTTTGCTTCAGGCAAGGGACTGGTTAGCTGCGCTTAGACGTCGCCTACGCGATCACCTGCAATCGCATAAGCAACTGATTAGAAAACTGTGTTATTCAAGGGATTCAATATGAATGCGAAGTTTGAAAATGCAAGCCATAAAAACCATCGAAAACATTCACGAAAATGTATTCACGAAAACCAAAGCCAAAGCCAAAGCCAAATCAAGTACGACACAAAAACCAGAGCAACGGGAGGTATCTTCCGACTCAGCCGTAGAGTCAATCCTTGAGGTGCAACCCGCTGAATATGGGACTTGATTTCGAAGAAGCCTTTCCATAACAAGAAAAGGATCTTAATTCAATCGTTACCGTTCGACCGATTCAACCGATCACGATCTATCAGTTCCGACTGAATCGGTAGCGATAGTGTTCCTTTCTCGCGCACCCCGTAGACGGAAATGGGGCACGATGTAGGGACGGGGCACTACACCATAACCAACTAAGAAAAAGTTTCGTCCTCGAAACATAAGAATAGAACCTACCTCTACGAGAACAATGAAGGAAATTTCTCCTTCATCTCCGATTCAAGTTCCCAGGTCGACTCTTCGACCGAATGGTTACTCCAGAGTACGCGGACGAGAGGGATCATTCGATTCTGCAGCAGCTTATCCTTGCGTTCCAAGATTTGGACATGCACTTCAACGTAGGATAAGTCAGACTTCAGCTCCAGCTGACCAAAATCTACCATGTGGCTTGGATCGTGCACGTACTTTCGCAACTGAGAGACGTGGAAGTTATCATGCACACCCGCTAGCGTTGGCGGTAGGGCAATCTTATAGGCCACTGGGGTGACTCGCTTGAGTATTTCAAACGGTCCAACGAATATCAGACTCAACTTTCCCTTTGCACCAAACCGGGTAACTCCACGCATGGGCGACACTTTATGAAATACGGGATCACCTTCTAGAAACTCGAGGGGTCGACGATGGACATCAGCATAACTTTTCTGCCAACTCTGTGCAATCTTTAATCTTTCCCGAATGAGCTTGACCTTCTCTACGGTTTGTTCCACCAGCTCTGGACCAAGAATCTGCCATTTCTCCGACTTCATCCTAGCAAATGGGTGATCTGCACTTTCGGCCGTACAAGGCTTCGTACGGCACCATTTGGATGCTGGACTGATAGCTATTGTTGTATACAAATTTGGCCAATGGTAGATGAACGTCCCAACTCAACTTGAAGTCAACTACGCAGAGCCGTAATATGTCTTCGAGAATCTGATTCACATGCACCATTTGGCCGTCGGTCTGGGGATGGTAAGCTGAGCTGAACTGCAACTTGGTACCTAGAGCCGACTGAAGGCTACTCCAGAAGCGCGATAGAAATTGTGTATCCCAATCAGAGACGATAGATACAGAAACTCCGTGCAGCCGTACTATCTCGTCAAGATAAATCTGAGCCAGACGATCAGCACTCCAAGTAACTTTAATGGCAATGAAGTGCGCTGACTTGGTTAGTTGATCAACGATAACCCAGATGGCATCATTTTCCTGCGGCAGCTTCAGCAGATCAACAACAAAGTCCATAGTGACATGATCCCATTTCCATTCTGGAATGGCAAGGTTCTGCATCTCTCCGCCCGATCTCTGATGCTCAACTTTCACCTGCTAATAGGCCATGCATTGTGACACGAAGAGCGCCACATCCCTCTTCATTCCGTGCCAACAGAAGGTCATGCGGAGGTCCTTGTACATCTTTGTGCTGCCAGGATGCAAGGTATATTTCGTGTAGTACACCTCCGTCAATATCTTCTTTCTAAGTTCTGAATCATCCGGAACGCATAGCCTACCCTTCAATCGAAGCACGCCAGTTTCGTCTACCACAAAGTCGGTCGCACTACCTGTTGAAATTTGCTCTTGTTTCTTCAGGTACGGATCATCCTTCTGAGCAGTCTTGATCTTTTTTCGCAAGCTCTGCTCTAACTGCAACTGCGCCAACTTCATATCCCTGAATCGAACCCGGAGGTCGATGTCCATCTCTTCTAAGTCGTATAGCAATCTACAGTCGATGGATAGCGAGGCAATATACTTCCGACTTAGAGCGTCTACCACAACATTTTCCTTGCCCGGCATAAAGTCAATAGTCAAGTCATAATCTTTGATTAGTTCAAGCCAACACCTTTGCAGCAAGGCCAACTCCTTCTGTGTGAATAGATACTTGAGGCCCTTGTGATCCGTATAAATCGAGCATGCCACGCCATAAAGGTAGTGATGCCATAATTTTAACGTAAACACAATCACATCTAACTCCAGGTCATGGGTGGGATAGTTCTTCTCATACGGCTTTAGCTGTCGGGAAACAAAAGATATCACCTTGTTTCGTTGCATCAGAACACACCCCAAACCCTGGTCGGATGCATCGCTGAAGATCTGGAATCCCTCATCCCTTCTGGAAGTGCAAGTATCGGGGCCGAGACGAGCCGTTGCTTTAATTCCTGGAAGGAAGCTTCACAGTCGTCTGACCATTCAAAAGCTACTCATTTCTGGGTAAGGCAAGTCAGAGGCGACGCGATCTTTGCGAAGTCTTTCATGAAGCATCGGTAGTATCCTGCTAAGCCAAGGAAGCTTCAAATCTCGCCGACTAACGCTGTCACCACAACATTCTGGAACAAGGGTATTTTAGTGATTGATAATTTTTTTGATTATTTTATTATTATTTAAATTATTGTATTGTGATTTTGTCATTTGCTAGTTAAATCTTAGAACTGCATTGTGTAGATGTTAGCCATGACCATAGAAACCTGTTAGAGAGATTAGATAACTTAAGTTAGACTCTAATCTAGCTATCATATCAATTAGAACCCATTAGTTAGCTAAAACCTTAAGTTACTTTGGACCCTTCCCTTAAGGGGCCTTAAATTGCATGTTAGGAAGACCTTTTAGCCGTTTTCACCGAACCCTAACCCTAGGACAGCCCATGGCTGGCCATATAGTGCCTCCCCCTTCCTATTTAAAGCA
>JANAVB010034802.1:0-27500 GCA_029216955.1 Iris pallida | reverse complement strand
GTTGCCTTTACTTATTTCAATATTTCACCATGTGTTTTATGATCACGATCGAGTCGGACACGCATTCGCATGGTCAGCGACAACTTGTATACAAGGGGGTGACTGCTTCCTTGGACGGTACCTCGGGACGTTAGGGGGACCGGTCCGACCATGGGAGAAGTGTAAACGTACTTTAAGGGTACGTGGTATCGGGACAATCCATTCGGGCTCGCAACCTGGTGGAATAGCGTGCCTATTACCTTTCGAAGTCCTACATGGCAACGTCTGAGTATGGTGCACTAACACCAATGATCATGTTGTAAGGATGCATGCTAATGAATGTTTTGTGCAGGCAGAGTAAGTGTAAGAGTTAACCTGTATTTGATGCAGGTACGAGGGAGTTGGCTATCGGTAAGAAATCACTTAAATGTGATATACTCAATATATATATATTGGTTGAATTGCCTGCTTAATTATGCTAAACAAGACGATGTTATGATGTTGCCTTTAAAAGAGAACTCGACATACTCAACATGTTAAATTCAGTATGCTAGAAAGATGCCTTGCTATAAACATTGCTCAAATATAACATACATGCTAAGTGAGGCTTGAAGTGAGAACTGTCATAACATGTTTAAGATGATAATGTTAACGATGCCTCAATGATGCCTTTGCATGATAACACCAAGAATGCTATAATGATATGTCCACATGAATATTACTAAGAATATGTTTACATGCTTCACTATGATGATTGCCCATGAACTGTAAACTGATGCTAGGCCCCAAGTAGAAAGATCATTCTATTAAATGCTTGCTAAAATCGACCAGTTAGTGTTGGTTTAGGCAAGTGGGTTGGATTCTGCTCGCCAGTACATAAATGATGTGCTGACCCACGTTTTGTGGGCAGGTGCTCGTGCTTGGGATATTCTATACACGAAAATTGGCTTGATTGGTCCCGCGGCATCGAAGATTTATCGGGCATACAGAAGCTCTCCTTGTTCAAGATGATGTCTTCTGTATGGCATAATGTATGGAACATTATAATCAGTTGTACCAGTGAGTTTTAAGCCAAGTTGGTATATCGAGTTGTAATCCAATGTATCCAAGTATCAAATGTAAGGTGTAGTGCCCTGTCCCTACATCGTGTCCACGGGGTGCGCGAGAAAGGAACACTGTCGCTATCGATTCGGTCGGGACCGATAGGTCGGGATCGACCGAGTCGATCGAACGGGAACGGTTGAATTAAGATCCATTCCTCGTTATGGAATGTCTTCTTCGGAACCAAGTCCCATATTCAGTGGGTTGCGCCTCGAGGATTGACTCTGCGGCTGAGTCGGGAGAGACCTCCCGTTGCTCTGCTTTTCACGCCGCTTACGTTAGTTTTGGCTTTGTTTTCTGAATGCGCTTTCGTGAATGTTTTCGATGGTTTTCATGGCTTGCATTTCGAACTCGCATTTTCTATCGAACTCCTTGAATAATGCAGTGTTCTAATCGGTTGCTTGTGCGATTTCAGGTAATGGCGACGTCTAGCACGACCAACAAGTTCTCTCGCCGAAGTAAACTCAAGGTGAGTGGCTGACCCTTCTCTTCTTGACCCCTTCTTTGGTAAATCGATAGTGTTGTTGCGGATTAAAGATTGTATGCAAGGGCACGGGCACGGTAAAATGATTGAGTTTTTAAAGAGAATGTAGGCTATGTCTTAATAACTAAAAGAAGGAAAATGGTCTTTGCATGGTCATGGACAACTTGTCGACAAGGTAAAGTTTCCCCGCACTGCAACCCGGGGCCACGGGACCGTTGCGGCCAAGAAGGAAACATCTCATAAGCTGTGCTGGGCACAATGTTAGGCGAGGACTTGCAGCAGGGCTCGCTACTCGCACTGAAAGGGCCTCGTCTAATAAAAGCTAGAAGGAGTCCACGATGGCTCTGGGAGCCAGTGACCAACACACGAAATATTGCACTTGGTATGGAAATGATAACAATTGACAGGGAAGAACATGGTAAGTTTCGTAAGGCGCGGGCCGCTGTCGATAAGTTTCAACGTAAATTTTACTATGCTTGTCATATGCTTGGTTGCAATTCATTGGGATGGTTAGAAACATTCATACTTTAAGTCATTTAAACTTTTCAACCAAATGAGAGCTTGGAACTTAAATAGCCACGCACCAGTACAAAGTGTAATGTACTGATCCTCGCTCTCTACGCAGGTACCCCGAACCACGAAGGACGTGCCACTTGAAACTCAAGGCGACGTGAACCCTTTTGAAGCCTCGTCCGCGTGTAAAGGCTTGTTTCTGGATTCCTTTTGAAGAAGACCCGCACTCAGTCCAAAAGAAGATGACGACTCGACTCGCCTCGATAGCAGGTGGAAATGTGTAATGGTTTTTGCTTGTAAAAAGGGATGTAATGTATGGAACGACTATCTCATCGGCGTTCATTTTGTAAGTCGAGTCATGTTGTAGCCCGCGCGGCAATGATTGTAAAGGAGTCTATGTAAAGTTTTATTATCATCAATGAAAAGTCTATTTCTATTTCAAATGTGTCATTCAATTTCTCTGCGTACTCTAACTTGATGTTGTGTTTCGGATAACCTTATGACTATGCCTTGTGCGGTCGCAACTTAGGTTCGCACGGCATCACGCCCGGGGGACGACTATCGATTCTACGGAATCGGGGCGTGACATAATGGTATCAGAGCACGGCTTTACATCCTTTGGCCTCGCGTCTAGAGTTCCAAACCTTTGACCTCGCATCGATGAGATAAGTTGTTCCATACAATGAGTCCGTAATAATTTGTGACTGATGCGTTTGCCTTCATATCGCAGAAGTGACGGAACCCACGGCCGAGCAAGAACAGAGCGCTTCAAGCGGCTCTAGTAGTTCGCATCATCCGCGGGCCGGGCCTTCTAACGATACCATCGAAAGGATGCTGCGCATGATGGAGGCGCAGCAGAACCAGTCCGAGAACCAACATCAACAAGTAGATGAACGACAGGCCCAGTTCGAAGCTCGCTTCGAGCTCGCTTTGACGCACATGCCAAACTTCAACAAAAGCAGTTAGATACCCTGCAGCAGATCGTCCAGACAATGGCGACCAACGAAAATTCTGCGACTGCGCCTACCGTCACCGTGCCGGCGATCCAACCCATTGAAGTCGACACGGAGGATCCCGAGCGTCAACCAGCGGCACCGAAAAAGTACAACTTTGAAGTGTCTGAATTCAAGAAGGCGTGCCGCACTTCCTTCAGCGGTACCGAGGGTCCTTCCATGGCAATCGACTGGTTGGAAGAGCTGGAAGATCATTTCGAGCTTCTCGGCATTGAAGAATCGAAGCAAGTCGCCTGCGCACAACTTCAACTACGATTGAACGCGCACGACTGGTGGGCCGTGCGCAAGCGAGCGATCCGACAGGACAACACCACTACGCCGATCTCTTGGGCCACGTTCCGCAAAGCTTTTGAAGTCCAGTACCTTCCATCAGCCGTTCGTCAAGCGAAGGAGAATGAATTCATGCAGTTGAAGCAAGGGAGCAGGACAGTGGAACAGTACGCCGTAGAATTCAACAAGTTGTCTAAGTTTGCTGGCCAGTTTCTGCCTACTGAAGAGTGCCGTGTGTGACGGTTCGAAGTGGGTCTGCGACACTCTATCGGTGCGCATGTCGGGGTCCCGGAGTACAAGACCGTGGGCGAGGCTCTGAATCACGCCCTCCGCCTTGAGAACCTGCATCCTTCCAGTGCTGACGACGTTGTGCGCCACTCCAATCACAAACGTCCTAGCTATACGGGAGGCAACAATTACGCGTCAAAGCGTCCAAACAACAGAGGCTATAAGGGTCAGAATCCGATACCTCATTGCACCAAATGTAATCGCCTCGGGCACGAAGCCATCAACTGCTTCCCCTTCAGAGGGGAATGCCATGCTTGCAGACAAAAGGGCCACCTCGCTCGAGATTGCACGAACCCCAGATTGACTCGCAACACCTTACCACAACAAAACCGTCAAGAGAATCGAGGACAGGTGCCCCGACCTACTCAGCCCACTCAACCTGCACCGCAATATGGCCAAGATCGTCGCCCCAACACTCAGGGCCGCATCTATGCCATGACTTGAGACGAAGCGCTGGCATCAGATACAGTAGTGTCAGGTATACTAAAATTCAATAATGTGCCTGCTCGTGTGTTATTTGATTCAGGCGCTTCACATAGTTTTATATCGACGAACTTTGCCGCCGAGCACAAATTTCCTGTAATATCGTTAGATCTCGACCTTAACGTAAGCACGCCTTCGGGCACACCAATTCTCACAAACTTAGCTTGCGCCGGCGGGATTATCTGTATCGGCGGTCAAAAGATCGGTCTGGATGTGATAGTTCTAGATATGAAGGACTTTGACATCATTCTGGGAATGGATTGGCTTGGGCCGTGCAACGCAACCATAGACTGTGCTGAAAAGAAGGTCACATTCCGCATGCCTGGAGTGCCTGAATTCTGCTACTCGTGTGGTGAGGCGTCGCCGACCTGCATGGTGATCTCCACAATATCTGCTCGACGGATGCTGCATTCCGGGTGCGAAGGCTATCTAGCTTCCGTTCGAGACATACGACAGGATGGTGCAAACGCGGGTCAGACCGACGTTGTGGCAGAATTCCCAGACGTGTTCCCGGACGAGCTACCCGGCATGCCGCCCGATCGAGAATTAGAGTTCACCATCGACACATTCCCCGACACCCGGCCGATCTCGAAGGCTCCGTACAGAATGGCCCCTGCAGAATTGAAAGAATTGAAGGCACAACTTCAGGAATTGCTCGACAGAGGGTTTATCCGTCCGAGTGTCTCGCCGTGGGGTGCGCCCATGCTATTCATGAAGAAGAAGGATGGATCGATGCGGCTCTGCATCGACTATCGGGAATTGAACAAAGCCTACCGTTCGAAACAAATACCCCCTGCCCCGCATCGACGACTTGTTCGACCAGCTCCAAGGTGCAACGGTGTTTTCGAAGATTGATTTGCGATCGGGTTTCACCAACTCAAGGTCAAGCCGGATGACGTGCCGAAGTCTGCCTTCCGCACTCGTTATGGCCACTACGAGTTCTTGGTAATGCCGTTCGGTCTGACAAATGCCCCTGCCGTCTTCATGGATCTAATGAATCGGGTGTTCCGTCCGTTCGTTGACAAGTTCGTAGTAGTCTTCATCGACGACATCCTCGTCTACTCGAAGGATCGAGTGCAACATGCAGAGCATCTGCGGACGGTACTCCAAACCCTTCGAGAGAATCAGTTGTACGCGAAGATGAGCAAGTGCGAGTTCTGGCTGAACAGCGTCTCATTCCTTGGGCACATCATCTCCGCCGCGGGCATCGCAGTCGATCCGAAGAAAGTCGAAGCAGTTGCTGATTGGAAACGGCCCGCATCAGTTAGCGAAATTCGAAGCTTCCTAGGCTTGGCGGGATACTACCGACGCTTCGTGAAGGACTTCGCGAAGATCGCATCGCCGTTGACTCGCCTCACCCAGAAAGGAGGCATTCAAGTGGTCAGACGACTGTGAAGCTTCCTTCTAGGAGCTCAAACAACGGCTCGTTTCGGCCCCGATACTTGCTTTTCCTGAAGGGACGGAGGGATTTCAAATCTTCAGCGATGCTTCTGGCCAGGGCTTGGGGTGTGTGCTCATGCAGCGAGATAAGGTGATATCTTTTGCTTCCCGGTAGTTAAAGCCGCACGAGAAGAACTACCCCACGCACGACCTAGAACTAGCGGCAATTGTGTTCGCGTTGAAGCTGTGGCGTCACTATCTCTATGGCATGGCGTGCAGGATTTATACGGACCACAAAAGCCTCAAGTATCTCTTCACCCAGAAAGAACTGAATTTGCGGCAGAGGCGATGGCTCGAACTAATCAAAGACTATGACTTGTCAATCGACTACACGCCGGGCAAGGAAAATGTGATGGCGGATGCGCTGAGCCGGAAGTACTTAGCTTCGTTATGCATCAACGATCGACTGCTTGCGTGACTTGGAAGGAATCGAGCTCCGAGTTCGTTTCAGAGACGTGAAACTGGCACAACTGCGGGTGGAACCGAGCCTACTGGAGAGGATCAAGTCTGCACAGAAGGACGACCCCTACCTGGAGAAGATGCGGAAGCTGATATCGACAGGGAAAGCGTCCGACTTTGTAGAGGATGAGTCGGGAGTGTTGCGCGTGAAGGGACGGCTATGCGTTCCGAACGACGTAGAACTTAGAAAGGAGATAATGTCGGAGGCGCATTATGCAAAATATTCCTTGCATCCTGGAAGCACCAAGATGTATAAGGACCTCTGCGTTGTCTTTTGGTGGCACGGCATGAAGAGGGACGTAGCGCTCTTTGTGTCAAAATGTATGGCCAGTCAGCAAGTCAAAGCCGAGCACCAGCGACCGGGCGGGGAGATGCAGAACCTTGCCATTCCAGAGTGGAAATGGGATCACATCACTATGGACTTCGTTGTTGGCTTGCCGAGGATGCCGCGGGGAAACGACGCCGTCTGGCATCGTCGATCGACTAACCAAGTCAGCGCACTTTATCGCCATCAAAGTTACTTGGAGCGTCGACCGCCTTGCTCAGATATACCTTGATGAAATAGTTCGGCTGCACGGGGTCTCAGTTTCTATCGTCTCTGATCGAGATGGATGGTTCGTAGCACGCTTCTGGAGTAGTCTACATTCAGCGTTGGGGACCAAGTTGAAGTTTAGCTCAGCTTATCATCCTCAGACTGACGGCCAAACATAGCGGGTGAACCTAAATCCTCGAAGACATGTTACGACTCTGTGCGATCGACTTGAAGTCAAGTTGGACGTCCATCTACCACTGGCCGAGTTTGCATACAACAATAGCTATCAGTCCAGCATCCAAATGGTGCCGTATGAAGCATTTGTACGGCCGGAAGTACAGATCGCCCATTTGCTGGGATGATGTCGGGGAACGGCAGATACTTGGTCCGGAGCTGGTGGAGCAGACTGTGCAGAAGGTCAAGTTGATACTGGGAAAGATAGCACAAAGCCGGCAGAAAAGCTATGCCGACACGCACCGATGCCCCCTCCTGGGTTCATTGCAAGGGAGGATAAAGTATGTTATCTGCGGAAGGTCCTCTTCGGTCTTAAACAATCACCTCGTGCTTGGTTTGGTCGATTTACACATGTTCTTACCCAGTTTGGCATGTGGCAATCGAAGAAAGAATATTCAGCATTTTATCGACAGGCATCAGCTGAAAAGATACTACTTGGTGTCTACATTGATGACATTGTAATTACGGGAGATGACAGCCAAGGTATTGTAGAGCTGAAAAAGTTTTTGGGTGAGCAATTTCAGACCAAGGATATAGGATCGTTGAAATACTTTTTGGACATTGAAATCACATCGGGTAAGAAGGACATTGTAATGTCTCAGAGAAAGTCTATATTGGACATCCTAACCGATGTAGGAATGATACAAGCTAAGAGAGCAACCTCGTCCATGGATCCAGGAATAAAGTTACTCTCCGATGAGGGGATACTGATGACCAATCTGGATCAGTATCGTCAAGTGGTTGAAAAACTCAACTACTTAGAGGTCATGACTAGTCTAGACATTTCATTTGTCGTAAGTGTCGCGAGTAAATTTATGGCTTCTCCACGAGTTCCACATTGACAGACAGTTCTCACTTTCTAGCCCAGAATCCGGAGAAAGAAATTCGGATGGAGAATCATGGGCATATCCATCTTGAGTGTTTTACAGATGCGGACTAGGGTGAAAGTCTTACCGATAGACGGTCTATATCCGGCTACTCAGTATTCATTGGTGGAAACTTAGTACATGAAAGAGCAAGAAGCAGAGTGTGGTCTCACGATCAAGTTCAGAAGCAGGATCTCGAGCTTGAGAAAGGGTGTTCAGTTTCTTTGTAACAAGCTGGACATAATTGACATATATACTCCAGCTTGAGAGAGAGTGTTAAGAGTATTAGTCATATATTAGTTATAAGCTTTAGTCCAACATTGGGTAGAGAATAAGGAGGAGGCTAGTCCTCCTATATATATATATATATATATATATATATATATATATATATTTTATTTTTTTTTTTTATATATATATATATATATATAATATATATATATATATATATATATAATTCTTCATTCAACAATAATCATAAAATTATCCCATCCAACATCTTGAAGCTATTAAAAGGATATTTGTTGCACATATTGGAGAGGAAGTTACCCATAAGAGAGCAAGATAGAATAAAAGGATTCAAGTAGCCAAAATTAGGATAAAGGCTTTCTTGTGTGCCCGCGTCTATGTGTATAAATGACCTAAAAAAACCATTTTTTAACTTTTTACTATCATCTTTCAGTTCCTTCAAACTTTGTTTCTGTGTGAATTGAATCTCTACAATCTATATATCAATGTTGGATTGTATCTCGTTTCCAGTTGAGCGCTCAAAGGGGGTGACAATGGAGTTAGTCATTTAGTCTCACATCGGGTAGGAAGTGGGATCATGAGGTGTAGACAATTGTAATTGGTTGAGACCTCATATGGGAATTACCTTTTAAGACATATAGGCACAAGCCAATATTGTACCTCATGGGCCAACCCTGGTTCGGGTCACATCACATTTCCAACAAGTGGTATCAAAGTCCATGATTACGGGGCTGGTTTAGGCAGCTATAATTGGTGCGATACAGATAGTGCCGAACGTTAATGCGTATACATGGATATACGGGCTCTCTTCTCAAGGTGGAGTTAGGAGCATATGCAACTACTCGGATTGGCTTCAAAGGTGGGTTTGACGTGTCCAAGGTGGAGCAAGACGTTGTGGTTGGTACACAATGGTGGCGTGGATGAACGTGTCGGCTTGGTTCTGTGGTAAAACGGATAGAGATGACAATATATTGGATCTCCTGGGTGTTCGGTTGGCGGGAAAGAGCAAAAGGTAGCATGGTGCTAAGATTGTTCGGCTAATGGGAACGAGCAAAATGTAGGGTGCTAAGGTTGTTCAGCTGGCGAAAAAGAGCAAAGGTAGCATGGTGCTAAGATTGTTCGGCTGATGGGAACAAGCAAAATGCAGGGTGCTAAGGTTGTTCAGCTAGCGAAAACGAGCAAAGGTTGCAAGGGTGCTAAGGTTGTTCGGCTAATGACAACGAGCTAAGGTAGAGATTGTTAGATTGTATCTTGTTTTCGGTTGAGCGCTCAAAGGGGGTGACAATTGAGTTGGTAATTTAGTCCTACATCGGGTAGGGGGTGCGATAATGAGGTGTAGATAATTGGAATTGCTTCAGGCCTACATGGAAATTCCCTTTTAACTTTTAAGGCATATGGAGCAATCCAATATCGTATCTCATGGGCCAACTCCGCGTTCCCAACAATCAGAATATTGAAAATTTCATGCAGAAATATTATCCAAGAAACATTTAACTGAAATGCATCAAAACATAAATGAACGATGAACTCTTTTTTTCTCAAAAGGAAAAGAATGATTACTTGAATGTAGAGACAATCAGACATCCACTGATGATATGTTCATGAGGTATGAAAGAAACTAAAGGTAAAGATATATCAAGCACTTTCCTGCAAACCTTTTCAAAACCAGAGTGAACTATTGGCAAGACTACTGGAGTTACATCTGCACGAACGATAAGACTGGCAGTTCCCCACTTTAAACGTCTGATAGGTTCATTCTCCTGATAAATTTTTCCTTCTGGAAATGTATGCAACTGCAAGTTGCAGTGTAGATGAACTTCAGAAAATAAATTCAAAAAGAATAACCTGATCATCTAAATGATAAAGCTCAGTATAAAGGTATAAATTGACAGAAAGAAAAAATGCAACAGAAGGCTTACCCAGCCTCCACCATTCAAGACATCAAGAGCCTCATTCATATGCTCTTGATAAATACCACCACCCCTTGTAATTGGTATACATTTTCCTGTCCACTTTAACCTCTTAGAAAACAGACCTGATCAGTGTACTAGCTAATGAATGATCTTATGAAAGTTTAACGACAGGTAAGGAGTTGGCATGTAATAAAACAACAGTGTCATCAATAAATTACATTGAAGTACTGCCTTAGGAAAAAACAAGAAATAGTATGAAAGGAGAGGAGGATAACAAGAACAATTAGCTAAAATTATACTAGACCGAAAACAACAAACTTCTGTCATTATATTACATAAAGACAGCCCTTGAGATAAGTCAAGGTATAAGAACCAAGATGAATATACTAAAACAGCTGAGCAGTAGATTAAAGTCATTAGGAAGTGTATATGCCCAAGCTACACTTGTGAAAGCTACCAGAGAGAGGCAATCTGCAACATCCAAAACCAGCTAGACAGCCCAAAATGATCCTTAAAAGGTAGAATTCTCGAAGGAAATCCAATTCACAATTTGTTTAGTATGTTGAGAATAAATCTTTCTACATATTTTAGATCCCAAAATATTGGCCTAAAGTCTCTGTCATTGTCACTACTTCCGTACTTAGAATAGCTGCATAATTATCGTAGATAATGGTGATGGTGCACTACATATTCATGTTTCATACTGGACAAAGTAGAGGCTACATTGTGGCTTGATTGGGAAAATTTTATTTGGTGTCGTGGCCAATATTTATACGATATAAAGCAAATGAAATGACATCAGTAACCCTAACTAGAAATGGAAAATACATCAAGAAATAAATGCAAAAATAAAAATAACTAATGTACTCTTCAACACACCCCCGCAAGCTGGAACTTAGTGAAAGCAAGTCCAACTTGGACATATTAGAAAAAGAGAAAGTATATATCATATAGGAAAGAAGATTAAGGCTTCGACATCGAAGAAATCCCGAAGAAAAACTGAAGAAACGATCTCAAGAAAGTCCAGACCCGAAAACCAAAGAGATTCTATATAAGAAAACATCCTAAGTAGGTTGGACCTCTAAAAAGCGAGAAATTCTGGAATAAAATATTGTTAGTGTCGGGGCTCGAAACGAGAAATCCCAGAAGAAAACGTCTAAAATACGTCGAGTCTCTGTTGGACAGAAAATACTGAAGAAAATATCAAAAGTAAGTCGGGGCACCAAAATCGAGAAATCCCGGTAGAAAAAAAACTGAAGTCGGAACTTTGTAAAGCAAGAAATCCTGAAAGAAATCATTTGAAATAGGTCGGGGCTCCTAAAAGCGAGAAATTCCACAAGAAATCATCAAGGTAGACTAGGGCTCGTACAATGGGAAATCCTGGAAGAAAATCTTTCAAGTACATCGGAGCTCAGAGAGAAAAAAATTCGAAAGAAAATATATAAATACTGGAAATTGCTGAGAAACCCAATTTCAGGGTTGGTTTGTATGAAAAACCCACCCGCAGGATGGGTTTTATGAAATGCCCAGAATTATATATTTTCACGTTAAATATTCCAAGATTCCCTTTAGATGCTCTGTATTTACAAAATTGCCATCTTTATAATATCATAACTACCCTTCGCACAAACTCATATTTGGATTGCGATTTTCGTCTTCTTCTTCTTTCGAGAGATCTGAATTCCATTGCTATCATCTTCAGTAGAGATCGCAAAGATCGTTCATAATTCACTGTATTTTTCTTCAGTCGAACTTCGATCATCGCTCATCATCATCATCATCATCATCATCATCATCACCATCGTGGAGAGATTTGAAATTTTTCGGCGATTAGGACAATTGTGGAGAGAAGATCTTCTTCTTTTCCATAAGAGTTAGCATCGTTTTGAAAGAAGAACGAAAACTCTTGAATTTTTGTTCCTGATAAATTTTTTTCACCAAAAAACAAAAAAATAGATTTAAGGTTTCTGTCGACTGTTCTCCATCATTCTCCGTGTTAAAATCACGAAGAATGACCATTCTCCGGGCTAAAACCACGGAGAATGGCCATTCTCCGGGCTAAAACCACGGAGAATGGCCATTCTCCGTGTTAAAACCACGGAGAATGGTCATTCTCCGTGTTAAAATGACGGAAAATGGCTATTCTTGGTCAATTTAACAAGGAGAATGGCCATTCTCCGTGATTTTAACACGGAGAATGACCATTCTCCGTCAATTTAACCACGGAGAATGGCCATTCTCCGTAGTTTTAGCACGGAGAATGGCCATTCTCCGTAGTTAAATTGACGGAGAATGGTCATTCTCCGTGTTAAAATTACGGGGAATGACCATTCTCCGTGCTAAAACCATGGAGAATGGCCTTATCCATGTCAAAATGATGGAGAATGGCCATTCTCCGTGTCAAAATGAGGGAGGATGGCCATTCTCCGTGTCAAATGACAGAAAATGGCCATTCTCCGTGTTAAACTGACGGAGAATGGCTCTGTGATAAAATGACTGAGAATGGCCATTCTCCGTTATTTTAACACGGAGAATGGCTATTCGTGGTCAATTTAACAAGGAGAATGGCCATTCTCCGTGGTTTTAGCACGGAGAATGACCATTCTTCGTGGTTTTAGCACGGAGAATGGCATTTGCTTGTTAAATTGACGAAGAATGGTCATTCTTCGTCATTCTAACACGGAGAATGACTATTCTTTGTCAATTTAACAAGGAGAATAACCATTCTCCGTGGTTTTAGACGGAGAATGATCATTCTTTGTGATATTACCACGGAGAATGATCATTCTCCTGCATTTTACGACCATTTGAAACTTTGAAGGGCCATAACTTTTGACTGGGAGGTCGAAACGATGCCCGATTTGTCACAAAAGGAGCGTATTTCCGAGGAGCCGGAGATTAACAGCTGCTTTGTTAGTCGGCCTTCCGAAATTTTAGAATCGCGAAAAAATGATGTTTGGACCTCCGTTTTAACAGTTTTACCGTTTGTCGACCTTTTCGAAATTTTTCGACGAGTTTTTGAAGGTTTGAAAATTTTTGAGAAGAAAACCTAGATTCGAAAGTTAGCAGCGTATTGAAGAAGAGGAAGTATCGAAACGTTTTTTAAGAGTAGTTTCGTGGGTGTTTTCAATAAATTAAAAGGAAGGACAAAAAGGTCATTCGGAACCTCCTTTATATATTTTTTGTTAATTCTGGGCACGCGATGAAATGTTATTGTGCGGTGGGTTTTTCATAAAAAAATTTCGTTTTTTGGGCATTTCATAAATTTTCCCTAAAAATACGCCAATGCTTCACTTAAGGAAGAAATCCCAAAAGAAAGAATTAATTAAAACATGTGCGCCCGAAGTAGCCAACGAAGAGTCCGCGTACATCGCCAAAGAGGAATCCATATAGATGAAAAAGAGGGCAAAGTCCAAACTTGAACGATATTAAAAACATCGAGCGGAAGAAGAGGAGAAGAGAGACCTTAAGAAGAGACCCTAGGGCTCTGATACCATGTACAAAGACAAAGTGGGGTGTACATTGTTGCTAGATTGGGAAAAAAAAATTATTAGGGCTCTTGGCTAAATTTATAGGATACAAAGCATATGAAAAGATATCACTAACCCTAACTAAAAATGGAAATACATCAAGTAATAAATGCATAAAAATAACTAATCTACTCTTCGAAGTACCAATGTTATATTAAGAACTCTCCACTATGTGCTTAGCCCAAGACAGGAGACCAATTAATCTGATTACTCATCTGATTAATTGCAATTACACGGCCCCATGGATATTCCGATTAATCAGATTAACCTGCTGTTTACTCGGCTGATTAATCATTTTTTAAGAACATTGTTTCATAAAAATTCTTCGAAAACAACCATATCAAAACGGTCTGACAATAATGAGCTTTCTCTGGTATGCCATGTCCCTCGAATAACGCATTAAGTCATCACCATAGAAAGATCCAAATTTTAAGTCTTTAACAAATATCAAAGCAACACACTTTCTTATACGTACCAAACAATTTGGAACTTGGAAGCAGGGGCAGACCCACTAAAGGCCAAGGGGAAGCTGCTGCTGCCCTGTGTTTTTGGTTTCTTTCTATATAGTCTTCGTCTCTCCTATTATTTACTTTATTATCTTTACAAATTCAACAACCAAATGCTTGCTCAATTAGTATGATGAGCTTATAAGCAAGAGGTCTTGATTTCTATGCTCACTAGCTACATATGATTGCTTTATAGTTACCTTTCTGTTTTAATAATTTCTATATAATGCTCCCCTTAACTTTAGGAAATGTGTTTCCGTTACCCACAGAAAATTTCTTTGTCCACCACAGAAGACACATAAAACTTTTTGAGTGCGGCGCAAATACCTTAACTAGAAGAAAAAAGTTATATGAAATAGACAAAATGTAGGTTAGGGAGGATTGATCTCAAGACCTCTAAGTTAGAATCCCATTAATATAACCACTAGGCTACCATTCAGTTGTTGATTCTTTTAATGAAAGTTATGTAAATAATAGGAAAAGCCAGTGTTCTATATGACTGTTGAGGCGGCCGCCTAGGCGGTAAGCGGTCTCTCTCCGCACCCTTTTGCGGTAGACAGTGAAGTAGGCGGCCAACAGAGGTTTGGCGGAGTAGGTGGAGGTGAGGCGGCGTAGGTGGGAGCTTAGGCGGAGCAATAACTAACAAGATATTTTGGCCAAAAGGTTTTGCAAGCATTATGAGCCTATAGTTCACTTTTACAAGACTAAAACTTCATAAATTTTTGTTCTACAACTTAGTTATGCATGAAACACCCTTAAAATATGCATATTATGCAAAATACAGTGGTAAAATAGTAAAAAAAAATGTCCAAAATGTATCAACCGTCTAGGTGGCGCCTAGGCAATTTTTAGGCTGCCTAGGCGGTAGGCGGACTCTCTCCGCCACGCACCTGCCTAGCGCCATTTAAAACCTTGGGAAAAGCATAACTGTATAGTAGAAAATTATTTAGGCACTTGACCATATTAATTTTCAAAATAGTTATAAAACCAATAAATTATGTTGTTCATTTTGATCATCAAATCCTTCATGTTATTACCTAATGCTTCTCTACCTGCCTCTTGAAGTAAAACAAACATGCGACAACATAAAATTTGGAATAACGAGTTTGTTGTATTATTATAATTTAAACCAAACATGGCTATATAAATTGCATACAAGGACTGTCCTATGACAGGAGTGAGAGGTATGGAAGCAAGATGAAAAACTAATAAATAGCTGACTAGTTGATTACTAGAATAAGGATGCATGAAACTATATGTACACTGGTCAAAAGTTACCTGCCTAGAAGAGTGAATCTATGACATCCTAAACCACTTAGACCCTAAGTGATCCTTAAAAATCTAGAAGAACTCTGGAAGGAACTCTGTGCCAGAACTTATATATCAAAAAAGACTTGTATCATATATGATATATTCTTTAGCAAAGTTTTCATGAAGAATGTTAAAGATGCACTATACATTTATCTTACATATATATTCCACTGAGTCTGTTATGGAAACTTCACCTTCAAGAATCACATTAGAAAGGTATAAGATCATGAGACTGGATATGGTATGCCATGCCACTCAACCAATGAAAATGCTCAAAGAAAATACATTCATAGCTCCAAATTTCAACAAAAATGTCAAGGCAACAATTTTCTCATAGTTTGGAGTTTTTCTAATAATACTGAGCCTAAATTCTAAAATGACATTTTACTCGAATTGGTAACGATGTCAAGTCTTTTATGCCGGAAACTTCCCTATTCAAGTAAACTAAGTAAAGTTTTGAGGAAGAATTACCAATTACATAACAATGGGAGAAATTATCTATGGATTGAAGCCATTTCTGTTTTGTGATATAGCCTCATACAACTTCTAGAATAAAGAGGCTCCATGTGTCTTGCAGTAGCAAGACCCAAAAAAAAACCTTGATCTGCCATCAACTAGTGCAATAGAGCAATGAAGCATATCACAAATATTTCACCATGTGCCTAATAGTTTCTAAAATCATCGGCACCTCACTAAATACATTAGATGTATGTAAGAAAAACAAAAGGTTCTTATCAGTTCCATACTAATGGAGTAAGAACTTTCTTGCATACAGCAGCAAATCCTGCTGGACATACAAGCTTATGTCACATGCATTTGGATAAGACAACCAATATAACCCGCTTTTCCATATCAATTAATCCTAGTATTTTGAATGTCTTACATAAACATTCACCCTCTTCCAATAGTTGCTCAAAAAGTCTCCAAATTGACACTAACCAATCTTTTCTGCCACTCACAAAAAACAAAAAATGGAGAAATTATTTGAAGTTCAAGAATTCTTACCAAGTCGAAATAAGTATGATAAAATCACATTTTTGAAGCATATATCTTCAGCTGCTAGTACCCACCTTGCTAGTTTTACATCTGTAATCGGAAAACCCTTGAATCCCCACATGAATGGATCATCCAACCTGTTTTACGACAGCAATCATAAGCAAAAATAAAAAAATAATAAATAAAAACTCTTTTTTAACGAGCAGATACCCTTCAGGAGTAATTCTTGCAAATAAATAAAAATGGATAAATATACCACTTATTAGCCTAACATACATCTAAAATTCTAAGAGTCCAAACTATGTTCCAACCTTCCTAGCACAGATCAGAGAAGATCATTCGGAACCTCACATATTTAGACTACACAAGTACTGATTTAAATTTGGTAAAAACAGTTTCTCCAGGATCATGTCCGTCTGGCGAACAATATAATGGCATCTTAGTTTCAACAAAGCCATCCGCAAATTCTTTTTTTCCATTATTGTATATCTTTCAAGTTGCACAAAATTAAAAATAGAAAGGAAAAGAAAAGACGAATAGACAGTGGATCTTTGTAATATGTTATAAAATAATGTCCAGTAAACATACTTTCACTAACCAAATATTATGGAGAGTCATTCTGGCACAAAACTTATTAGTTCTTTTCTTCATGTCACAAAGGTTTACGGTATCATATAGATAGAGGCTCCGAGGATGTTATAACTTTAGTCTCCATGACAATCCGTGATCACTACATCTGCGAATCGAGAAAAGAAGCTATTCTCTTAATCATCAAATAGCCAATTGGCAATCGGGTCTGAGTTTCATTAGAAGTATGAAAATATATGTTACACGGACACACGAAAATGGTGCCCATACCGGTATCGTGTTCATACCCGTACCTTATACGTGTAAGGTACGTGATTTAACTAAACATATTTGAAAATGCTTGTATCCCATACTTGTATCGTGTTTGTATCCATACCCGTGTCCGTACTCCTACAACATAGATGAAAACCACCTACAATTGCATACCAAATTCACTATAACAAGTTTCATATGATCCAAGTCATGGGCTCCTAAATGGCTAAGACAAGTTTTGTGGGATGATTGACCCCTCGAAGAACCAATATGCTGTGACCCCAAACATAACCACCGAAGTGATCAACTCGAACAAAAATGTTCCTCTTCAATTATAGGTGTTAGTGTTGATCATCTTTAAGTCAAGTTCACAATGGCCAGTAGACAACACATCTTCTTTCCTTGGCGCCAAATGTTGACAAAGGGGCCAAAAGTGGTATGCATGTCCTAAAAGCTCCAGAAAAAAACTAAGGGCTAGTTTAGCTCGGCCTATATTCCATTCAGAGGACATTCTGAACCAAAATGCAACACCTGATCCGTTTGCATCAGGGTAAGACGCCAAAAAGTTCTTTTGAGGGGGTCAAATGCTATCTTCCGTGGACATCGTCTCCTAAACCAACAAAGCGTTACAGAAATGGGCTAAGACTAAGGGGTGTTTGTTTTTTTCATAATTATATAGTGTTAGCACATTAAAGTGATGAGCACTATATAGTGCTAGCATTTTAAAGTGCAAATGTTGTTTGTTTTTTATAACTATATAGTGTACTTTAAATTGCTTGTTTATATATATATATTTATATATATATATATATATATATAATATATATAAGTTCACCATCAAATACTTTTATCAACACAATAAAAACTATTTTATCCTCAAGTTCACCCTCAAATACTTCTTAGGTCGAAAGACATACGTTGAACTCTATTTTTTCTCTACCAGAATTCTCTTGGTTCCTATATATATTATATATATATATATATATATATATAAATATAAAATTCCTTGATAACTCTCGTTTCGTGTCTCCTATGTTGCACGGACACAAAAACGATACGAGTTGGATATGAACATGACACGATTCGAACACGGCACTCATCAAAACTTCAATCTTTGACAAACCTAAAACCCTAACCTTCAAATTCCCCAAACTTTATAAGCAAAATTAATCCAATTTTAAAAGGAAAAAAATAAAACTTTAATGAAGGATTGGGGTTGCACTAACATGTGGTTCTTTGCAGCCAAAAATGCATAATGGAAAATTAGTTGGGCGTTATATTTTACTTATGAAGTATTAGGATTGCTTGGACATATTTGTAATATTTAAATTTATTAAAGGCTACAATTGTCTTTTTTTTGCACATATAAGATAATTGCTAAATTATAAGCTCAAGATTTGAGCTTACAATTTACCACTTATAAAGGGCATCACTATATAGTGATGAGCACTTTAAAGTGCAAAAACAAATACCTTTAGTTGGTAGGTCCTGCACTTGTTTGAGCACTTTAAAGTTCTCAGCACTACATACTGGAAAAAACAAATACCCCCTAACTGTTTATAGAGCCAAATTTGTAGCCTAGCCTAGTAAAGCATATCTACTCACATTCACAAGCTATATATGTTCCAACCATAGTTACCAGTAATACGGTTTGGCATGTCCCAATCCGATACTGACGAATACCGACGTTGGGGTCTCTTTCCCGGTCAATTCAACAAAAATGACCAATCAGCAAGGGCGTAAAAGCTTAGTAAGATTGTAAAGCATGTAAATGAAGAAAACCTTTTATCGCAGGTAAACCAATCAGCAAGGACAACTATAATTACATTCAATTTCAAACTAGTAAAAAACAACACAGGAAATACTTAAAATTATGTCTAAACACATAAATTATTTTTTCTAAATTTTAATAATTATTTGATTTCTGATACCGGAAATTTTGATATATTGATCCAAAACCGCCGAGTGCCGATACCGCTGATCTTGATACTCATAAGAAAGAACTGATACCGATTCTGCTACTGCAAACCTTGGTTCCAACAAGTTGTTATTAAAAATGCCTGAACCAAACTAAAGAACAAAGAGAACAACTAACTAAAGTTTGACATGTGGTTGTTGAGAGAGACAAGGGGGGCACCAGACGAGCAGGCTCGGAGCCGGAGTAGTGTCCGGGTTGTGGATTTTGGTTCTGTTGAGGACGCATATCACTGCCTTGGCGAACCCGCCCACCGCCATTATCGTCCTGGCGCATGAGATTCCATAGAGGTGATATGGCCGCCATACCCACCTCAGCGTCTTCGTCCATCTTTTTCCCATGGAGCCAGACAACAAAGTATCCACTTGAGAATCATTTCATTTGATCACTTTGCTCTCAGGAAGAACCCCTGTTATTTTGCTTTCAAAAGATAGTATTCCAACTCCAAGTCTTCAATGTCCAAATTAGAGACATAAAATAGATCAGATTTGGGTATTGCTCACAACCCGAAGGCCTACGGCTTTTGGGTTCAGATATGGGCAGGTTCGGAGCTAAGGGTGCAAACCACTGGAACAATTTGCAGCCGGCTAGAACTTATAGGTTCTTGTGCCAAAATGCTCGGAAAGAGAGGCTTAATGTCAGTATTGATCGGTATCAGATTGGGGTAGGACAAAACAGATACACATCGGTGTCAACTGATACTGGGAACCTTGATTTAGACTGTAAAACTACATATACTAAGTAAAACAGTTCTGCCAGGATCTTGGCCCTCTAGTAACTAAACACATAATGACACCTTGGTTTCAACAAACTCCCAATTTTTTATATTATTGCAATCTTTCAAGTTTTACACAATTGAAAAACAATTGATGCTGGGTGTATAATATATTATAGAATGATATTCATTGAACATGCTTTAGCTAATCAAATATCATTAGTACTCTTCCGTGTTGCAAAGGCATGAGTGCAGATGTAGGGTACAAGGAGACAACAAACTTAATCGCCATTACAGTCCATCGGTCACTGCATCCCAGAATTGAGCAAAGAAGTTACTCTCGGGGTAAAAACTATGTCATCGACTGTCAAGTAGTCAACTGGCAATCTGGTTACCGTTGTACATCTAAGTTTCATCAGAAAATACGGAAAAACACTCCTACAGGATTTTACTGAAATTACTGTTAGACTCGAGTTTCATGTTATCCAGGGCATGGAGTTCTTAAAATGCAGCTAAGGCAAGTTTATGGAATGATTGGCATCTTGAAGAACCAGCATGCCATGACCCCAAATATGACTATTGAACTGATTAACAGGGAAAAAATGAAACACACATACAAGACGACACAGTATGGACATGGCAGCGATTAGGTGTATCCTAGTGTACTCTAATACGTGTCCGATGTGATGCAACACTGACAGGGCACTGATCTTTGGGATGATCGTGGTTCCTAGTTCCTAGATTAAAGGTTAAAATTGTTGGATATTTTTCTTATACTCATGGAGGTGTTCCTCCTTGAGAGCTAGAAAGATAGTCCCACATTGGAAAACACTCCAACTGAGTATCTCAATATAATACCATGCTTGATTTTGAGAGATGCACATGGGGTGGTAGCCCAAGTGGTGGGTGCCATGTGGGATGTTTTCCTAGTAGGATTAAGTTTAAACTATTCAAGAAAGTATTCGTACTTTTTGTCACACTCTCGGAAAATTTTCCTTTGGAGCTAAGTTCGGACTCAAGGGCACAAAGTGGCGCTTTTGATAGCACACTTTGCACTTAGCATGTCAGCATCGTCGCATGGCACTTGTGCGCATTTGCTGCGCTTATGCGCGAGGTGCATGCGCGGGTGCTGAGCGGGCTATGCGCGGACTATGCGCGGGTGCTGAGCGCGCTATGCGCGACTATGCGCAGGCTATGCGCATCTACGTGTATGCACACAGGCTCTGTTGCACTATTGTACGTAAGCGCACGTGAGTTGCTGCGTTGTTGGGCCTATGCGCGCATAAGCAGCTGCTGCACTCAATAGCGCAGACAGCGCTGGTGCATAGTTCCACTGATTGTGGAATTTAAAATATCAATCTTGTTTTATTTAAGTGTTGGCATTTTAGTCCCACATCGGCTAGGAGTAGAGATGGGATTTCCACCCTTCTCTATGAATAGAGCCTCCATGCCTCCTTTTGGAGATGTACTAAAAATGAATAAAAAGGAGTCCCAGGAGTCTGTTGAGTCTAGGGAGTCCGTTCGATTCACACAGAGGTGACTACGAGTGTTCCAGAAGTTCTATTGTGAGCTTGCTGGTTTCTGAAAGCGGATCGTGTGGGGCGAATCTTACTTTAAACAACGGTGGTCTTCACCACCCCAACAAGAATAAATTATTATTCTATCTTCTTCTTCTTCCTTCTTCTAGTTGTAAACGTTGTCTCAATTGCGACTGCGTTTGCAAGGAAGAACAAGTCCTAAGTTGTAATCGTTATGTCTCAATTGCAACAAGGAAGAACGTATTCTGATTCTAAAGAAGTTGTAATCTGAAAGTTTATAAAAAAAAAAAAATATATATATATATATCTATATATAATATATATATATATATATAATATATATAATATATTGAAGAAGGTAAATTTTATTGATCAACGATAGCTACAACTTAGATCTATCCCAGATTACAAAATGAGTCATCTGGGGTCTAAGATATCTATGTCGGCATCTATATTCTTTGTATAGCAAAAGTACTAAGGGATCGGCCCTCAAAGATATGCCGATTGCGCCTGTTATCCCTCTAGTCTCAATTGTGTGTAGTTGAGGAGACATTCACACTCCGCATTAGCAGCATAGTTGATTGAAAGGGGAAGACCCAAGTATCTCACAGGAAGCATTCCTTCCACAATGCCCATTTTGGCCAGCCATGCCTCCTTATTCTCACAAGTACAACTCAAGAACATTTGGCTCTTGTTCTTGTTTAGCTACAAATCCGACCATTTTTCCATAGTATCGATATACACTTAAGAGTGTCAAGGGATCTGTCAGATGGCTCTACGAACACCAGCAGGTCGTCAGCATAAATAAGATAAGAAACCACATGGTTCACCTTCCGAAATATAGGGGTGCTCAGTTCATCCAGTATCACATCATCCAAGAGACAAGTGAGGAATCCCATGACTATCGCAAAGAGGTAGGGAGAGAGGGGATCCCCTTGTCTCAGGCCTCTACTGCTTCCAAAAAGGCCCTCCGGCTGGCCCCTAACCATAATCAAGAATGATACAGAGCATACATACTCCCTTACCCTGTCCACCCACCATTTGTTAAATCTCATACAGATCATAATGTGGCAAAGAAAATTCCGGTTCACCATATCATAGACTTTCCTGAGATCCAACTTTAGACACGCTTTGTTACCTCCTTGCTTATTGAAATCCCTAACAAGCTCACGAGCCAGCAAACAATTTTCTGAGAGGGATCGCCCTTTGAGGAAGGCCATCTGATTAGGGGAGATAAGCTCTTTCATAACATCCCTCATCCGGTCACACATCAGGAGGGTTATAATCTTGTATAATAAATTACAGCACGCTATCGGTCGGAAGTCTCCTAGCGAAGTCGTACCCTCCACTTTAGCAAGTAAGACCACAAACGTGTGGTTAAGCCTTGAGCAGTTTACCAGAGATAAAAAAAAAAAAAAAAAAAAAAAAAAAAAAAAAAAAAAAAAAAAAACTCTGTCACTGTATCCAGGACGTATATCTTAATCATCTCCCAATGTTTCTTGAAGAAGGCCGCCCCAAAGCCATCCGTTCCTGGCAATTTGATAGGGTATGCATTAATAACAATAGAATGTATCTCCTCCATCGACCGTTGCCCGTAAGACAGCATTCCCTCGCCGAGAGACCATCTTCTTGAAATCAATGCGTGGAAAAACGTTTGGGTAGGAGTTCTGGTTGTAGAGATCCCGAAAATACCGCATTGCCTCGTTCCGGATACCATCATCCCTAGTAATGAGAATTTCATCAAGATCAAGCAGTCCGTGTATGGTATTCCGATTCTGTCTAGCCTTGACAGTAGCATGAAAAAATTTAGAACACCTATCTCCATCTCTAAGCCAGCTACATTTAGCTCTTTGTCTGATCTGGACCTCGTCTAAGAAAGTGCGCAGACAATCTTGGAGGGCTACCTCCTCTTCCGTGAGGACGAGGTTAAGCGGGTCTAGCTGAACCCTCAGTTGAATGTCAGCCAGCTTGTCCTCCAGTTCTTGGAGTAGAGTAGGAGGTCTGCCTTTATTCCAGGTCTTGAGGAGACCTTTAATAGTTTTCAACTTTTGAACAATCTTGAACTAAGAGTAGTTCCAGTCAACCCAGACTCCCAACCTTGCTGAACTACCTCCTCATAGCCTTCCATATGAATCCATCCGTTGTTGAATCTGAAAGGCCTCCTTTTGATAACAGGCACTTCTGCCAATCTTATAACAATAGGGGAGTGATCAATAGCTCCAGGTGTTAAGCATTCTGCCCTACACGACTGGAACACTTCCAACCATCTCCTGTTACAGAGAGCACGATCAAGTTGAACGATCCGGTTAGTTATCGCCATGTTGTTCCACGTTCATATATGTCCAGTCTTATCCATGCATCTGAGCCCAGAGGATAAGAGACAATATTGAAATTCCAACAGAATCGCTTGTTGTACTGGACGGCCTCCTATTGTTTCATGGGCAAATAAAATAGCATTGAAGTCGTCCACCACAACTAACGGCCATCTATCTCTAATAAGCGTGTTGGTCATAGTAATGTCGTTCCATAACCCTAAACGTTTGATTCTATCATTATGCTCGTACACGCTCCTACCACAATATGAAGCCCCCCTTTGTTGGTGAAATTAATGGTGAGTAGTTGGTCAGATCGTTGGATCACATCTCCCAGCCAGATCCTGGTGTCCCACATGACCCAGATGCGAGCTATATCGCTACAATCGAGATTGTGAACGGAGGACCAACGGGTCGGTGTACGCCCATTACTCAGTATTTTCGATCTAACTTTGGATTCCAAAATGTTGATGATAGAGCACTTGGACTTCTTGCCATACTGCAAAATATCCCTTCACCTACCAATCGAATTCGTCCCTCCAACATTCCATGTGAATATAGTTATAAATTATGATGGTGGGTCCCCTTATTGATACGCGAGCTATCTCTAAAGAGGGGAGAGAGTCCATCCCAAAGTAGTTAAAAACCGTTACATATCGGTTATATAACCGATATATAACGGTACTGGCCCGACACCGATTTTTTTTGGAAAAAATCGGTAAAATATCGGTACCAATATTATCGGCCGATATGACCGACATATCAGTATATATTGGTTTTGAAAAAACCGATATATAATGGTTAGGGTTTGTTACCAAAGGTCGGGGAGAGAAAAAAAAATGAAGAAAATAAAGAAAATGAAGTTGAAGTTGAGGCTAATAAAGATTATTAGATGTTGAAACTTGAAAGGTGAATTGGGATTTTTTGTTTTCATATTAGTTGAACAGTTTTGAAGTGGTACTTTTTATATTGTAATGTTGGTTTGGGTATGAACTTTTTAGTTTTAATGCTTTAAGAAACTCTTGTTGCATATTTTATAATAGATAAATATTAAGTGTGTGGTTCATATATAAAATTTGTGTTAAAAATGTAAACCGATATTTACCGTTATAAATCCGATATATCAATGATATATCAATAACTCTACCGGACCGTTATCATAAAAAAAACTTTTTTAACTGCATAGGTCCATCCTGCTGTCAGTTATAAGCTCTGCCATCTCCTACTTTGAGAGCAACTTTTGCTTGCCAGATGGGGTTCGGATACGTCAACGGTTCCTGAGAAGGTCGTTGTCCGTCAAGTTGTGTAGTGTCCCGTCCCTACATCGTGCCCCGTTTCCGTCCACGGGGTGTGCGAGAAAGGAACACTATCGCTATCGATTCGGTCGGGACCAATAGGTCGGAATCGGCCGAGTCGATCTAACGGGAACGGTTGAATTAAGATCATTCCACGTTATGGAATGGCTTCTTCGGAACCAAGTCTTATATTCAGCGGGTTGCGCCTCAAGGATTGGCTCTGCGGCTGAGTCGGGAGAGACCTCCCGTTGCTCTGGTTTTCATGCCGCACTTGATTTGGCTTTGGCTTTGCTTTTTCGTGAATGCGTTTTTCGTGAATGTTTCCGATGGGTTTTCGGGACTTGCGTTTTCGAGCTTCGCATTCATATCGAAATTCCTTGAATTACACAGTGTTCTAATCAGTTTCTTATGCGATTGCAGGTGATCGCGTAGGCGACGTCAGCGCAGCCAACCGGTCGCTCGCTTGAAGCAAAGTCTAAGGCGAGTGGCTGACCTCCTTCGCCTCGTCCCTCTATTTCAAACTCAATATGAAGTTAAATGAATTCTTGTCATAATAGTGTAGAATCAAAAAAATCGTGGCACGATTCTTCACGAAACAGTTGTCAAAATGCCGGTATTGAAAATGGAAAACATGCTTCCTTATGCAATTCCACTTAGCCTATGCAAATCAATGAATGAATCGATTTACGTTTATCGCAACGACATGGCCAAGTGAGTAAATTGACTAAGTTCAAAACAAATGCTAAGTTTTGCACATAAAAGAGAAAAGATAAGGTTCTAGAAAAGAGATAGAATTTTTCAAGACTCTGTAAAACGGTCATTGGACAACTTATCGACAAGGTTTAGTTTCCTCGAACGGTTGCCTAGGCCAAGGGACCGATTCGGCCCGGGAGGAACGAGTATAGCAAGCGCCAGCCTTTTCATCGGCGTGGGTTATTCAGGAACTTTCGCACAGGGCTCGCTACCCGCCGCGAAAGGGTCACCGTCTAACCCGGCTATAGTCCGTGATGGCTTGACATTGCCAGTGACCTTCACACCCTTTCACTGCTTAACAAATGCATGTGACACGGGATGAATATGATAGATGCTTAATGTTATACAATTTCATATGCTTGTCTCAAAACATGTTAACATGTAAATCGAGCAGGATGGTTAAAAAGATCACAGGAATAGCTAGCTAACATGTTTATAAAATTTCTTGAATCAAATGCAGAGCTTGGATTTTAATTAGCCATTCGCCAGTACATGTGATCGTACTGATCCTCGCTCTTTGCAGGTCCCGCGAATCAGGAAGGACGCGCCAACTAGCTCGGCGACGTTCGTGATTTTGAAGCTTCGGCCGCGCGTCGAAGACTTGTCCCCGCAACTCCACTTTGAAGGCTCTCGACTGTCCAAGAAAGATGGCTCAGCGTCCCTCCATTCCATGTCACTGGAATACTCTGATATATTGAGGGATGTATGCAATGTATGGAACGGCTATCTCATCGGCACTCTTTTGTAATTGAGTCATGTTGTAGCCCGCGCGGCATGAGTCCTGTACTGGAGTCTGTAAATGATGTTCATTATCAATAAAGATTAAAGTTTCCTTTACTTAATGTGTGATTCAATTTGTGCTTACTCTCTTAGATCCCGCGTCTCGGATTACCTTATGACTATGCCTTGTGCGATCGCAAATTAGGTTCGCACGGCATCACGCCCGGGGGACGACTATCGATTCGACGGAATCGGGACGTGACATAATGGTATCAGAGCACGGCTTTACGTCCTTGGCCTCCAGTGTCGAGTTTCTAGTCTCAAACCGTTGACCTCGTGTCGATGAGATGAGTTGTTCCATACGCTGAACCCATGACATTTCTGAAACTAACGAGAGTTGCCTTTCTTTTACCTGCAGTTGCGGGAGCTCGGGCGGAGGACGAAACGAACGCTTCAAGCGGCTCGAGTAGTTCCAAACCCGAGCATTCCATCAACCCAACGGGGATGACGCCTACCGTAGCCGGATCTTCCGGTGACCCGATGCAACGGATGCTGCAGATGCTCGAAATGCAGCAACGCCAAAATGAGCTCCATCGTCAGCAAGCGGAGGCTCGTCAAACCCAATTCGAGAATCGGTTCGAGGCTCAATTCAAGCTGTAGCAGCTGAATACACTCCAGCAGATCGTGCAATCGGTCGTGGTCAACAATAATCCAACGATGACGCCTGCCGTGACCGAGCCTGCGGTTCGATCCAGCGAAGCTGAACCGGAGGCGCCCGTGCTCTCACCTGCGGACCGAGAAGTTCTAACTTCGACGTGTCAAAATTCACAAAAAGCTGTCGCACTTCCTTCAACGGCACAGAAGATCCCTCCGTGGCGATCGACTGGTTGGAGGAGCTGGAAGACAAGTTCGAGCTTCTGGGTGTCGAAGACTAGAAGAAAGTCGCGTGTGCTCAACTTCTACTTCGAATGAACGCGCACGATTGGTAGGCTGTGCAGAAGCGGGCTATTCGACGTGAAGACGGGACGGCGGCGATCTCATGGGCTACATTCAGAAATGCGTTCGAGACCGAATATCTTTCTGCAGCCGTGCGACTGGAAAAAGAAAACAAATTTATGCAGTTGAGGCAAGGGAATATGACAGTGCGACAATATGCGGCCGAATTCAACAAACTGGCCAAATTTG
>JANAVB010034801.1:0-49219 GCA_029216955.1 Iris pallida | reverse complement strand
TTTTGAAACTCTCTGTCACAGAGGGTTTCAATTAGGACTGCCAGGACCCTTGCAGTCCTACATAATGTAGGACTGCCAGGGCTGGCAGTCCTAATACTAAATCAAGAATATCAGGAATTGGCCAACACTTAAGTTTCCAAACGTAAATAACAACTACGTGTTTGCCATTAAAATCTTTTTTATATTGCAATTTTAATTACAAATAGAACATTGTTACAAATAGGACTTAGATGTAGTCCTAGGAGAACACTTTTGTTTATCTGGGTCCCTGTGTCGATGGAGCGAGTGGTAATGCGTTGACTCCGTTGACGATCTGACGACGGTTTTCGGTTCTCTGAAGGTCTGAGTTGCTCTGGGTGCTGGAGCTTGCGGAGAAAAAGAACACGTTGAGTGTCTGTATCTGCCTCTCTTACTGCGTATGTAAGTCTCTGTCTGTAGATGTGTGTGTCTGGAAGAAGGAATGATCCCTCTATTTATAGGCAGCAGGTTGGCTGCTCATGTGCACATATGTAGGATGCGCCTATACATGGGAATGCCACATGGTTAAAACTGCGGGAGGTGCATGGATGATGCGCCATCATTTGTGAATTGAATCCTTTATGCTACTTTTGTGGGCTGGCACGTAGCAGTGGAGAGAATCTTTCTGTTGCTGAGATATTGGGTGATTAGCACCCCTTCATAGGCTGAATTGAGTCAAAGGACACGTGGCGCATGCCCGTTGCTCAAAGATCTCAGATTTGGTGGAGAGTGATCGAATAGGATGTGCCTGGGATTGGGCACATGAGAAGACTTTGGCTCACAACTTTCAGGAGTCACGAACCAGTCTGGAAGCACGGCTTTTGAGGTGCATACGAGTCTTCAGGCGCATGGCCCCTGAGGCGCATGCGAATGGTTGGTCGGCCACGTGGGTCGTAACCGTCGGAGGAAAGTAATGATGATGCTGATGTCAGCGACGCTTCGTCTTCTGAAAAAGCTGTTAACTGTCCAGTCCTCGGGGGACGTGCTGCCAACTCTGTCACTTGAGCATTAATTGCTTGATGGATGACGAGCCAAAATGGGCGCATGGGTCCATGTTATCAGGATGCATGGATCTGTGCTTTGTTGGGCGCAACCATACGGGGTGCTTGGATGACGGACGCGTCTGTGCGATGCGCGGTGTCTGACCGGCACATCCTTTTGTATGGCGTGTCTTTATTGGTCCGACTTTTCTGTTCTTTAAGTGCTTTAAATAGCCGTTTTGACTTGGCTAAATTCGAAGCATCAGGTTCATCACCATTAATGCAAATTCATTGCACGGGATTCGGAGAGCCCGCCACTTGGCGTATGGGTTTGATTTGCCCCGCCTATAAATAGTGGCAAGGAGGGAGTTTGCCTCCCGTTCTCTCACGTCTTCCCGAATGAACTTGTTTGCTCGAGCACATTCTGTTGATGAGATGCTCCCGAGGGTGAAGATGCGACGCATTGTCTTCATTCATGCACTCGTGAAGGTGACTGTTACATCCAAAAGTCAGAGTCGAGGGCTTCTGAGGCAGGCGGAAGGTGCCTGTTACATCCAAAGATCAGGATGCTCGAGTCCTATCTCCGTTATGCTGGAAGAGCTGCAGATCGAAATTACGATGCTCCCGGCTTTGGAGGCTCTTTCTACTGTCAGAGTGGGTGTTGTCCATTCTGGTTGTGTTGAAAGCTGCTCCTTTAGCCGCGGATCGATTGCGGTGCTCTCCTCTTCCTTGGAGAGCTCTTCCTCCTTCAAGAGTGGGGTTGATCGCCCACTCTGTTCTGTTCAATAACTTCATTAGTCGAAGCATTTGATCGGGTCGAAGTAAGGCGCATATGCTGAGACTTCATGATGCGCATAACTGAGACTCTGAAGAGATGCGCATGATTGAAACGCTGACGGCTGTGCCTGACTGAGACGCTGAAAGATGCGCCTGCCTGATGATGCGCCTGGTGGGGGGCGCATGGCAGTTTCTGTGCCTGGCTATAGTCTTAGGATCTTTATTTTTGAAAAAAATCTCCTTGTAAAGCCTTTTAGACATGTAATAGACTTTTATATGAAATAAAAATCCTTTTGATGTCTATACTTTCGCTGTCGCTGTGCCAAGTACTTCGTTTGAGCTCCCTAGCGAATGTAGTGTTAGGCGCATAGGAATTCTGGCACATAGATGCAGCCTGAAATTCCATGCTTCTATACTACATATCAGACAACTACATATCCAACAAGTACATAATTATAACAACATAAATCACAACTACATATCAGACAAAATATCCAACTTTAAAAAAAAATATAAGTGTCAACTACATATCCTTCAAAAGTCTGCCCAACAACTTAAGTTTTTAAACAACTATATCCTTCAAGTTTCAAACAACAAAAACATCTAGATTACATCCAACTAATGATCAGTCCACATCCAACAACATATCATGCCAGGACTTTGAACGAGATTCCCTATTATTCATGAAGGGGAACTCGACCACGTCGTCGATGCGATCAAGCTCGTTGGCGACCGCGACACTAGTGTCACTTTGGCAACCTCTCCGGAGTGTCTGGGCCAATTCCTTCACCTTTGAGACTGTAAATGAAAGTATAAGTGAATTAAGTCTACAAACATGAAAATCTCAGTCTAATTACAAATATGGAACTCACCATCCTCACCAACCCAGCATATAAGACATTTTTGGAAGGAAGAGCTCCTATTGCTCCGACAGCCACGGGACCCGGGTTTGTAGGGTTCGACAACTTAGGATGTCTGAGGGTTAGTTGTAATGCTCATATTTCGTATTATGTATTTTATGCGTGTACGGAATCCCGACCTGTAGTTGGACTTGTTATGCTTGTCTTGAATCCTGGTTTAGCTTATTTTGGGCTCATCTTGGTGTGGCTTGGCTTGGCTTGGTTTTGTTTGGTTGGGTTCGGTTGGGTTTGGGTTAACATGAACCCCTACCTACCACCACCAATACCATTTATCAACCCACTCCTCTCTCTCTCCCTCATAAATTCTTTTCCATTACTTTTCTTCTTCCCTTCCATTTCTTCTTCACCAACCTGAGAGAGTGGAGAGCTTAGGCAAGTGCATCTTGCTTCATGGAGGAAGTCCATTTTTATTGTTCTATTATCTTTCTCTATGTTTTTAACCCACTTAATACTTAGCATTTTTTATTTCCATGGTTAATTTCTTATAAATCTAGCTTGTGGTATTTTCGGTTTTCAGGAGTTTTGATCTATCAACCTTGCATATTTTTGCTAGTTGATGGTTCCATGTTGTAGAGAATTCAATTTTGTCCAAATTTGACCTACGGGAGTTTGGATTTGGGTTTCTAATATTGTTTGGAGGAGCATGGAGGCCATGGTATTTTCTATGGACATGTTCTCTGTGGGAGCCATTAATTTCACTTCTGGCCGCATGAGCATTTTTAGCTTCTGGTCGCATGAGCATTATTTATTGCATGGCCCTTTTAAGTTAGTTGTTTGCAAGCTTGCATGCATTTGCATGCAACTTGCCTGGGCCGTATAGGCCATTGGACAATTCCTGGCCGCATGGCCATAATAATTTTGGCCACGTAGGCCAATCCGTTCTTGGCCGCATAGGCCAATGCTATTACTTGGCCGCATATGGAATGGTCATTTGTGGACCAATTAACTAATGCATATTAATGCATTAGCATTTAACCTGGCCGCATGGAGCATTCCATGCATTAACTAATGCATTTGCATGCATTAAATGATGCATGGCCATTAGATTAGCCGCATGAAGCATTAACTAATGCATTTGCATGCATATATAATGCATAGCCATTAGATTAGCCGCATGAAGTATTGCTTAATGCATTTACATGCATTAATTAATGCATGATTGCATGCATAGCTAAAGCATTAGATTAGCTGCATGAATTATTTGCTTAATGCATTCGCATGCATTAAATAATGCATGGCCTAATATTTCAGCCGCATATGGCATATAAATGCATGGCCTAGTATATCAGCCGCATATGGCATTTAATAATGCATGGCCTAGTATATCAGCCGCATATGGTATATATGTGCATGGCCATTGTATAATCTTGGCCGCATGGCCACTGTATATTTAATTGGCCGCATGCATTTTTTTTGCTTACGTCAGCAATTGTATTTGCATGCAACTGCATATTAGCTTGCATTCTTTTATATTTGTTGGCCACATGGCCTATTTATAATTCTTGGCCGCATGGCCATTGTTACTGTGGCCGCATGGCTTTTTGCAAGTCTTGCTTGCATGTTTAAATATTGTGGCCGCATGGGCATGGCTTTTCAAGCATATGTATAATTGCTTGCTTATGTATAATTGCTTGCTTATGTATGTGTGGCCCCTTGCATGCATAGTTGCACGTATATATATTAATGGCCCCTTGCATGAAATAGTTGCATACATATATATATATAATATATATATATAATATATATATATATATATATATTAATGGCCCCTTGCATGAAATAGTTGCATATATATATATTATAATATATATATATATATATATATATAATATATATAATATATATATTAATGGCCCCTTGCATGAAATAGTTGCATGTTATATATTAATGGTCCCTTGCATGCATTAGTTGCATGTATATATATTTATTGGCCTTTGCATCCATTTAGCCGCATATGGCCAATAATTCCATTCCTGGCCGCATATGGCCAACTCTAGTATTTGGCCGCATATGCCATTAGCAAATAATTGCGTTGGCCGCATGGATTTAATTTGCATGCATTGGCCGCATGGACCAATTCATGGCCGCATGAGTATTTAATATGTATAATATTTTGGCTGCATGCTTATATATATAAGCTTGGCCGCATGTATAATATTTTGGCCGCATGTATAATATTTCAGCCGCATATGGCCCTTAAATATTTGTTGGCCACATGGCCACTATTCAATTGCATGGCCGCATGCATGCACGTGCATTAGCTTTAATTGCTTGCTTACATGGCCTAAAATTTTTCTGAGCCGCATGAGTCTCCCACGGTCCTTGCTCCTGCTAATATTTAATTACTACTTGTATGCTATTAATTTTAAGTGTGTTCTCTGACACGATGGTGACCCGTTGTGGTGCACTTTTGACAATGACATGACATGATAGTGGCCCGACGTGGCACACTCATGACAGTAAATTTGACATGATATACTTGACATGATAAGCTTGACATGATAAACCTGACATAATATATCTCGAATTGCTGTTGCGACGGCTAGTTTGACATGACAAAAATAAATGACCTGGACACCGTGGACGATTGTGCTTGTACAAATGAATCCGTCTTGTCTTGCATCATGTCTAGGACTGGGACCCCTGAGTACCACGGTCAGGGGTACCCACTAAAAAGGACTAAGGCTAATAACTAGAATAATACAGTAGTCATGAGAGATTTTCCCAGTTACAGGCGATCCCGTTATCCCGGCCACCATTGTTGGACTTGTAGCCTGCCGTCGAGTAGGGCACATTTCTAGCCCACTATCATGTGGCGCACACCTAACAATTCTTGATAACTGCTTAATGAATTCCAGTCGCCTGGATAACCTGGATTAGCTGCAGGGCTTGTCGCTGGAGGAACATCTCATTGCATCTTGCTAGTAACTAGGCCTGTGATAATTTTAGTTAGTTAAAGTATCAAGCCGTACTTATTTGCCTGGCCGTGAATGTTGGATGAAGTTCAACCAGTCTAGTCTTGTCTTGATCCTCTACAAGATTGTTACATGACCGGATTTCTTATTTTATCTTGCCGATAAATGGTGGGAGAAACCAAGTTCTGTTCAGACGAAGGGTTACAACTCCGGTCCTTATTTGGTTTACGGGTTGTAATCTGGTTATCTGAATAGTCCCATGGTTATCTCATCGTATATTGTAGCTCTCCTCCCCGGAAATTCTGAAATATTTTGTTAGTATTATTTATTTTAATTAAATAGTAAATTTTATTATCGGAACAATTTTTATTATTTCATTATTATTAGGGTTATTTTGTGGAGATTTAATAAGCATGTTCATTCCATTTTGGTATTACAGTTATTACTGAGTCGAGTTATGGTAAATTAGATTTATATTTATATGTAGATATAAATGTGCCCTCCTATATACGGATAATAAGGATATTGGTATTATAATATTGGTTTAGAGTATTTTAGGTTTTGTGAGTTAAGGATATATATATATTATATATGGGATATATATTTATGTATAATAGATAATATGTGTGTATGTATACATACGTATATTATATGTGGGTATGTAGGTGTACATATAAATATGTATATATATTATATGTATGTGTAAATATATTTATATATATTGTATGTATATACGTATATATATATATATTTGTATATATACGGATATAATTGGTTGTATATAAATAGATATATATATATATATTATATATATATATATAGATTTTTATACCTGTAAACAGCCCGGGCCCGGCCCACAACTAGGCATCTGAAACCGAGCAAGCCTAAATTCCTCTGTATAAGAGTTCATACACACGGTCCGAGCTCTCTAGCCTAGTGGTATTAGAGCGGACACCCGGAGGGGCCGGCAAGGTTCGAACCCCCCAATTGTGTGTGTGAGTGTGATTAAAAAAAAAAAGAGTTCATACACACGCATAAGAATGGTCGAGAACCCTAACCCAAACCATCGCCGACATCTCAAAGCACACCCTCTTCCTTCGTAAACCCTTCGCCTCCATCTTGGAATATTAGCTAGGGTTTACTCGTGGTCCGTCAATGGTGTCCTTCGAGCACGCCGAGAGTGTGTCGGATCCGCAAGAATGTGCTGGAGATGCTCAGCGACTGGGGCTACGTCATGTAGGAGTCCGACGTCCTCGACTACGAGCAGTTCAAGCAGAAGTTCGGGGACTCGTTCACCTGCGACGTCGGACGACGCCGGAGCGCCGCCCCAAGGTCGGCCAATCGTCGGCCGCGCGCACACATTCGACAGCAACATCAGCAACAACCGGTTGCAGTGCCGCGCTCGGTGCTCTGCCAAGCCAACCAATCTGAGCCCTGTCATCCGTTGTGGCTGACTCGAACCCTCCGCAAGACCACTTGTGGCAACCCTCCTTGCCAACGTCATATTCTTCAACTCCGCGTCCGTCGCAACCAACCTCGTCCCTTCCTGACGAGGCCACCTGGCCATCGGCCATCCCAGGCTTCTCGAGCTGGCCAATGGAGAGACATTAGACCTGGATCGTTGAGTTGACTGGCTTACGCGTATGAGTCTTGGCTTCCTATCGGCCATCCTCTGCGCAAGTGTGAGCTGTGCATGAAGTAAAAGAAACAAAAAGCTAAGCTAAAGGAGAAGCTGCCACATGATGCCTTCCATGCACACTCAAAAAATAGGTATAATGACCTATATGTCCTCATTTCATTTTCTGATGTGCTTCTTGGAGTAAATTCACTAGGGTTGAAAAAGTAAAGATGATATGCTTATTATATGTGTAACCTAGTGGGTCTACAGAGCTAACTTATTATGTATACTTCCTACTTATGAATATATGATAAGTAACATGTTTTATAAAATATAAGGATGTAGCTATAAGTCCCTATATTTCCTCCACCAACTCACATTCAATAAACTATGCTTTACAAACCCATTAATCTGCACAATTCACATAGAACCTTTCTTTTAGAGAAGAAGGCACGAGGATATAATACAATTACTGTAACCCACATACTTCACTCTTAAGCCAGTGCACAGATGTTAGCACATTTGTAAATAAAATCTTCTGGTACGAAGTGCGTCCCGTCATATTGGAAGACGTGGTCACGAACCGAAAGTATCGAAAGGTGTGTATCGGCTTCATGGATGTGTGGGCTTTGACGGAATTCAAATTGGTCGCGTGTGCACGATGAATTTGATACATATCCGTCAAAATTCACCGTATCGGCCTCTGTGCAAATTTTCCAATTACTTTGTGCACGTTTGTCAGATCGAGACAAAACTTGTGCCAACAGGACCATATCATTTTTCTGGTCCTGTATGCCAAGTTTGGTCCGATTCTGAGACAGTTGATCGGATCGCCGTTGGGCCCCACGGTCCCACTCAACGGGCGATTTTGTGCACGGCCCGCCGAAATCTAACTCTGGACATACGGTTGGATTCGTATCGAAAAACTGAATCCGTAGACATGTAGTTTGATGACTTTAGAGACCGTTGACTCTGGCACGCTTTTCGGTGCAAAGCGGGTCCAACGGCGGACATCGTTTTTATCCAAAATTACCGTTTTTGCTCCTGTGTCCAGAATTGGACTTAAGGACAGGCAATTCTAGCTAATTGGACTATTCTGAGATCACTGGTATTGTCTATTTCAGCTTCCGGGGACTGTTGTACGGGTTTTGACTATGGTGACACATTGAGTAGTTCAGATTGTCGGTTTCACCAGCAAAGGACCACAGGCGAGTACAGTTTATTGTCTGCATTTCGATATTGATTTTCACTATATTTCATTGGTTGGTCATTAGTTATGTGATTATTTTCTATTATAAATTGTTGAGTCGGGAATGAGAAGTACCAAGGATGTGTGATCTGACCTTAGACCGTGTAGACCGTGTAGACCGTGTTGCATTTATTTCTTGTAGACCGTGTAGACCGTGTTGCATTTATTTCTTATAGACCGTGTAGACCGTGTTGCATTTATTTCTTGTAGACAGTGTAGACAGTGATTTATTTATTGCGTAGACCGTGTAGACAGTAATTTATTTATTGCATTTAATCTGTGTAGTTCGTGATTATTATTCTGTAGACAATGTTTCTTTATTACAATATTTTCTGTAGACCGTGTAACTGTAGACCGTGTAATTGTAGACCGTGTAACTGTTGACCGTATAATTGTAGACCGTGTAACTGTAGACCGTGTAACTTTAGACCGTGTCGCATAATTGTCCCGAGACCGATCACATATCAAAGGTACTTCTAACAGTTGGGAAAAGTCTGTTGTGTCTATTTATTTACTATTAGTTTTTTGTATTTCCTGTTTATTTTCAAAACTCATAATTGATGTCTACCCTTTGTTTATAGTCATTTTCTTTATTTGAAATCGCATTCAGTGAATTGTGCTCGTTTCATTCCTGACTGGAAACCAACATTTTCAGGTTAGCCGTGGATTCACTTAGCTTGGGGAGTGACGGAAATACTTGCAGACAAAAGCCTAGAGACTAGCTAGATAGTTGAGTTAAGTCATTCATTGAATTGTACAAGCTTATATTCTTCTACAAAATGTAACTTGTGATCATTGTAAGTTAAATTAGTTTCTGTGAATGAGCATTGGATTATTTGTGATTTTGATCTTCATGGCCGTGACAACGTTCTACCGCCGACACTGCGGCGTAAGCTGGCTTGGACACGTCTCGTATCCGTTTAAAAAAAAAAACGGGTGCGGGTCGTGACATATATCACCTGTCATGCTTTTCTTTAATTACTGTCTTTTATTATGTAATTATATTCTTGTGCTAATTTGCTGGTTTTAGTTCCTAAGTGAAGCCTCCTTTGTGGCACTTGCTCTTTCTGGGGTCTGACCCAGCTGGTTTTGTATGGCCAGATTTTGGAGCAGTTCCAGAGGATCTACCGACTTTCCAGCAAGATGGTGACCACTAGACGGAATCCTGACAACGAGTGGATTTATTTTGGCTCTCCCACTCTATTGTAAAATTATTCTTTTGAGGCATTTAGCCGCCGGCAAGTGTTAGCTCGTGTACATTTTTACTTACTGTCTGTCTACGGGATGTAACATGATTGACAATCCTAGGGTTGATCATGTATGACTGAAACTCTTGCTAGTCTTGAACATTTTGTAACGACTAGCTTCATGATCAGCTGAATATATAATGTTTGGGATGCCTTACTATTGTATATTTGGTGATCTTACATCTTGTAACATTTACTTGCTTGCTTGTGATTGAGACAGTAGGCTTGTTCATGACCATAAGAGACTGATGGCTTGTAGTTAAACCCTCATATATTTAGACAGCCGTGACCGTATAGTGAGGTGGATTCCATTTCATTATACATAGCTGGCTATGTCTGCCCCCGCTCTCCAATATTCTGGTTCTGGGGCGTGACATGGTTTAAGTGGTGGCCCATACAGGTCTTGTAAATCAAGATATGTGAGGGTTTACCGAATAGATGTCTCAATCAGCACTCGCCCTTGATCTCTGCCCATATCTTCTAATCTCTGAATTTTCGACCTGATCACATGGTTGTATCCACTACACCAAAATGGTTATTTTGGAACACCAAACAACTTTCAATTTGGAACACTTATTGTCTGTACCTAGTGTTTGTAACAGAATAAAAGTGTTCCAGAACAGAAAAGTGTTCCTAATGTAATCTATTTTAATTTTTGGATTTTATTATTATTTAGGAACGCTTTTATAGTATACCAAATATAGTCCAATTTTGAATGCACACATGTGCATTTAACGTACTTACTCAACAAAGTGTTCCAACAACCAACATTATCAGATGCTACAATTCGAACGGAGTCTAGCACGTTACAAACACCAGGAGATATTTCCTTCTTTTTTCAATCTCCCTTGTTCTTCCCATTCCCATCAAATTCCCAAAACCCTAGCGCCCAGAAAACCCTATTCCCCCCCCCCCCACCCGATTTCTCCAACCAGAACCCATGCCGGACGTCCAAGCCCTCGTCAACGACTTCGTCCTCAAGCTGAAGCACGTGCTCCTAAAGCCCCACAAGTTCTTCGATGTTCTCGAGCTTAGATCCACAAAATGTTTTGATTCTGACCAATTTCTTTAGTTGGGCAGGAGGATCGAGGGGTCGCACGCGAACGCGAGGTAGACGACAGAGGTGCTACAGTCGGTGGTGTCGCAGTAGCGGGTAACGGCGGCGGGACAGGCCAATGCGCTCATCGACGCTGTGATGGCCGTCAGCGAGTAGCTCATAGCAACCAATCCCGTTGGTACGAACTCGATCCAATTTTTTTCGGTAAATTGTCGTGAGCTTGGTTATCAAAGGGGTTTATGATAGAAAATTTGTTTTCTTTCTTGTCATCGTGTTTACTAAGGGTTTTTGGATGGAAAAGTAACCCTTTCTTTCCCTCCCATAACCAAAAAAGCCTTTCTTTCCCCCAAAAAACCAAACCCTCCCTCCCGCAACAAAAAAGACCTTTTTTTCCCCAAAAAACAAACCCTCCCTTCCCGATGACGATATCGACTTTCCAGCTGAATTAGTAGGAGTTCCCGCCTAATTAGCAGGAGATCGACCTAGCCTTCTCGATGACGATATCGACTTAGCAAGAGTTCTTGACGACCATCCCGACTCTCTTTGTTGTTTGTTTCTTCTCTTTTCTCAGTTTTTTGGTTCCATCTTTAGGAAAAAATTCTAATCAATTTTTTGATCCGACTTTGGATTAATTTTAGGCACCCTCTTTAGTTCAGTATTTAGGTTTAATATTTTTGCTTTGGTGAAGTCTCGTTCATCAAAGTTCAATTATTTGTTAATTGTTGTTAATATTTTTTTACGAGTTTACATCGTGGCAATAATTTACCAATGAGAAACACAATACCTTTCTTGGTCATGCATAACAGTCACCTCATTTGCCTATGTGTCTTTCTGAAAACAAATTATTATCAGCTTTTTTTGTGTGTCTTTCAGAAAACAAATTATTTGTTAATTTTGCTTGTGTCTACAAGAAATTCTTTGCCTGTGTCCGCAATACTACTGTGTTTGCAACAAATCCTTATCAAATTTGGTTCAGTTTTTTGCTTCAGCAGGAAATACTTATTAGTTTTAGGAAGAAATTCATAACTCGGTGCCTTAAATTAGTGTGCATCTCATGAGTTACTCAGGGGTTTTTGCCATCCAAGCCAACAACAGAGAGAGAGAGAGAGAGGTTTGCTCATCATGTAATGAAGAAATCCACCTTTTCCTTCTCCACCACCATCACCTTCGTCGTCGTTGTTGTTGTCGTTGCTGTCGACGTGTCCCACTTTCCGTCGCCCCCCACCTTCTCCTCCGCCTGGATCCGACTGTGGTCGGACCCCTCCTTATATGTGAAGAATAAAATGAGGCTTTGTTTTGTTGTTTTGATGATGAGAGCATTCCTTGATGTTAGCGTAGAGCAAAGGGATATGGTGATACTCCAGGAGATTGCTAGTTACCTACTAAGTACGAACTGACCTATATGATCTTGATAATGGTTGTCGATGCATCGTATAGTGAATTTTGTGTTTTCCACTATGTTGCAAGGACACAAATACGTTGTAATACAAACATGGGGAAAGGACAAACCATGTGTTTTGGCATTTCCTAGTATATTTTAAAGTGCTTGTGTCATGCTTGGTATTGTCGGATCACTCTGACACGACACGTCACGGATATGATAACATTTGTTATGACTTGTAGCAATAGTCAATAATTATTTTTAATATATTTGTTACTGGTTAATGGCTGCTAATTTTAGGTTGTCTTGTGTATTGGCTTTCTGAAGCGTGCCAGCCAGCACAAGGAAATAACAAGAGAGGAAGTAGCTAAAGATTTAGAGGTAAGTGATAAATACATAAATTTTTCAGTTAAGACGATATGAATCTAGCTTATTTTTGTATTGTTGTCTGAGTATGTATTATATATCGAAAATAATTGACTTTGGTAAAGTTAGCAGTCAATTTAAATAAATCAAATTAAAACTAAAGAATCCACAAACAATTGCAAGTTATTTTTTCTATCTATGGATGTACTTGAACTTAACTTTTTTGAATTCGTTCATAGGCTATGTCTAAAATTCTCTCTCTCAGGAAATGATTTCTTCGTAAAATTAATAAAGGACATAGTACTTGAACTTGAAAAATGAATATCTGGAGGATGGAGGATTCTCAATGTTAGTACCATAACATGAGTATATTGTCAAAGTGATGGCAACTTTTTCTCCAAGACAAGGATATCTAAATGCATTAGTAAATGACATGTACTTGATTTTTCCCTTCACAATAACTAGACTATACAACACCTTTATCAAAAAAAATATGGATGGACTAATTGATTCATATTCTTCCTTTCAGCTAATGTCCTAACCATAAGGTCGATATCCCTTATGAAACCATGAATTCCTTGTTCGTGTAGGCCTACCCCTAGTTCCTCTAATTAGCCGTTTTTACTATCAATTTTCCAATCCCAACTAAAGAGTGTTCAGAAAGTCATTTATAGAAGACATTGTGCAATGAATTGACTCACATTTCCGTACATCTTCAAGTCTGGTTCACCAAAAAAATATTTCAAGCCTTAGGTGTGGCAAGTTATCTCAAAAAGATTCAAGTTTAAGAGTTGTAGGAGTAGTATGCATTATAGTGCAAACTTGCATCTAGCTTTCTACAAGTATTACAATCAGGAGTATGGTAAATATTAAGGTTTGTGTCCGGATATATGTATGGCATGTATACATGCACATCTTTCACACAGAGGAGCTAATAGAATCAGACATATGGGCTTTCATGTGCTGGTCATTTGCTCGGGGTGCATTCAGCAACATGGGACCTAGTGCTAACAGATGCAACCTTGATCCCTTGAGACCTGATTTGCATCTATGTATGTATTATTACTTATTAGACAAATGACGGGTAAAATGAATGTCTTGAGGCAAAAACTAGCTGCTGCCCAACACGAGCTGCAGAGATTACAGAAGCACATGGGTGCTATGAAAGCTGAGCAAGAACAACATTTGAGGGGCCTTTTAGATAAGATATCAAAGAAGGAGGCAGATTTACAAGCTTCTGAGCCTGTGAAACAGGAGTTACAATAGGCACATATAGAAGCTCAAAGCCTCGTCATGGGTAGGCAAGAGCTGATCTCCAAAGTGCAGCAACTGACCCAGGATCTGCAGAGAAGCCATGGTGATGTACAAAAAATCCCTTCTCTAATGTCTGAACTGGATGGTCTAAGGCAAGAATACCAACATTGTAGGTAGTTACTTAAACCTTGTCAGACATTTTTGTTTTGACCAGACTGATTTGGTTGATAAATGAGATACTGAACTTTATATCCTATACATGTAGAGCTATATATGACTATGAAAGAAAGTTGCGAATCGACTATTATGAGTCACTTCAGGTGATTGAGAAGAACTACATATCCATGGTGAGGGAGGTAGAAAAGCTAAGGGCTGAGTTGATGAACACAACTAATGTCAATACACTAGCAGGGCCGTTGTCCTATAACTATAATGTGGGCCTCTCATATGCCACGAGAAGATCTTTAAAGTGGTATTTAAATAAATGTGCCTTCCCTTTGTATTCTGTCATTTATTTATTATTATTGATGTGCTTACTGCTTCTACTGGATATTATCTCTCTTAATGGTTCTTTAAAACTATTTCAGGAGGTTCATATAATATCACTGCGGGGTACAAGGAGAATGATTCATCAGTACAATGTTCTGTAGGCCAAAATGCATATGAATGCCTATGGAGTTCCACAGGTGAGATATATTACCTTGTATTGATAACCTGTACGTACCTAAGTGGCTTCACAAACATTAATTCTATAGATGCAACTTAATTAATTTGTACATGTTCTTGAATCACACGAATCATGTCAGTCCATACTGGTTTATGAGAAGCTTATATGCACTCTTTATTCAGAGATTGACGTGGTAGACATAACATTAGAAAACTTGAAGATGTAACCGAGAGACATACTTTAGCCTTTAGGTCTTAAATTTGTACTTTGCCTCACAAGCAGTACAAAGGCATATATTATGAGAAGACAAAGCATAATGAAGTAGTCTGGTTGACTTGAATAATTTACAACAACTGCTAACTTATACAACACTCATTCCCCTGATGGAAGAAAGATAAGTTGAAACAAATGAGGGATAGCTAAAATTTAAACTAAAAATAATTTGGTAATTTAGAAATGAGTTATTTGATATCAATTTTTTACTTTTACTTTTTTGGAAAGGTAGCTGTCTTCTAACTTCAATTTGCAAAGAAGGCTATTCGAATCCCAATTTCCAGGACAATCTTAGAGGTTCTATGAAAGAAGACATTATCTATCAAATCAAATTGAAGTTATTTTTTCTTTTTCCTAGAATGGTCTTCTCTTTGAACTTGTCAGCATACACAAGAGATCAATTGGTTCTTTTTTGTATAGGTTTTCTACCCGTCTTTGAGAGAAGGCTAAGCCTGAATATGCACAGTTATGTTTTGCACACTTTTAAAGGTTCGGGCTATCAACAGGTTTTATGTTTTTTTTAAATTTCTTTGGAGTAGCTAAGCTTACATGAACTATGTAATAGGAAAAATAGCAATAAAAAGGTTATTTTATCAAAAAATTGGGGGTCTTATATTTCAACGTTTTCTTTGAATTAGGTTTCATGAAATTTACAAGGAAAACAAGGAAAATAACAAAGCCTATATCCTATCATTCTGAGATGTCCTCATCCACGTTTGTTGCTGCTCTTGTTGTAGTAAATGAAAACTTCCTCACGGCTGCCGAAACCTAAATACCCACCTGTTCTTTCTGTAAGTTATGTTCTTGTCTATCATCAAGGCACACCATGTAACCTATGACAAAAAGCGGTGACAAAAAGATGAAAAACATCCAAGGTTGTGAAGAGCACTAGGCGCTAGTCGGGCGAGCACCTTCCGCCTTGGCGGCTACCTTTTAGAACAAAGAGTGAGACTGAATTATACATGTCTATTAATTGTCCAATTTCTTGAATATAGTATATTGGGTCATCTTAGATTTTGTATTCATCTTAATCTTTTATTATACAGTATCCTGATTTTTTAACTTAAACTTGTTTTAATGTTGCATGCAGGTGTTGCCAGTTGCTGCTAGCGTTGTTCAAATCTCAATCATTCTGTTGGATAAATTTTTTTACTGAATTATGTCCAATTTTGTAAACAGATATCTTTTATGGTCGAGCTAGATTTGATATAGTATTAATTTGTAACTTATGTTATATATACTCTTGATGATGTTTTATAAATATTTAACTTATGGGATATGTTATTGGTTGTTTAGTTTATATTAAGTTGATTATTTTGGTTAATTTAGGAGCTCTCTTGGATGTTGATTGAGGCAATGTATAAAGATATTTTACCATTTATAATGTGTTTTATGTTCAGTTTATGAATTATATTTGTGGTTCAAAATAAAAATTGGTTGCAAAATTGAAATTAGAAAATATACTAGAACGTTAAAAAAGCGTTTCAAATTTAGCCACAAGAATAATTTAAAAACTGTTGCAAATTATATATAGGAACGAATGCAAGATGTTTCAGAGTAACGTTTAGGAACATTTGAAAGACATCCCAAAAATACTTTAGGAACGTATTTTATGTGTTTCAAAAGTGAGGTTTAGAAACACTTCACATACGTCCCGAATAGATTTTAGGAACACATTATTGGTGTTCCAAATTCTAATATAGGAACACCTTCTAACCGTTCCAAACGACAATTAGAAACACTTTATAATTGTTCCAATAATTGCAACGCCACTTTTAGGAATGATTTGTATATGTTCCTAAAAATATTAGGTACATTAAAAACTGTTCCCAAATGCCCTTTTTGGTGTACTGATCGTTGATCTGTCTTGGTCCTTCCTTATTGTTCCTTATGTCGCCCTCTTCAGCGGCATTGTTCCTGGACCTGCCGATCAGCAAGGTGGAGCACCTCCCATGGACCAGCAGCAACCAGGAGATCAAGCCCAACATTCAGGAGTAGCCTCCAGAGTATTCCAGCAGCAGAGATCCCAGCAGTATGCCCTGGTCCAAGCTCAGATCCAGACCCGACAGAGAGGTTCCTAGCAGGATGTCTTCCCTCTTCCTTCTGCCTTCAAATTCCTTGCTTGCATGATTGATTGTTTGATTGATTGCTTAGTATAGCTTGTCTTGCCACTCTAGCCTCTTGATTAAATTCCGAGGACGGAATTCTTTTAAGGTGGGTAGAGTTGTAATGCCCGTGGTTCGTATTACGTATTTTGTATGCGTGTACGGAATCCCGACCTGTAGTTAGACTTGTCATGCTTGTCTTGAATCATGGTTTAGCTTATTTTGGGCTCATCTTGGTGTGGCTTGGCTTGGCTTGGTTTTGTTTGGTTGGGTTCGGTTGGGTTTGGGTTAGCATGAACCCCTACCTACCACTACCAACACCATTTATTAGCCCACTCCTCCCTCTCTCCTCATAAATTCTTTTCCATTACTTTTCTTCTACCCTTCCATTTCTTCTTCACCAACCTGAGAGAGTTGAGAGCTTAGGAAAGTGCATCTTGCTTCATGGAGGAAGTCCATTTTTATTGTTTCATTGTCTTACTCATGTGTTTTTAACCCACTTTAATACTTAGCATTTTTCATTTCCATGGTTAATTTCTTGTAAATCTAGCTTGTGATATTTTCGATTTTCAGGAGTTTTGATCTATCAACCTTGCATATTTTTGCTAGTTGATGGTTCCATGTTGTAGAGAATTTCATTTTGTCCAAATTTGACCTACGGGAGTTTGGATTTGGATTTCTAATGTTGTTTGGAGGAGCATGGAGGCCATGGTATTTTCCATGGACATGTTCTCTGTCGGAGCCATTAATTTCACTTCTGGTCGGATGAGCATTTTTAGCTTCTGGCCGCCTGAGCATTATTTATTGCATGGCCCTTGTAAGTTAGTTGTTTGCAAGCTTGCATGCATTTGCATGCAACTTGCCTGGGCCGCATAGGCCATTGGACAATTCCTGGCCGCATGGCCATAATAATTTTGGCCATGTAGGCCAATCCGTTCTTGGCCGCATAGGCCAATGCTATTACTTGGCCGTATATGGAATGGTCATTTGTGGAACAATTAACTAATGCATATTAATGCATTAGCATTTAACCTGGCCGCATGGAGCATTCCATGCATTAACTAATGCATTTGTATGCATTAAATAATGCATGGCCATTAGATTAGCCGCATGAAGCATTAACTAATGCATTTGCATGCATATAATAATGCATGGCCATTAGATTAGCCGCATGAAGTATTGCTTAATGCATTTATATGCATTAAATAATGCATGATTGCATGCATTAGCTAAAGCATTAGATTAGCTGCATGAATTATTTGTTTAATGCATTCGCATGCATTAAATAATGCATGGCCTAATATTTCAGCCGCATATGGCATATGATAATGCATGGCCTAGTATATCAGCCGCATATGGCATATATGTTGCATGGCCATTGTATAATCTTGGCCGCATGGCCACTGTATATTTAATTGGCCGCATGCATTTTTTTTTGCTTACGTCAGCAATTGCATTTGCATGTAACTGCATATTAGCTTGCATGCTTTTATATTTATTGGCCACATGGCCTATTTATAATTCTTGGCCGCATGGCCATTGTTACTGTGGCCGCATGGCTTTTTGCAAGTCTTGCTTGCATGTTTAAATATGCTGGCCGCATGGGCATGGCTTTTCAAGCATATGTATAATTGCTTGCTTATGTATGTGCTGGCCCCTTGCATGCATAGTTGCACGTATATATATTAATGGCCCCTTGCATGAAATAGTTGCATGTATATATATATATATATATATATATATATATATATATATATATATATATATATATATTAATGGCCCCTTGCATCCATTTAGCCGCATATGGCCAATAATCCCATTCCTGGCCGCATATGGCCAACTCTAGTGTTTGGCCGCATATGCCATTAGCAGATAATTGCGTTGGCCGCATGGATTTAATTTGCATGCATTGGCCGCATGGACCAATTCATGGCCGCATGAGTATTTAATATGTATAATATTTTGGCCGCATGCTTATATATATAAGCTTGGCCGCATGTATAATATTTCAGCCGCATATGGCCCTTAAATATTTGTTGGCCACATGGCCACTATTCAATTGCATGGCCGCATGCATGCACGTGCATTAGCTTTAATTTTTTGCTTGCATGGCCTAAAATTTTTCTGAGCCGCATGAGTCCCCCACGGCCCTTGCTCCTGCTAATATTTAATTACTACTTGTATGCTATTAATTTTAAGTGTGTTCTCTGACACGATGGTGATCCGTTGTGGTGCACTTTTGACAATGACATGACATGATAGTGGTCCGACGTGGCGCACTCCTGACAGTGAACTTGACATGATATACTTGACATGATAAGCTTGACATGATAAACCTGACATGATATATCTCGAATTGCTGTTGCGACGGCTAGCTTGACATGACAAAAATGAATGACCTGGACACCGTGGACGATTGTGCTTGCACAAATGAACCCGTCTTGTCTTGCATCATGTCTAGGACATGGACCACTGAGTACCACGGTCAAGGGTACCTACTAAAAAGGACTAAGGCTAATAACTAGAATAATACAGTAGTCATGAGAGATTTCTCCAGTTACAGGCGATCCCGTTATCTCGGCCACCATTGTTGGACTTGTAGCCTGCCGTCGAGTAGGGCACATTTTCAGTCCACTGTCATGTGGGGCACACCTAACAATTCTTGATAACTGCTTAATAAATCCCAGTCGTCTGGATAACCTGGATTAGCTGCAGGGCTTGTGGCTGGAGGAGCATCTCATTGCATCTTGCTAATAACTAGGCTTGTGATAACCCTAGTTAGTTAAAGTATCAAGCCGTACTTATTTGCCTGGCCGTGAATGTTGGATGAAGTTCAACCAGTCTAGTCTTGTCTTGATCCTCTACAAGATTGTTACATGACCGGATTTCTTATTTTATCTTGCCGATAAATGGTGGAAGAAACCAAGTTCTGTTCAGACGAAGGGTTACAACTCCGGTCCTTGTTTGGTTTACGGGTTGTAACCTGGCTATCTGAATAGTCCCATGGTTATCTCATCGTATATCACCTGTCATGCTTTTCTTTAATTACTGTCTTTTATTATGTAATTATATTTTTGTGCTAATTTGCTGGTTTTAGTTCCTAAGTGAAGCCTCCTTTGTGGCACTTGCTCTTTCTGGGGTCTGACCCAGCTGGTTTTGTATGGCCAGATTTTGGAGCAGTTCCAGAGGATCTACCGACTTTCCAACCAGATGGTGACTACTAGACGGAATCCTGGCAACGAGTGGGTTTATTTTGGCTCTCCCACTCTATTGTAAAATTATTCTTTTGAGGCATTTAGCCGCCGAGCAAGTGTTAGCTCGTGTACATTTTTACTTACTGTCTGCCTACGGACTGTAACATGATTGACAAATCCTAGGGTTGATCATGTATGACTGAAACTCTTGTTAGTCTTGACATTTTGTAACGACTAGCTTCATGATCCGCTGAATATGTAATGTTTAGGACGCCTTACTATTGTATATTTGGTGATCTTACATCTTGTAACATTTACTTGCTTGCTTGTGATTGAGACACTAGGCTTGTTCATGACCATAAGAGACTGATGGCTTGTAGTTAAATCCTCATATATCTAGACAGCCGTGACCGTATAGTGAGGTGGATTCCATTTCATTATACATAGCTGGCTATGTCTGTCCCCGCTCTCCAATATTCTGGTTCTGGGGCGTGACATTAGTGGCCAGAGGACTGCAGGACAACGTACAGTTATTAAATAATAGAAACAGAAATAGGACATGCAGTTACCCCCCCCCCCCCCCCCCCCCATATGAGCATCATGCAGTTACCCATCCCCCTTCCATATGAGCAACATAGAGTACCAACCCCCCCTCCCCCCCCCCCCCCCAATTCCACCCCCATATCTCATTACATTAGGACTGCCAGGCCTGTGGCAGTCCTAATGTAAAGCAGGACTGTGGCAGTCCTGCTTTACATTAGGACTGCCACAGGCCTGGCAGTCCTACTGTATTCAAACCCGACTGTTGCAGCCGAACGGCCAAAACGAGATGATCGTTTGTCGTCTTCTAGGGTTATGGTTTCAAGAAAAAATGTGGGTTTGTCGTTCTTTTCATGAACCATAAAGAGATTCTAAATCTAATTTATCAAAACTTTTTAGCGAATTAAAAATATTCTAGGATTTTGAATAGAATGTACAAAATTTTTGAAGAAATTAGGGAAGAACGTACCTAGATTCCGGTTGCTTCGACTTGCGTGTCATCTCTAAGAATCTACGAATGTTGTTGAAGAAATCTTGGTGGAAGAATTGGGAGTGGAGTGGTGAAGGAGAAGAAAGTAGGGTTTTGAGAGAGAGAGGGAGAGTTCTCTTTTTTTTCTTTTGGTGGAGAGAGTGTAGAATGGATTATGGAAAGAAATGAAGGGTTTGGGGGATTGGGCTACCCCCTAGCAAAATGTGGGTGCCCCCTAGCAAAATCTCCACCTCCTTGGGCTACCCCCAAGTAAGGGTTGCCCCCTAGCAAAAATGGTGGTGCCCTTAGAAAAAACCTTTGTTTATACCAAATGTAGGAAATGCCAGCAATCTAGCATTGAAAAAATAACAAGTCCTGGACAAGAACATCATTTTTATGTAACTGCTAGTTTTGTTTCTTTTGCTGGAGAAGCCAAATATAGAGAATTTTAACTCTTTTAAATCTACGGTTCAATTTCTTATCCGAACGAAAACTTAGGATCATTAAAACATATATATACGCTAAAATTATATTTACAGTACATCATTTCAGTAATTCAAATGAACATTATTGTGCTCACATTCCACCAGGAAAAGATAAATACAACATTCTGTATACACTTGGCTCTGTAGGATGATAAAAACACAAGAAACAAAAAACAAAAAACAAAAAAATAAAAATTAACATTTGAAATTTTAAGAGTTGCGAGTCGTAATGACACAGAGAGAGGCAGAAAAGCTGGGCTCCTGTCAAAAAAAAAAAAGTATCGACTCCAGGACGAACCTCTGCACTTGTAGTCGATAGCTGATGACCTGATATTTACTCCCTTCACTCAAAAATCACAAGCCTCTGCGCCGTTGGAACAGTTCTAATCCACTGATAAAAGGAGGGGATACAGGTATCCATCCATAGCTCGTGACCTGATTATGCCTCCTCCAATTCACCAGCACGAAAAATACTGCCTCGCCCACTTTAACAGGCGTACGCCTTTGGGATGAGCCTCTGATGCCGAGGGGTTAACTTAAAATTTAACCATCGCCTGTAGGACAAGAAAGAACAGGTTTACTACTCTCCGCATAACAGAAGATTAGTGAGACACAAAGTAGACACCTCAAGATATACAAAGTTGCAGACTCGTGTATTATCACTGCCATCAGTATTCTTTTAGTGCAATATTGCTGACTTCATTCAGCAAATTATGAACTCAAGTTAAATATTTGGGTTGTTTAGTAATAGGGTCTCATATAATAGTTAAAATTAGGATTTGGGTCTCGAAAAAGTCCTGCGTTAGGGTTTGGGCCTCCTAATCACTGTTCATTTGCCTGGGCGAACAGTGATTTGGAGACCCAAACCCTAACACCAGTCATTTTCGAGACCCAAACCCTAATATACACTATTATACGAGACCCTATTACTAAATAACCCTAAATATTTTATGCAAGTCAAACAACGAAACTATTTGTAGTTCGATGTGCATATGCGATGGCAGAAGTGAAGTTTGCTACAACTTACTGGTTGTAGGGTCGACGTGTACATAGAAACTGGCAGCAACTATCAGATAGCATAGTATGAGCATTATTCCCTTTAGATAGTTTGCAGTGCCTTCCTGTGAAAAAAAAAAAAAGCATTAACAATGTAAGAGAGTAAGATTTTATCTATAACCAATGATAGTTTCCGTAACTAAACATCCCAGCTAATATTAAAGGTGCACAATCATCTTAGAAAATTTTCTATGTTAAAAAAGAAGCAAAGGTCGAGAAAAATAGAAAATAGAAACCAATAAAAAGAAAATAGATTCCATTTTACTTAAAAATTGGGGACTCAAGTAATTGTGAAGTATATGTTCTTATAATGTAGAACAAATATTGCTTCCAGTCATCCTTAAATGCTTCTCGGTCTAGTCCCTTCCTAGCTAGTTACATGGTACTTGGAAAAGCATATTAACACCTAATACAATTTAAGAATACGACTTTCATGAACCAAAGGGTGGGATCCGTAGTTTACAGTATCGGCCGATATCGATTCGATACGGTCGATACCGATACGGTTTGGCATGTCCCGATACCCGATACTGACCGATACCGACATTGGGGGTCTCTTTTTCGGTCAATTCGGCAAAGAAAATTGAACGAAAAAGACAAATCAGCAAGGGTTTAAAGCATAATAAGGTTGTAAAAGAAGAAAAATTATCTATTGCATGGAAACCAATCGGAGGGTGACTACTATTTCAATTAATTTCAAAATACTGAAAAATAACACTGGAAATACTAAAATTATGCATAAACGTATAAAATATTTTTTTTTAATGTTAATAATTTATTAGTAATATTTGTTTTCCGATACCAAAAAATCCGATACTCCGATCCGAAACCGCTGATACTACGAATATCGCCGATACCGATACTTATAGGAATGGTCAGATACCGATACCGATTCCGATACCGATATTGTGAATGGATCACAAGGTTCAAATAGTTCTCTCAAGAAAGTAATCCATAATAAACAAAAATGAACTTGACGAGAGTATTTAAGGAGGTTTACGGCAGGTACTACATGAAGTCTTTTAATTTTACTTGTACAGTTCTCTTCTTCAAGTATAAAGCTGTTGCCATAACTGCCACCACTAATCTTAATTTTTCTAAGCAGATTTAAAGTGTAAATAACTTTTAACAGTAAATGATATTTCCATTATTATGAAACAGGTCCGGATATGCAACATTTACTTCTTCTTGTGTGGTGTCGTATAACATTTAAGGTTGGGAGTTCAAGATCTCTCTTCAGTCCAATTGGATTTTATGAATCTCATACGAGTATTTATGTACAGACATGCTTTATCCTTTGAGGACTTGACCAAATGCTTGTTTCTCTTTGAGGCTTTCTCGAGAAGTGGCTGCTCCAAGGGAATTTCTTGGTTTTAAGAACTAGCTAGTTTGGTTGAGAGAAATTTTAGGTCTTCGCAGTGGCGTAGCCACATGGAGCCGAGGGGGCGCGGCTGCGCCCCCTCAAATTTTGAGGTTTTTTTTTTTTTTGAAATATTATATATATAATTTTATTATGGCCATAGAAAAAATTATCATGATGCTACAACAACATTGCAAAGTTAGATCGGTGAAATAATATTTAGGGAACAACAGAAGATCAACTAGTCATAGCAGTATACTTTTAAGAACATGTCTATGAACAAAATGCTAAAGTCTACGGAAGCTTCTAAATATGTTGGTTTTTTTAATATTTATCTTAGTAGCATATAGAACAAAAAGAAAATTAGTAAAGCAGTATATACATCACTAAAAAAATAATGTTCATAAGATATATTTCTATATTGACAACACTCAACAATTTATCACCATATTTTATATATATAATGTTTTTTTATCACACTTTTATATGTAAGCAAGAGTTACCAGTCAAGTCGTGTTGATGAAGATGCTGCTTGAAGATGCTAACAAATAATATTTTGTTATAGCTATTTTTGTCAAGTGAGTTATTTTCTATAGTCAAAGTAAATATTGGTGGAATGTTTTCGTTGTTAAATAAGATGATATCAACATTTCTAACATATTCAACTATCCTATCAGACAATACTAATTTTTAAAAATAAATTTGGTTTGATGCTATGTTTCCTACATTAAATGATGTGAACAATTGTAAGACGCGTTGCACACGCATTACGTGTGCCATGACACTTATATATATAATGTGAATGCCTCCTAACTCACTTACAAAGAAAAAGATGTCATTAGGAATGACAATTTTTTTGAAATTGTTCGATGGAGCCCTTTTTTTTTGGACGCGTTTGGTATTTTAAAATGGAGACATGGACGGGGATGTGGGCGTGTACACATTACGCGCGCCGAACCGAGTAGTGCGGCGGTAACAACACACATATGTGGCCCACATGATTAGTCCACAACAACTCACAAGTAAGTAATAGAAACTAATATAAAGACGAATATGAGAACTCCTAGCCAATATGGGACTAAAAAGGAGAACTTGATTTTTTTCAACGAGAAAAATACAACAAATATATGATATTTTTGAAACTATAAATGTATTTATTATAAAAAAAATTTAATAGTAATTGTCGCGCCCCCTAGACGAAAATTCTGGCTACGCCACTGGGTCTTCGATAGTGCTTTTGAATTGATATTCTATACATTTTTAGTAAGAGATTGGAGATGTTTTTTCTATGTATATTTAGTTGTTACAGGAAGCCCCATATAGTCATTCATTGAACATAAACCATAGTTTGCCCATTGAACCACATTTATGTTTTGTATTTCATTTATTTGCATTCTCTTGGATTATTCAGAAGCTTGATCACAAAGCAACGATGTCAAATATGTACTAACCAATTGCAAGTTGACTTCTTTTTTAAAACCGATGAGGACCATAATAAAATCAGAACATATTCACAAAAAAGTTAAATCCCAAACTATTTGCACCAACTCTTTATAAATATGTTCATCTTCCAATACTACTAATAATGCTCTAACTCCAAGTTCATTAGTGACAGGCTAGGTTGCATGGACATGGATTTGGATACGGACAACATAAGTTTCAAAATATCGCATTTTAAAAAATAATTGGGATACATGTCGGATCTTGTTTAAGTCATCTAATCTTAACCGTTAATTTTAATGGTTCAAATCCATGATTAAGATTAGATGACTTAAACAAGATCCGACCCTTGCTATTGTGGGGATGCATTAAGGGGGGATCCCGATCTAATGTATAGAATATGTGTATAAATATGTTTTCATGCATATATATATATATATATATATATATATATATATGCATGAAAACATATTTATACACATATTCTATACATTAGATCTTAATAACATTTATACTTAAGCATGTTTTTGATACTAACTAGGTTGCAAAAAGTTCTAGAAAGGATTCAACATAAAGAAAATTTTACTTTCTAATATCCCAATTATATTTGGCACAATCATAAACATGCCAAAATCACCTTCAACTATGTTTTGGGCATGCCATACCTAGTAGGAGTATCAATGAAGTATCCTATCCAAAATGTGTGGGATACAGATATGGGCACGGTTACGGTCCTCCCCAGGAGCATCCGTGCAACATAGATGACAGGCTAGGTCAAAAGGTACAGTTATTTATTTTAAAAAATATGTAGTTAAAGTTAGAAATAGGAAGTTTTATAAACCTAAGTTGACACTAAAAAATTCAAAGTTTAAGAAGATACCTGTAACATAAATGCAACAACCAATACTGTTATAAAAAGAGTGGCCGTCTCAAATAATTGGAAATTCAAATCCATCTGCTTCCCCATTATCCAGCCGACAACCACACAGAAGGGAATCTGCATTTAGTACAAACATTTGGTTATACTCACAATCAAGTGGCTAACAAGTGTGGTCCCTGAAGTACACATCCAAAGAGGGCCCGACATAAGAATCAAAGGAACTACATTACTAGCTGCCACCCTAGCGCCAACTTCACCTCACTCACAACCCGCATACAACAACTACGCACAATTAAACTTTAGTCCTAGACCTAGGGGATTACAACATTCACAACCAGGAGTGGTGTAGGTTAGAGGATCATAGATTATAAAGCAAATTTTCTACAAATTTATCAAATTGGGAAATGTGTTCAAAGACTAAAAATTAGCAAGCTTGATCAGTACAGGCTAGGACCAAATCAAATAAAATACAAATACTGGCAACTAGGAAACATATATTACATGAAGCAATATGTACTGACATAATAGCGGTTGAAACAATATAGGACAGTGTCCGAAATATATAACGACATCAGAACATCCATATTGGTAGGTGAACCAACTGATACATGAAATACAAGAAGCACACCGTGCAGGACCCAGTGATGATAATCAGCAACCAAATGTGGGGGCAGAAAGATGGCTCTGGACAGGTTTAGTATTAGTATTGGTGTCAAATAAGTGTGGTGCATCATTTAATAACGAGTGCACAATTGATGAAATTCAGACACAATATAGCATCTCAAATGAAAAAGAACTAGGAGATGGGCCTAAACAAACTTGGCTAAAGGATATGGCTGTTGCAAATGTTTGAGAGGAGTTGCCTTCAATGGAGCAGAACAGGAAGGATCCATGTAGCTGCCCGCAAAAATTTGGGATAAAGGCCTTTTTGTTTTTTGTTCATATGAAAAAGGAACATCATAAGAAACAAGCTAGAATATCTACTCTGCCGTTGATCTCTAAGTTATAGTACTTCCTATATAGACTACTTAAGAATCTATAAGGATAATGAAATTACCACAAACATTGCGATCTGTGTAGATGACCCAATAGCGACCCCCAATGTTATATCCTGCAGTGAAAAGAAAATAACAACTTGATCAACGGAATATAGTAAGATTATATAGATGAAAAATGATCCTATAAACACATACAAGCTTATCTTTCATGGCGAACATGATTGCACTTGTATGTTCAGCAGCATTTCCAACAATAGGAAGTAAGATGACACTAATGAAAGCCAGTGGCATGTTCAATGACTCAGAAGCTCCCTAATAAAGTCAAGACAACACAATTAGATATTTGATGATGAAGGTATAATGTTGTATTATGGAGTACCATCTTTAGTGCATAAGGCTTGAAACACACAAAAAGAGAACAGGAGAATATAAGTGGTTATAAAGTATAAGCAAGTGGGATGTGGAAGCAAGTCACTTAGGGGCTTCGGCTACTATCAGAGTTTGAGTAGAAGCACATGTAATATGAGAAGTTGATCCGAGTTATTTAGCCTTCTTTAAATCTGACAAACCAGAAAATAGCGGGAGCATATGCAATCAAAAATTAGGTTGGGAATTCTACTGATAGATTTTAGCTAGTCCTATATTGATACCAGGTCTAAGCAAAAGATTATGTAAATTGGGAATAATTCAAGGGTGGAGGATCTACACATAATAAGGAAGTAAAATGTAAAAACCAATCACTTTAATAGGACTCAAATCTTCTTCCACAAATATCTGATCTAAACTCTACAGACTACAAATCTAACTTCAAAACTCAGTAAGAGACGTTAAGGCCCTTAAGGGCGCGCTATCACAAAACCTAGGGTCAGAGATTACAAAAAAGTTGGTACCATACAAGAAGGTCAGTGGTCTCAGAAAATGTAGAACCCAAGCGTCGCATTATTCTTCGACTGACTGTACCTAAACAGCAGGAAACCAAACTCAGTGTCGTCCAGCTCTAACTTGAAGAAGAGTAGGACCTACTTCACCTACCTTCTAGAGACATCAGGTGCATCTAACAGTTGATTTCTATTTGGGAGAGCAGTAACCTAGTTTCCCCCCTGGAAACAAGAATCTGGAGGTCAGAAAAAGCTGGCAGAATTAATTTGTGAAGTCAAATGTCGCACAGTGGTCACCAAAGATGAGCTTCATCTGAGGGTTTAAGCCACGTGACAAGTCGAGGGTCTAGAAACGTAGAAACATTCAGGCAAATATTCATTAATTTGTATAAAATAATCAACTTTCTACCAAAAGTAAAGTCTTATGACTCAAGTGACAATTAAACAACCCTTCAAGACGATTAATTTTTCTTGTCAAGGAAATGCAATGTTGCTCTTATTCATTCGATGTCTCAACGAAGAAGGTACAATAGTATTCTTCAGTCAAATACTTATGTCAAGCTCATTCCATCTGAAAATATAAATGAGAAAAGTGATATCAACACTGTAGTTTCGCAAAGGTTTGACTCGCATACAGTTGGAAGAACAAATATGATAAACTATTAGAACTGAACCTGACACCATGAAATTTATCATTTATAGCACAAACTACAGTAAGGTGATAGAGAATTTAAGATTGTAATACCCTTGCTCCCTCCTTCAACCTTACAGTTGGTCGGCCTACCTTTGGCTCAACGGTAGGGTTAGTTTGGGCTTAGTTTCGAGTCATGTTTGGCATGTTGGACTTGTTTTGGATTTGTTCCTCTTGAGTTGGTTTAGCTTAGCTAGTTTTGATTGTGATTGTGCTTGGTTGGACTTGAGTCCAATAGACCCTTTTTGAATTTGGGTTTGGAAGAGGCTTTCTTAATGGGTTGGTATGGATAGTTTATGGGCGAGGCACATGTTGGTTATGAAGCCCATTAAGAAAGATCTCATAGCAAGTCGATATCTTTGGAGATCCTTTGATTTCTATTGAGATTCTTTGAGATATTTTTGGTATCTTCAGAGAGATCCTAATATCTAGGAGATTCCTATGGTATTTTTTTGGTTGTGATCAAAATCCTTGGAGATATTTTAGTTGACTTAGTTGAGATATTTTTCTCCTTTTTGGTTGACTTGGTTGAGATATTTTCTCTTTTTTTTTTTCTTGGACATTGGTTGGAATTACGAGTAGGTTCATGAACAGTATCTTGAAAATCTTGTTAGTTACCCCATGTAACCACTTTTGAGAGCTATAAAAGGAGTCTCTCCTCTCATTCACTCCATATCATTTTACTTTTGAGAGAAAGAGAATGAGAGAGGAGAAACCATTGCGTAAGTCCTACCGAAGTTCTTGTGAAGCGGACAAAGAATGGGCGAAGGAGGAAGGCACAAGGATTGCTACGAAGGACTTCTACTATTCGCCTGGGCATTTTGACAAAGATTGAGAGAACAAAACCCTTCTTTCCTTCTTAATGAAATTTTTTTCTTTCATCCCACGTTCCTCATGATTGTATCCTTTGATTGATACCATAACTAGATCCAAGATAAAAAGATATTGTAATTGTTGTATATTTTCATATGGTTCCCATATTGATGCTCTTTATGCAGCCTTACCCTTAGTAATTTGGAATATTTTATATTTAGAGAAGATAGATGATGTAACGATAAATTTTATATTTCCATTGTCTTAAATTGATAATAATAGAAAATACGGAATTGCGACATAATCGTAGACTAATAGAATGTTGGATCCTATTCTGTGAAAGCTTGTGACTAGAGAACAAGAATATAAGTATAAACTTAATTGGTGGGTTGCTAACTAGATGGACACATTAACTCCGATATATAAGAACTTGATATGCTAAAAGACTATAGAGAATGAATTTATATATACTCGAGAGTCGAGGGATCTCCGAAAGAAATGTTAGATAATGAATGAATTCATTGTGCGACACGATATTGACACGTATGTAATTACACTATGACACCTTGTTGGCAAAATTGAGTTTGGTGTTAGATTGTGGAATAGTTGAGTTGGAAAGTGTGATAAGACAAAATGATAATGATGAGCCGAGACTCGGAGATACGGATAGAATTACGGAATTAATGATGTTAAGCAAGAGAAAAGTAGTTGTTACTTTTAGGTTGCATTATCTTTCATTATTGTCATAGTCATAAGATAGTTTCATTTTCATATGCATTGGTCATGGACAACTTGTGTACAAAATTAATTCTCTGATCAGTGACCGGGGCATCGGATCCATATCGACCTTGGGGGAATAGTTGTTCGTGCATTCTTTGTATGAGACTACCTACATGCATTAGAATGAACGCCGTATACCGTTGACCGAGTCTGAAACATGGTGAGTCAACCATTGGCCGTCACATAGTTAGGGTGCAACACCACTCATGTAGCATACCACGTCCAACAATTTTGCAGTTAACGTCATGCACTTGTTGTCAGATAGTCGTAGTCTTGTTTCTGACATAACAATCACATAGTCGAGGCTTTTGCATGCAGATGTGGCATGCCACCCAACATTACATAGTCATCAGGACCATGTTCATTGAATGAAACCAATAACCTGCTGTTTCACTAGGATAGTAACCAAACTAGATCAAAAGCTCACTGTGAACTTCCTTGTACTGAAAGAGACCTTCAAACAAGTATACCGGACACCTTAAACCTACCTCTAGAACTAAAAGTATAACTCTTCCAAAAAAAGACTCGACCATAAATACCTCAAATCAAATTTTTTTCTTCCTAACATAAGTAGGAAACCCATTTGCTTCAACGCAAGACACCTCAAATCCAATGGTCATGATGTGCATCCCTTCTACTAAGACATGTATGAAGCTAATAAATGAAACAGGATGAATAAGCATATTTGAAGTAATTTCCCATCAAAATGAGGTCAAGTGTGGGCATATAATTCTTAGTTAAGATACCATAACAGGATGGATGTGCACTCATTTTTAAGATTTTTAAACTAATTTTTTACTATGATGGTACCAAACTAGTTCAAAAGCATACTGTGAACTTCCTAGCACTCGTAGAGACCTTCGAAGTTCGAACAAACTAAGGGCCAGTTTGGATTGTAGTTACATTTCATATGGGACTCCATTTTGCACCAAACGCAAGGCATGATCCAAATGGTTTCCATTCCGGATGGATGTATATTCAAACGTGACATTCAGTTCGGTGCTCAAATGGGCATTTAAGCAAACATGATGAAGTGTACCTGCAATCCAAACAAGCCATATACACCTTAAACCTACATCTACGGCTAAAAGTATTGACTCTTCCAAAAAACTGACTTTAAAATTCTGAAAACATTTTTCCGAACATAAGTAGGAAACTCTATTTGCTTCGATGAGAGAGACCGACAGATCCACTGGTCATGATGTTCGTCCCTTCTACTAAGATATCTACGAGGATAATAAATGATACAGGATGGATATGTATATTCCAGGTCATTTCGCCATCAAAATGAGGTCAACTGTGGGCATATAATTCTTAGTTAAGGTCCCATAACATGATTGATCAAATTTTTGCATAATGGTGCAAATCAGATATCAACCCTTATGAATTTGTGAAGGCATCGAAAAGTTAAAGTTATCTACCCTAATTCCTAAAAAAGTCTATAACCAATGAGATTAACAAGATGCGGGAGCTAGAGATGTCCTAAAATAAAAGTGGAAAAGAATACACAATTGCCAAACAAGCCGTGTCTAAAGTTGTCATGGAAGTAGAAGCCAAATACTTTTTTCTTCAATGAAGTGATGTTGTAGTAAGGAAAGCATGCTCCCTCCATTCTCCCCCTCAATCGATGATTTTGTACATCCACCTGGCTTTATTTTTGCGGCAGGCTGCTAGCACCAGGCTAATGTTACCACAATTCACCATATAGGCGGAGAACCACGTTCCAGTTTGTACGTACCGAAACTCGGTATGTCGCCGAATCGGTACATGGTTTCCAGGGTTTCCACGTTCAGGTGACCTAAACCGATGATCTAATAGACTTGCCTGATTTTGCAAGGTGTTATCGGGTTTATGTCAATTTGATCGGTGACCTAAAATAAAATGTATGGACCTAAACTGGAGAAAAAGTTCACTTATGTTCCCACCCTTACTGAACAAAGAGTGCAATTTAGCAATGACAAACGGAAAATGAAGATGCCATTCTTTTAGTTAATTTTCAATAAAAAATTAATAGACGATGACTTGGTCCTTCTTTTTGAAAAAACATTTATTGCTAAGAAATTTTGCAAGTAGTGAACTTACTTGGCTTCAATTTTGATTATATAATATATTATATTGCATATGCATTCCTAAAAAATGTTCCACGTTCCGGTTCAACGTAGCACGTTCCGAATAAGTGTTTGAAAGCAGCCGACCCCCAACATATCCCGTACATGGACCCCCCAGCGTACCGCATGCCCATTTTCGTTCCACGTACCAGAGTGTTCCATGTTCCAGGCAATCTTCGGTGGAACAAGAGAGAAAAACACGTTATAGCCAACTACTAGTATGTCGGTGTTGTTTGATTCTTTCTTCTTTGAATCTCAAACCACCCCACACCCCCACCCTCTTCAGGAAACCTCGTCACAACAAAAAATAAAAATAATGACAAACAGATATGGTAGTACTACTAATACTATTATTGTTACTTGTTATTATAATTAATCTTGTTGCCGTAACGAAATATGCCCTTTAATTTTTAAAACTGCATTTGTAAGAAAATTGTGATTGTACCTCTAGAAGATGGATTTATTTTCTGGAAACTAGTCAGTGATGGTGCTCAAAAAAATATGAGGTGTTAACAAAATACAAACTTCTTTTAAAATACCATCATCAGATGGATATTTTAGAATCCATGGACTTGATAAGGTTGGCAAATTAAAGTTCATAAAAACGATAGGATTTAAAGGTAGAAAATGAATTAAGAATTGTTGATGATAGACCTTTGGGGAACGTTATTCATTGATCACTTGCTATAGGAAGAAACCATAGCTCCAGCATACTTGATATCCTCGATTAGGTTCAGAAGAGTCCTTAGTGCAAAGGGAGCTTTCTATATTAAACTGGTTAGGATCACGAAGCAACCTTCCAATAACAGACTCCACTGTCAATTAAATAATAGTTGTTTAACTTCTCAGAGAATTCATGGTTCCCATTGTGACTATGTAAAAGGGAAACAGTACTTTCTGTTAATTTGAACTCAGTATTCATAAACAAGAAAGACCAGGAAAGCAACTAGTAAATGTTATACCTCTATAGCATAAACAGTACTTTCTGTTTAATATGCAGCTAAGAGCATAAAAGCAATGATAAAAGAAAGTCAATATTTATACCTCTATAGCATCAACGAGGTATTCGGAAAGAACGGAAATCCAGACAGTCAAAACGGCAAGCCACGCTATTGCTTCCCATAGAGTCACCTCTGGAACCTCTTCTTCACCAGAGTCATCCCCAGTTTGCCCCTCTTCTTGCTGTTTTCATAAATGTACAGAAGAAATGATAATCATATTATACGAATACAGAGTTGACGTGGGTTTCAACTTTCAAGGATGAAACAAGCCAAGAACACGACGCACTGGGAGAGCTATACCAAATTCTATTTCACCAGAAAAATAAAGACTATCACTAGGATTTTCATCAGCACGTGTATGCATAATGTCAACTTAGCTAAAAGAACATTATAGATTTAAAAGAGTGGCTATTGGCTAAGAAATTGGAATATGATTCGTGTGAAGAAAAATGAGTCATTATAATGAGAAGCAAACTTGAAGAAACACACAAAACGGGCACCTCAAAATTAATTTAGACGCTCAGAGAAGAAAAGCCAGAAAAAAATGTAACACAATTTCCTAGAGGTCTGGATTCAAACAGAGAATTACATGAAGCTAATAATAAGCTCTAATGAAGGAACGTCTCAAGTCCATTTATCAAGTCCACGAAATAGCTTTCAGACGCAACATAATCATGAGTTCGTTAGTAAAACTCCTGACCGGATACAAACTAAAAGATCATGGCTATGGGCCTATGACTCACTATAATCTTATGAAGTGAATTGGTGTCTGCAACTTAAGCTCACCATTAAGGCATAAAAAATTAATAATATAGCCAAAAATTGTATAAACATATGCTCAAGGTAATCCAACAGATGCTTTGGTTATAGAAGTAGAGGTCCATATTCTTGTTGTCTCCTGTTCAACAAAGCAAGAAAATACTTAGCAACAGCGGAAACAGATATCATTAAGAGCTCCTGGAGAGTACGATTGATTTTTCCTTTGTTCAATCGAAGGTTGATGACCAGCTTGAGCTTGGTGATCACAAATGTGTCCCAATAACATACTTATGTCACCAGATATAACAAAAGCATGTGCAGTACGCAAAGCTCCAGAGTGTAAGCCATTTTACATATGTGACATTTCTAGTAAACAGATTCATTCTCTCATCAAATGCCTATTTATATGAGGAACAATAACTCTTCGGAAGGGTTAGTACGAGTGGCAGAAACCCTGTGACAAGACTGTCTTTATACCATGTATATAAGGATCGTATTTACAATCAGGTTCTACATCTTGGTTTTTTATGTAAAAGATTATCACTCTCTTAGCTTTATTTGTGGGTCGGACTCAACACAAATATCCTTGTCCAAGACAACTCGCATGCTTAAAGTACAGTTTGCAGTACTGGCCGATACACATGCATATTGGTCATATCGTATCGGTTCCGGTCTGTCCCAATCCGATACTGACCCCTATTGGATGATACCGACATTGGGTCTCTCTTTCCTGGTCCATTCAGTAAAGAAAAAAGATTAACAAGAAGAAAGTAGTGCGGACATAATGATTTCGTCTTGTCGAAGATCGACATGCTATAGTTTATTGATAAGATTCTTTATTGAGTCACTGTAACCATTACCATTTGTCAAAGTTGTATATCTACAAATTCACACATTTATCCATCTTAATATTATTTCATTCAAAATGATCTATTTCATGTGTACTTTATCAAAAAGCAAGTAAAAAAAAAAAAAACCGAAATATCTATAGCAGGTTAACCAGTAATCTATGTTGAATATTATTTCATTCGAGAAAGAACAAGTAATAGAATAATTATGCCTAAAATGTATCAAATATGTTCCTATAGTACTATTCTTTTTTGACTTTCCGAAATGAAGAAGAACTATGAAACTCCAATTTGAAGATCTCGATACCTATACTGCAAACCTTGGTTAAACATACTACGCATTACACAGCACAGGTGCTACAGTTCTCAAATAGATACAAAAAGAAGAGTGACACAAAAATAGTGTGTTTACATAACAAGGTCCAGAATGTGACATGATTTAACCAGCCCACTAACAAATCCAAACTTCAAAGTCCAGCAACTCGTTGACTTTATTTACGACAAAAGAGTTGTACTATGAAAGCACAATCCCTAAAAATTGTTACACTTACGGAAAGAATCAATAAACAAGTATCATTTGCTATTACTATTCATTTGCTAATGCATGCCACTGCTGATTGTAGAATGAGATCATACAAGGTATTAATACTAATACCTAAAATTCCAAATCCAAAGTAAAACAAAAACTAACATGAAGCATATAAACTATGATTAAATCTAGGTGGAATGAATTAATTACCAAGTTGAAACCCAGCTTTTCCAAAAGAACTTACATTGTCAATCGGGTTATAAAGATTGCTGTGACTCTTCAGTTGGAATACAAGATAGCTTCCGTATGCCACGAGCATGATGCAACTGCTAAATCTTGAAAGTGACACCTCCGACTTCCCATATTGCACCTCTGAGTGTGTGAAGTGTAGAACAGCAGGAAATGTTAGGCCCATTACAGCCATAAGCAGCAATCCCGAGTTTACAACAGCTGTTGCCTGTTTGCGGAAAGATTCTAGTCTCAACTATTTTTATGCAAACAATTATTTGAAGAGAAGACAATGATGTATGCCGATTGGTGAAAGTTGTTACCTTGTTGAACACTTGATCTTTCTTGCAATGTACAATCCCACCAGAGAAAAATGAGCATCCTAGCACTAGGAGCATGTTTGATAATATAGAGCCGAGTAATGATTGTTGAACAACACGAAGTAATCCACTCTTTAGAGCATAAATTGCAATTATCATTTCGGTTGCATTTCCAAACGTAGCATTTAGAAGCCCCCCAACTACAATGTCAAGAATGAATATAATAAAGTTAGTCAAGCATGAAATACAGATAACGGTAAAAGGTTCCATAAAAGAAAGTTGATGCAAGTCCAAACAATAGTTCACCTGTGGGTCCAGTGTAGAATGCAAGTTGCCTGAGCCATAAGAAAGACGGCATGTCAATTGACAAAAAGAACACTAACAATGGGTTTGGCTGCTAAAGAAATTGAGGGAAACGAAAGGAAACTGGAAGTTGATCCTATGTAAATAGGACCAAGCTTCTACATGAAATACTTACATTTTCTCTTCCTTCCCCTCAATTTCCATCAAACTAAACATAGCCCAAGGATAAAGCTCCAGAATAAAAAATGCATTCTCAGAACACTTACTCAGTTGCATAGCCCAACCGCTCAGCTAAAGGTATTATGCCTATCAAGCTGAAGAAAAATACCAACTCCTGATAAGAAAAACTGAACATTATAATGTAACCTTTCCAAATGCCAGCTGGAATGATTAACAGTCACAGTTTGTAATCTACCATCAAATGAACCCACCCCCCCCCCCCCCCCCCCAAATGACCAAGAAAATAGTTCTGATAAATTTGAGAGAAATATCATAGAGCCAAACACGATATAGGCTTTCACTAGTTTGAACTTCCCAACAGAATAGTTTCACATTTAAGGGCAAAAGACAGGACTAATTCATCCATTTCTTGCTGGTACGTAAAGGAGGGAGGTTTTACTACAAGCAAGTTCAGAAGTTGCAAGTTCTAGCATTTTACTGACTAAAAGGCTACAATTTTTTATAATTCATATTTATTAAAGATGGAGAAAAGAAGGTAACTACAAGACAATATACCAGGCTCATAGCCTCATCCTTCTTCTCAAAAAAAAGAAAGTAACTCTTACATGCTTCTTAGTGAGATAATGAAGAATGATTGATACGGGTCCAAAAGGGAGTAAAACATTAATCTTTGCTGACATTATCACGATGCTAATGCTTCTCAGCAGTCTGCCAAGTGTTGTACTAGGTGAGATTGATCGAGAAGAATCTGAAAGCGTTCCAATATGATTAAGCATTTCAGGAGTGTATGCCTTCGTGCTTGGTAATGAATTAGCAAGTGCTGCCATCTCAATTTCAGGGTCTTCATCCTCCCCCATGGATCCCATCTGCACATCCAAAAAGAAGAATCAGGAAATCTGTAAGACCAAAAGGAAAAGGTAATGACCAAAATGCCATGGTTATTTAGATCATAAACATGTGGTACATGTATATATATATATATATATATATGCGCATGGCTCTCTCTTCCGTATGTAGGTTGAGAGAGGACCAAAAACTCAAGAAGAGCCAAGCCATATACACCAAACAAAATCAAAAGTAAACATCAATCAAGAAGGTAGTAAAGCAATTTAACATTGTATGATATGTTACATTACACAAACATATAGGACCTTTTAGATGTTACCTTTGCTCGACAATTTCAGTATGTTCTTCATCTTTACAACTTAAAGTTTATAGTTATACCCTTCAATCATGTAGCATATTTTTATAAACTTTACCCTTCAATCATGTAGCATATTTTCTAACCGAGGATAGTACAATGTTAATGCATCTCTCCGGGCTCCAAGAAAAATATATAAATCAACAATACTGTACAAAAATGTATTCTAAGAATGTTCAGGAGTAAAAGATCCCTACGAAGCAAGATGAAAATAGTAAAAAGACTCCATTAAGATGGATATCTGATAAACTAGGGAGAGTAAAGCATCAAAAAAAAATTAGTACATAGATGCAAGAATTGCACCAAGGACCATGGTTACCTGGAACTTGAAACACTCCGGAATGCGGAACGAGAACAAAACACGGACACCAGGGGTCCCGGTGTGCAGTACGATGGGAGTAGACTTCTTTTGGCTGCTTATTTTGATTGAAATAAGTTTATCCAGAAAATCAAACGTTTTTAAGGAACGAATAATGTAATATAATATACAATGTATATGTAAGATTCAAAACTAAAAGCATATTCATAAGTTCCAAACCATCCTAGCAATAATGTCTTTCCAAAAAGTGGCAAGTCTTAGACTCTTACATTTTAATGAAAAAGAAGTACAAGAACTACTTCTTATTCTTTCCTTTGTCCCTGCTAAACAACTTGTTGGAAGACTGGGAACATGGATTTCCACGATCCAATATGCCATAATTTTGCATTCCGGATGCACTCTCTACAACGAATTTGGGTAACCATCGTGAGGTCAAGGAAACCTAGGAGAACCATATAAGACGGCATAGAAATGTAAGAGAGTTGAAGAGGCCCTAACATGAAGTTCCTTGAAACAAATGGAAGGCCTTGGTTTATTTACGTATGAAGACCCAGGTTAACGTGGATGAAATTTAGGACTAGTGGACAAGGACACAAGTCTCGCCTTTGACACAAACATCGGGTGTTTGACAAGGCAACTCTTAGATATCTAAACACAAAGACACGGCTATATAGTATATATCTGTATTGTTGTTAATATACATATATATTAGATGAATGCTTATCCGTGTTTGGGTTTCCGTTCATACTCTGTATATTAAGTAACTTAGCAGATAAGAAACCGGGCAAATGTATTGATATCTTCTAACAGTTGCTAAATAAGAGCATAGTACTTTTAATCTCGTAAATATTACACAATTCATTAAAGTCGACAAGTTCATATGTGTTTAAACAAGTTCAAACACAGATGAGATTTGTTTCATGCCAAGAAAAGGATAAATGCGTAGCAATTTAGGAGGGACAAGCATCCCATGTATCACAGGATTAAAGTTGTGCAAGGACTTGAAATAAGCATGTTTTAATGCCATGAGTGACTCATAAGAGAGAAATACTTGGAGCGAGGTGTGCTAGTTATAAAGAACTATATCCAACTTTCTTCTTTCTTGATATTATTGAAGTTCTTATCATTACCGTAGCAAAGCATAATTTATGTTTTCTCCTCAAGGTGCCATTGTGTAGAAGCTTGAATTTGGCAATAATTGGGTCCAAGTACCTCTGGGAAATCCTCAATATAGCATTATGTGCATAACAAGTTCAATATCATACATTATTGGCAGCCAAGTCCCACGTGTCTAATAACAGATTTTGGTAACTGATTTTGCTTGCATTTAGAACTTTTTTGAACCCACTGTATTCTTCTGAAAATATTTGCCCAGTTTATGAAAATCTCGTTAAATGCAAAGATACCCTCAAACCATAAAGAGAACAGAATCTACCTTGAGCCTCTCTTGGCTCTTACCTAGCGTGGTTGCTATTCTGTCTTCAGAATGCATCTTCTTCTATGTCTTCAACAAAAGACTGACTGTTGCACTATTATTTATTTCCAAATACAATTTTCACTCATTTTGATGAAGATGGCATAGAGCATCAGAGATATGAAGGGTTTCACTTTATAATTTTCTTACTGTAAGTCAGTAAACTCGTTGAAAAACTCTAGTTCAATCCATTAAAGTTTGGATCACCTTCCAGGAATCCCACCATTTATGCCATCCGATTGTGATCGGCAATGGCCCAACTTCCACTCCATTACAACCCCACCTTTGTGTATTTACCACCTATGGGCCTTAATTTCCTTCCTCTGTCATTTAATCGAACATGGTCAAAAACACAAAAAAGAAGCGGCTCCGATGAGTTTTCACGCTATTGCTGGAATCACTCAATCAACAGGAAATTCAAACATGCCGTGAGTGAATGCTTCGATCGGGCCTGAAACATACCTCACGACCTACTCTACAGTAACATGTATGTCTCAAAAACCCTTCTCCCTTATAAGGCTGGGTATAGTACAGCTTATATACGCCGCTTCTGCATATCTTATGAAAAGCAGCAGCAAAATCTTTTTCGTAAGCTAGTTCACTTTCTGGGATGCTTTTGAAAGACTAGGATCCTCGCAAACACAGTCTCTCCCAGAACTGCATTATCCAACATAATACAAAGATGACATCTTCATATGAAACACATTTGCCGCGCATAAAGGACCTTCTAAAATCTGACGGCCAAATAGGATCATAGTAATTTTTGTAATCAAACAGTTCTTTTCGTTCTCGTCCAAGCACACGCAACTTTCATTTCAATTAACAACATCCAAACCCTTCCGACTCCACAACGGTTTCCACAGGAATGCAAACTTTGTGCACAATCCGCAGTAAGCATTCCTAATTTTCTCAGGATTGTGCATTCTACAAAGCACCTATACTCTCACATTAACCGTAGCCACCTCAATTGAAACATTTATCCACATTAAATCCCATTCAATCATAACTGGATCAATGACAACAATTTGACCTCAATTCCTTGCACCAATATTTCCGAAAGAAATTTCCCAATTTCGTTCCCAACTTCCAAATCACACGCAACCCCCGCAAGTATGATGCCGAGTAATCTCAAACATATCAAAATTTTCGTTCAAAGATTCAAACTTTAGATATCAAATCAAGTAAAGATGCAATTTTGACAGATACCCATTAATCAAGAACCAAATAAAACACCAAAAATACACAAATTTATGCAAATTTCGCACATAAATAATCCCCAGAAATCATAGAGTTGTCAACGAAAGATTCAAACTTCCCGCACCAAATCAACTAAAGACGCAATTTTGATACATGCCCATTAATCAAGAACCAAAAAAAGAAGAGAAATTTATGGAAAAAAAAAAGTCGTAAAATACTTCGAGACCCAGATCTCACCATGGCCAGCCCTTCCCGAGCTCGAAGATCCCAACGTGAAACGAAGGGGCTCTAACACGGGTCGGGTTGAGAAATATCCGAACCCGAATAGAGACAAAGCGGAGGAGAAAGGAAGAAAAGTTGGTGTTTTGTGTGTTTTTTTTTTCTTTTTTCTTTTTTCTTTATTTTTTGGGGTTTGGTTTCTAATGTTTTTTTTGGCTATGTTTTTTTTTTTTTTTTTTTTTTTTTCCTAGTTTCGCTCTGAATCTTCCATTTGTTGGCGATGGGCAGGAAAGGAAGGGAAGCTTCCATGAAACTTCACTATTTTATTTGCTAATTATGAAAGAAATTATGTGTGTGTTTGGAATCCATAATTTGTGGGACAACTCAAAATGGAGCTTCACAAAATTGACTTACTTCCAATCTTTGCAATATGCATTAAATTAGGGTTCACAATGTTACATTTTGTGTTATATTGGGCTAGTGCCGGCCCGATAGCCCACGGTCCATGCAAAAAGTTTCGGCCCGAGCATATTGTGAAACGGGTGGAGCGGGCTCAACTTTTGGACCTAATACATTTTTGGGTCGGATATGAATCTGCTCCGTCTAGACCTTATGCGAGAACCGGTCAAGTAGGTTCTTTATCCAATCCTATACAAAATGAAGTATTGGTTTTGGAGAACAAAATTAGAAAGACGGGTGGGCATGGATGGGTCTCATGTCTGTCATGTTTCGATTTCGTCGAATCGATAAGTCGCCAATGGACGTGATGTCATATAAGTCTAAATTGTAGTTGTACAAAACAAAAACGTTCGCGTGTGATAATTTGTTTGAATATAAGATTTATACAATATAGCAGCAGAAACTTTAAAATACAGTATAAGGAAAAGAAAAAAAGGTCTTTTATTAATATTTCGTTATACCAATACAATTGAAATATCGTCTCGGATTACATTTCATGAAAATAAACATCTAACTGACAAGCTATTGTGAAATAATATTGTTCCATACAACATGTCCCTTTATTGCATTAAAATCAAAATGCCTTCAAAAGAGAAGAGCTTCGAATACAATGAAGAGGAAGAGCTTTAAATTGTCTTCCATTGTATCCATGTTGTTCCCAACACTTGCGGATGAAGGGGACAATACATTGAAAATTGCACGGGTGAACGGTACTAATTCGGCTCACATAAACCAACACAATTAATATGTGAAGCAACACATTTATTAAACCTCTCTATATATTTTGGACTATGGTTTATTGATAGTTCATATGCAACAATATAGAATGAAAGTAGTAACATAACCATATCACTTGATTTATTACCCACAACCAACTCGTCCGTTCCTGCATAAAACAATGACTAGCACTTACTGCCCCTAAAAAAGATTCATTAGCAATACATCATGTCTACATGACCAACTTTGGTGATCCCAACACCATAAATGACTATACAAAGTATTACAAAGCATCCTTCTAGTCCGGATAGCAAGCTTCACTGAAAGTCTCTCAAGACCTCATGCATAAAACACATTCCACATAAATTCTACTAGGCCGATACGGTTATGGTGTCCCAGATACCGTTTTGAGAGAAGTCAAACCTTATGCACACATGTTGTCCATGACCATGCAAATGTGTGTGCAACTCAACTATAAATTATATTATGCATGGTAGAGAAACTAAAATAAAGCAATACAAATCTATACTAGTACAACGGTGCATTCCTTGAGTCTATGCTCGCAAATCTCAATTCTCATTCAAGGTTATTCTGATTGGTGACCTATTGTTTCCAAACTATTTCCAACTATATGCGGTTCCAACCCACATTCACATCGCTTTCCATACGAAACTCTTACTATATTATTCTTGTGCATAGATGCACTTAACATATTACAATTACAGTATTCCAATTATTGGTAATAACAACATATGTGTAGCATCTTTTAATCTTATACTTCTAATAGGCATCATCGATATATGGACGTTGCAAGGAAGCAAAGAATTCTTTTATTAAGGTGTGAAGGAAAGAAAAGAAAGCCCAGAAACCACCCACCGATTAGAGAAAATACTGAGAAAAGAAGAATTGTCCCGCACGATCAAACCTCGACATACGTCCACCTTTCAATAGCACTAATATCGGATCAGTACAATTTTTATATTTTTTTTCTCTTTCTCTCAGAATTCTCAAAATGAATGCAGAAATTTATGAAAGCAAAAAATAAAACATTCATAAGAAACGAGAGCGAAAACGTATTCATCAAAACCAAGCAACAAAACGTCCATGAAAAGTACAATAAAAAGGTATGGAAATAGACTCTTATATATTTACCAAGATGCAATCTACTATATATATTTTTCAACAATTTTTGACATATTTTTTTAAAAAAAATAAAATTGACCATGATATACATATGGCTTAAACGGCTCACATTTGAGCTGTTTTGAAGCCTCATTATATAATAGAACTAGTAAATGCACGTACTTTGCACGTATAATAATATATATTATCCAACTATAGTCAAATATTTCTTCTAACTCATGTGGTTAAGATTGGAGGTATTTATTCTTGTTTGGTTGAGTTCGAATTCCTATGTTGAATTTATATAAAAAAAATTGAACTTTTTTTTAACAAATATTTACATAATTTATTTATTTTTTTAGAAAATAAAATGGACCATGATATACAAACGGCTTAGACGGCTCACTTTTAAGCCATATTGAAGCCTCATTATATAGTGAAAGATATATCACACAACCCTAGAGTCTAGAGTGACATTCCATTAAGGACAAGTTTTTTCTTATATGTACTAGCGTATATGTACGTATGTTGCACGTATTTATTATTATAAAGATTAAAAAGTACTTGTAGTCAAAATTCGTTCATTTTTCAATTCCTAATGATGCTAGACAAGGTTCAATTTTCAGTGCCTCATTTTTAGATACTCTCAATGCATTTAAGAGATGTTGTAGTTAGGAATACCATAGCAACTCTTGTATTTAGCTAGATATTCCCTATTATTTTTAATTAATCTTTTTAGTTAGTAAATATAATAAAAAATATTTTTTGAAAGAAAACTTCTCCGATGAAGCCTACTTTTGGCATTATACAGTAGAACAGATAGATACGTATGACAAATAGATGAACTTGTAGAAAAATTTAGTGATATGTTAAGTTCTTCGGTATTTCAACTTACCCGAAAAAATTTGCAAATCGACATACGGTGTTTCATCATTAATCCCTCCTTACTAAGCTTGAAATTTTCAAAAAAAAAGAAAAGAAAAGAACTGTGTTTGATTGGACTTTTTTTTCCATGGAAAATATTTCCATCATAAATTTTCCACCAATTGTAGTGTTTGATAGCTTATATTTTCCATGGAATTATTTTCCAAAAAACTATCATTTTTCATATTTTCATCTAAAATAGTGGAAAATAAAACTTGTCCAATCCATAGAAAAATATCATTTTTCATGAAAAATAACTATTTTTCGTGGAAAATAATGGCGATCAAACACCCAAATTAAGTTTTTATTAAAATTTTCATGAAATTTTTTTCCTAAAAAAATAATTCCATAAAATTAAATAAAAAAATTCACGTATTTTCCACCTTGCAATCAAACGCACCCTAAGGGTGTGTTTGATTGCAAGGTGGAAAACATGTGAAAAAGAAATTAATTCCATGAAATTAATTTCCTAGGAAAAAAAATTCCATGGAATTTAAAAAAAATTTCATGGAAAATTTAGTTCGGTGTTTGATTGTCATCATTTTCCACGAAAATAGTTATTTTCCATGGAAAATGATATTTTCCTATGGGTTGGACAAGTTTTATTTTCCACCATTTTAGAAGAAAATATGGAAAATTGTAGTTTTTGAAAAATAATTCCATGGAAAATATAATCTATCAAACACTACAATTGGTGGAAAATTTGTGATGGAAATATTTTCTATGGATAAAAAAATATCAAACATACTCGATGTCTCTTGTTATTGATCAAGCGTGTATGAATGGATTGTTGTATGGTCAGTATATATAATGGTCCTCATGAAATAAACTCACACATTAAAACCACAAAATTTGTATTTAGTTCATGATGATTCCATTAGTGAGTTGATGCATGCAGTCTCATAGAAGATTCAATTAACAACTGCCACCTAGACAGTTGTAAGAGAATTGTAAGTTCAATAATTGTAAACTTAGTATTTTTGTCCATATATAATTGTCATCATATGTATTCCTCGACTTCCTAGGGCCGGCCCAGGGAACGGACGAGCTGGACGACCGCCCTGGGCCCCCAATTTTGGAAGGTCCCATAATTTTAAAATAGAGTAAGTATATCAAAAAAAAAAAATAATAATAATAAAACAAAGAACCAATCTGGAAACAACAAAAAAACTATCGCTCCAATCTTAAAAAAAATATGATAGCTTGATTGATGATTTTGGTAGCTTAATTGATAATTTTGCTTGTACAAATGCTAAATATATATATATATATATATATATATATATATATATATATATATATATATATATATATATATATATATATATATATGTGTGTGTGAAAAAAAGGATTCAAATTTTAGATTTTGTCTTAGACACAATAAATCATAAGACCGGCCCTGCAGCTTCCTTGATGGAAGTTGTAAGAGAGCAACTTGAAAACACAAGTCTTAGAAAATTCAACATCTTATTGGTAGACTGAGGTAAATAAATAATATATATGTTATAAAATTACAAGGTAAACACTATTGTATTTATACTATGTACTAATACTTAAAATATATCTTATCATAGGAAACTCGAGTAGCTCTTGTTGTTATCAAGAAGAGGTATAAGACCACAGAAACATATTAGTTCTTATATTTATTTGGTAGGAGTTGGAAGACAGTGGGTCCAATAGATATACAATACAACATGTACAGAATTTCGTACATATCGTCGGACTAGGATCGAAGTTTAGGTTAAATCGTGCTGGGCCTGACCCATTGTCAGCCCTAATCAAGGGGTTCATGCAATCCATTAGGTTTGTTAGGTATGAGTATAAGTAAACGTGTCTCACATATGGTCACCTCCAAAACCTAACATCAATCAAAATCTATGTACCTATCTTTCTGTCCCCATTGATAGCTACTTTTATTTGGACGTGGTTCTTCTTTCACAACTTAGGAATGCCAATGTGTCATGCATAAATGAGTGCTACCCCTCTTTTTTTTTTGTGTGTGTGAGTATCATGATTTGATGTCATGGTAGGTGTTGGGTCTAGGAGTGAGCATTCGGTTAATTCACTTCAAAACTATCGAATAATCGAAAGACGAATAAGCAAAATCGAAACCAATTTGAAATAGTCTATAGTCGAATCAAATCGAATCGAATTAAATCATTTCGATATTCGATCTATTCGATTTATTTGTGTTTTTTTTTAATATATATAGCAACTAAATATACATAAATATATTTAGTATATAAACCCCCTCCTCTCTCTCTCTCTCTCTCTCTCTCTCTATATATATATATATATATATATATATATATATATATATATATATATATATATATATATTAGTTATTGGTTTTGTAATATAGAACCAACCTATGTTATACACGTTGGATTGGAATTGCATGGTTGAGATTAGATGACTTAAATAGGTGGTGGGGTCCACACCTTTTAATCTCAACCACTAAATTTTAATCCAAACTATAAAACATAGGTTGGTTCTATAATACAAAACCAGAACCAACCAGCTGGTTTTGGAGCATATATATATATATATATATATATATGGGTCGTTCTACAATACATCCGCTGGAAATGGATGTATCGATACATCCGAAATCTGGACCGTTGGATGTTGATCCAATGGTTCGGATTGAATAATAGTGTAGAAACATCATTTAATGCTGATTTAGACTTTTGACCTGTTGGTAACTTGCTTTAGCAGGTCATTCTTCACTTTAATTTTTTCAATGAACACCCTAAATTAATTCATATTTACTCTCTCAAAAGTCCATCCAATTTAATATTTCGTATTATATTTTTTTTGGTTACAGGCCGTCGTGGTGGTGGTGTTGGTGGTTGTGGTGGAAAGAGAAACAGAGATGAAGATGGAAATAAGAATCGGTTCGGATCGCGTCGAACGTCGTCGAGCCCTCCTAGAACAACGAGGAGTACCAGCTGCGCCGTGAAGAATCGGTTCGCTTCCCGTCGGACATAGTCGAAACCTCCTCGAACAAGAAGTATTAGCGGCGCCGCTCTAATTTTACTGTCCATGCCATTGTCAGAAATCTTATTTTTCATCTAATAATTTAATATTTTGTTAATAAAGCTACATGTCACGGTGGTGGTTGTGAACTGAGAAAAACCTGCTTCTGAGGTCGGGCGGATCATCTTGTCACATATTTTTAAAAAAAATCTGTATTGATCGGACGAATTTTTTTTACTTTTCTAATGATAATATTTTCGAAGAGAATATTTTATTTGGACGGTGAACGGCCATTCTCTTTGCTTTTAACACGGAGAATGGCCATTCTCTTTGCTTTTAACACGACGAATGGACGGAGAATGGCCATTCTCTTTGCTTTTAACACGGCGATTGTACGGAGAATGGCCATTCTCTTTGCTTTCTACACGGCGAATGGACGGAGAATGGCTGTTCTCTTTGTTTTTAACACGGAGAATGGCCATGCTCAAGGAGAATGGCCATTCTCCGTTACTTTAACATGGAGAATGGCCATTCTCCGTTCTTTGAAAACGGAGAACGGACACTCTCTGTGCTTTTAACAAAGTATGGTACATTTAGGACTAGAAATGTTCAAGTATCTCATATTTTTTTCATCAAATATTTACAGTATTTTTAATATCATTTACCATAGTACATTCATTTTATATTAAATCATTTTCAAGATAATCCGAATATCATTTTATCAGGCTTCCACTGTATGGCTGGACAAAATTTCTTGCGAATGTTTGAATATAATTAACCTACTATCAAAGAGAATTTTTCTTACATTACATTATGCCTTACACTGGCATCGACTTCATACTGATGGCATCGATGTACTGATGGCAATAACAAAGGATGAACATGCAGGATTACAATTATGTTTCCGCAATAACAAGGGATGAACATGCATGATTACAATTTTGCTTCAGCAATAACAAGGGATGAACATGCACTGGCATCGAATTCATACTGATGGCATCGATGTAATGATTTTTTACAGAAAGCAAAACACATTACAATCAAATAAAGTTTCAGTGATCCCAGGAATGCATCCGTAATGTGGCCACCTTTAAACCCTAGCAATGCACCCAGGACTCACGAAATCTGTGATGGGCATCTGCAAATCAAAAGAATACACCAAAATATCAATATCATCTATCAAGGCCAACTGCCAACCAAATAAACGCTTTAACCAGAAAATCATAATCAAATTAAGTATACTTCATTCCAAGTCCAATAAACTGCATAATTCACGTTACAGTAATCTGTCCAATCCACGTTAGTAATTCAACATAGAACCTGCATAATTCACAATACAATAATCCAAATAAATATCAGACCTACTCTAAATTCAAGACCATATTACATTTTCAAATCAAATTACGAACTATGCACTGAGTACAAGCGAAAAGTTTAATCTTACAATATTTCAAACACAAAATTTAGTTTGTCCGCCATGACCAACAAATATTCAGAACAATATTACAAGTCAAATATTACTTCCACATTGAAATAAGAGACATTCAAAACTCAAAAGATGAATCTTCATAGACGTCTCCATCTTCATCTTCTTCTTCTTGTTTCTTTTTTTTTCCTACTTCTTCTTTCTCAAAATATCCTTCACCTACACCTTGAGGGACGGATGAAGAAAAATTATAGTCAGTATTGACTCACTTTATAGGTAGAAATGACATCCAGAAACATAAATAGAAGTATCAAAGTGATGGCTAGCATTAAAGTGTCAATGTGCACAGTGTGTATTTTTACATAAGATTTTGGGCTAGCCCCATTTACCTTCTTCACGAGGGAAGAAAAATCTTATTCTTGGTCAGCAAATTCAACCTCTATCTGGTTAATCTTATCCAGAATCAATTTCTGGTTGTCGGATATAGTCTTCAC
>JANAVB010034800.1:17500-54352 GCA_029216955.1 Iris pallida | reverse complement strand
GATAATATCAAAGTCACTTATAGGAAACACAATCAATCTAGCAGGTAGTAGATACCCGATACTATGACTGGACATGCTAAGCACACTCTATAAATTCTTAGGTTCCATGACCAGTTAGTATGTTAAGCCTCTCTGGCAATGCCTCAAACTCCAATCCAATATGTGTCAAAAATCATGTAGATACAAATGAATGAGAAGCTCCTGGATCAAATAAAGCTACTGTAAAAAGTAATACAAAAAAATGGTACATGCCACCATATCGCTTTATGCAATGCCTCCTCCAAAAATAAAGTGAATGTCTGCCCATGACACTATTGGGCTCCTTCCTACTATAACATAGCCTGCTACTGCCTCTAAACCTGGCCATATTGTTATGTCCTCTATTGATGATCGTAATATTGTAGCCTTTGTTGCTGATATATCTGTGTCTACGTTGATAGCGAACACTCAGCTAATGGTCGAACTACCAATATTGGTCATCTATAAGGCGCTTCTTCTAGTGTTGGTAAAGCTAAAAACTGCAGCATTGGTCCTCCGATCATCTGAAGCTGTAGACAAGTAGACATTATGTGGTCTAGGCTCCCACATCTCAAATATTGTCAGTTGGCCAATCTACACACCTCCCGAGTGTGTTCTCCCCTCCCACAAAAGGTACATCCACTGATGCTCCCTAATGCTGTTGAAACCATGATTATTGATGACACGTCGGTAGTATAACTATTGATACTTCGACCTATGCGGTACTCCAAAATTATAAATTCTAGTCCCGGGCGCTAGTACTGACGTTCGGGGAATAGCCCCTCCAACCTGTACAAACTTTTTAGCTAATTGTCCTTGCGGCGAGCCTCGGAAGGGTGATCGCATGCCTCCTTGCTATGATCAAAAGTGAATCAAAATTTTGATGATCTTTCCCTACTACCAGCTGCAGGATCTCCAAATAAGACCCTATTAGAATCTCATAGCCCGCTCCGACTCAGTGAGTACCATAGATAAAACAAATCTACTCAATTTGTATAACTCAGCTACATACTTATTTACTAACCTTCTTGACTGCTTGAGGTTTATAAACCTCTACAGCAGCTCAAATCGGCTAATACACCAGGGAACTTGGTCTGAAACCGGGTCCCAAAACTGTCCTAAGAGAGAGGGCATGTAAGACTACACTCGATTGATGCCCACTAATCTCCGGTAAGGTCCTACAACTACAACCTCACTAAGTCCACCTACTCCAGCTCCGGGATCTTGGCTTTCGCCAGAATGGACTCTATATCATGTAGCCAAGCATCTAAAGTAGTAAAATCCTTTGTGCCATAAAATTTACGTGAGTTGAGCTGATAGAATTTACCTGTCGACCCAGAGTCCTGTCTCCCGTCCCTCTCTCGGCTATTTATAAACCATGGTTGAGCTGAACATTCTGCTCTTGATTGGTGTTGGTAGTGTTGCTGGGTAGCTAACATATTCTGAATGATCTCTAATAGGGTGTGGATGTCCATTGATGCTAGTATTGCCCAGTCTATAACCTGCTGCTGAAGCTACTCGTATGACTTTGCCCTTAGCTTAATTAAAATATGGCTTTGAGGAGGTGGTGCTTCCTATTGATGATCGATTAAACCCGGGTTCACAGACTGCCATGACATGCTTGCTATACTGACTAAAAAGGGCAAAGTTTCCCTATAAAAAGGATATAAGATATCAATAAAGGATGAGAAGATCAAAGATACAAATAGTTTAACAGTTCAAGCATAAAAGGGAAAAGTTGTTTGTTGAGACTTCTACAAATTATAATACCCTATATATTTAAAAAAAACTGCATAGGCCACCACTAAAACTTCAGTACAACACCAGTACGGAGAATGAAAGTATGACAAAGCTAGCTATGAACTATAGAATACACTAGTAACCCCACAATACTGTCACAATTGTTTCTAGACATTATGTAGGAACGAAGTCGTAAAGAAGAATACTCTAGAGGGGGTAAATAGAGTAGGCAGCAAAATACTGCTAATTAAAAACTTGTTAGCAGTTAGATCACAGAAATAATATCAATAATCACAAAGTAATAACTGTAAAGAAAAGAGATCAGAAGGCAAACGCAAACACAGAGATTTATACTGGTTTTCTCGTGAGGACTAGTCCAGTCGGAAGAACTCTAGCTTCCAGTTGAATCCACTATTGGAAAATTCTGCAAGTTTTCATACGAAGTCCTTGCAACTTCTACAGACACGAGCTTTGATACGAAGAACTCGACCAACTTTAGTTTTGAAGAGTCTTTCTTCAATCAAGCCTCTGATTACAATTTTTTTGAAATCTTCTAGACCGTACCGTACCGGCAAATTGACTAGAGAATTTCAACTGGCTTGGATTTGAAAATGAAAGCTTTTTATAAAACTCTTGGAAGAAACATAAGCTTTAAAAGAGAAGAGATTAAAGTGAATGAGTGATTTTAAATTATCAGAATTCCTTTCTATTTATAGTTTTTCCAAAGGCAGAACTCTGGTAGAATTCGGGCAGAATTCGGACAAAATTCTATGCAACAAATCGCAACTAAAGGAAGACCAAGTTCAAAAACCAACGTTCAGAAAACATTCACCTTGGCCGAACTCTGGCCGAGTTCTGTCAGGGTTGGTCAGGAATATTTTAAGAAAATATTTTTGGGCTTTTTGAAATCCTTCAGAAGCTTTCGTAAATAAGAGATGTTTTTCAAAACATAGGTCAATTTTGAAAACGATTTTGGATAGCCTATTTGCCAGTACGACTTGGTGTACAATGTATTCCTAGTCTCAATAAAAATAAAAATTATATTGCATAAAGAAATACAGTCTCGAGTGGCAAACGTAGCTTCGGTCTTGAACTGAGTAGATATCCAATCTTGATCAGTGTCCAAAACGTCTTGAGTAAACATCTGAGTTGTTCTTATATCGAGACAAAGTTTGATTAGTTATTAATATCATGTTTGACTATGACCAATGGGCCAACACATTAGAGATACTACAGTACAAGTCACATATTATCTCACAAAATATAATATTTCTTAATTTTCTAAGAAGATTAAGAAAATAAAACATATAGATAAAACAGTAAGACCTCCCCGATGTTACATCAAAATGATCATGAAGCTAGCTATAAAAAATAAAAAATCTAGCACAATATCTAATATCATCATATTGTCCGTTGCAGTTTGGATATACAATCATGTGGTGGGAGCTACCTTCCAGAATAACAGACTAAACAGGTGTATGGCGGCTAAACACCTAAAAAAATCAAAATACTAACATGAGTATTGGATAAGAAACCCTCTCAAGATCCTCGCCAGCTATCATATGGGTGAGCGCCATCGAGAGAGACGTATATTGGATCCTCAGGCTCTCCTACTAGATCTGGCCAAATAAAACCAGAGGGGAAATCCTCTAATAGTAAGTACCTATAAGAAAGCATGATGAATGAGCAAAAACTTAATGAATATACATACATAATAACCTGTGCTATAGCATGGACCTGTATTCCATCTTCGAAATAGTAATCATCATTATATAATACAAGGACAAGTGATGTAGTACTATGTCGAAACATAATCCAATTACAGACTATAGGTAGGTGATAAGGTATATAATCAATCAGCTTAACAGATCGACCAAATATTTGCTACGACTTGCTAGATTTATATCTGGGTTATCCATAAATATAATATAATGATTCGTCAATCGTATGATATCGAAGTGGGCCTGTCGAACCATATAACTATGTATAAATAAGTAACAATCCATGATGCCCCTCTCAAGCAACTGTCGGGTCGGTAACCATCTCAATAACGGTCCAAGCACTATTATAGGGTAGATATTGTATTGGTAATAATAATAAATACCAGAGATTGTACTCTACCTAGGTGAATGATATACCATAATATCCAGTGGTTGACCAGCAAAATAAATAATTTTAGGATCCTTCCATTCCATTCCATTCCATTCCAATAAATAAATATTATTTAAGTTATATAATTAACCATACAAATTATGTGTGGAATCCTATCGTAGATACATATCATCCATCCAAGATGTCAGATTGTAGTAGGGTATACTAGGGGTGAATTCATGTTGGTTATCGAAGGTTTTAACCAAGATTCGTCCTGCGCTTAGATGCAACATTCAGTCCATAGATCCTCCATCAAGCTACGCAATAATCATCGACTACGAGTGTATCCGCATAGAAATAATATAATATAACTCGATTATATATAATATTTTAGTTCATAGGAAACATAAGATAACACCATAGTACACAAGTAAATAAGAGCACCTCGATGCAATAACATGGCCAGTACCATAAAGGGTAAGATGGTAGTAATAGCACAGATAAGTGTATCTAGGTTAGGAGTCAGATAATAAATTAGTCTAAGATTCAACCACCAACATTTCCTTAGTTACTGGTCAGTATGTATGTCGAGTCACAGATACGACTACTAGACACTATGCTACCTAACGCAAAAATTCTATGGCCTATGGCTTATATGAAATTCAATAGGTAATATCATTGGTTTACTAATCATCAATTCTCTAATACTCGGGACAGGACAATAGGTATCATCTATCTAATCTAAGCAAGTATCAGGTACAAGATGTGGAATACATTAGAAATCACTAGGATAAGGTATAGAAAGAACTAAACACCTATATTCCGAATCGATACAGAACTAATATCCACCATAAAAGGGTAGGCTAGCGGTATACGAACAATATGCCAAAAAATATGTACTTTGTGTAATGCCCCAGAACCAGAATACTGGAGAGCGGGGGACAGACACAGCCAGCTACTGTATATAGAAGTGAATCCCACCTTACAATACGGTCACGACTGTTTAGATGCATGAGGGTTTAACTACAAGCCAACAGTCTCTTATGGTCAAGTGCAAGTCTAGTGTCTCAATCTCAAGCAAGCAAGTAAATATAACAAGATGGTAAATCATCAGAGATACAAAGTAAGGCATCCCATACATTACATATTCAGATGACCATGAAGCTAGTCATACAAAATACGAAGACTAGTAAGAGTTTAAGTCATACATGATCAACCCTAGGATTTGTCAATTATGTTACAGCCCTTAGGCAGACAGGAATATAAATTTAACATGAGCTAACACTTGTTCGGCGGCTAAACGCCTCAAAAAATAATTTATAATAGAGTGGGAGAGCAAAATAAGAACCACTCGTTGCCAGGATTGCGTCTAGTGTTCACCATCTGGCTGGAAGGCTGGAGATCCTCGAGTGCTACTCTAAAATCTGGCCATACAAAACCAGTTGGGTTAGACCCTGGAAAGAGAAAGTGCCACAAGGGAGGCATCACTTAAGAACTAAAATCCACATATTAACACATAAGGGCATCATGATAACGAAAGACATGAATTAAAGGAAACAAGGTGATAAATGATAAGATAACTAAATGACTATTCCAGTAACCAAGTTACAACCCATAAACCAAAAAAGAACCGGGGTTGTAACCCTTCACCTGAACAGAACTTAGTCTCTAACCAATTATCGATAAATAAAGTATAATAGTAACGTGCTGAGATAACCATGTACTGTTCTTGCATAGGCAAGACTAGTTTAGACTCCATCCATCAATCACGGTCAAGCAATGAGTATGGCTTGATACTTTAACTAACTAGGGTTATCACACGCTTAGTTACTAACAAGATGCATCGAGATGTTCCAACAGCCACAAGCCCTACAGACTTAATTCAAGTTATTCGGTCGCAAGTTGAGAGAGTTGGATTAGGTGACTTGGGGGTGCAACACATGACATGTGTTGGAAATGTGCCCTACTCGACGGCAGGCTACAAGTCCAATTAGAGCGCCCAGATAATAGGACTGCCTGTAGCTGGGAAATCTCTTCATGGACTACTTGATCAATCTAGTTATTACCCTAGTTAGATTCAGTATGAATCCCTGACCGTGGTAACCAGGAATTCATGTCCTAGACATGATGCAAGATGAGTCATGTAGCTTATGCAAGCACAACCATCCACGGTGTCAAGACAAGAGTTACTTAGCAAGTCAAGATAGCCGTAACCGCATATCAAGATTTATCATGTTAGGTTACTTATCAAGATTACTTGTCAAGAGTACGCCACAACAGACCACCATCAAGAATTATCATGTCAGGTTACTTGTAAGAGTGCACCACGATGGATCACTATCAAGAGTTATCACGTAAGGTCATAAAGTCATGTTGTGTTCATGTAAGTGCACCACGGCGGGCCTCTATCAAGAAGTTGTTAGAGAGTGTACGTGCCACACCAAGATCGTGTTTGAAGCTCAGAGTACATATGCAACATGGAAAATAACCTAATAGGACTTAGTCGACTTAGTCAAGTAAAGAGTACAAATAAAGTCACAATTTATACTAAGGACCAAGGGACAAAGGACAAATACGGACATTTGCAAGAGATGGCAGAACGGGTCAATGGGGTGTCATGAAGAGCATGTACCAAAATACAGGTACTGAGAGTGGCATGTGCCCAAGGCTATGCGCCTAAGAGCATGCGCCCACATGTATGCGCCTAGGACTAAATACATCATGTAGGGCATATGTTATGGAAGGAAACACAAGAGGGTGCATGCGCCCATGTCCTATGCGCCCATAAGCATGTGCTGAGAGTCTATGTGCCCACATGAGGAAGAAAGGGTGTAATTGTCTGCGCCCACATGAGGAAGGCAGAGAGCAATGGGAGGATAAGTCAGGATCCATCTATACTGGCCATATGGGCATAATAAGGGCTATGCGCCCACTGCTGTGGAACACATATATTGAAGTTATGTGCATAAGCAAGCAGAAGCTACGGGCGTATAATAAGCCATGCGCCCACACTGAGAAAGGCAGGGAGCAATGGGCGCATATATAGGGCTATGCGCCCAAGGCTAAAGTTACGTGGGCGCATAAAATGCCATGCGCCCACATTGTTCATCTTCTCCAACCCGAAAAGAAGAACCATGGAACCCATGAACTTCTAAGGTCCATAAATCACTCAAAATAACTCGAAATTGGGTTTTCAAAGGTCCAATTTGGGTAAAATCAAATTCTCTACAACATAGAACAATAAAACTTGAAAACAAAGAAGTTTGAAGATCAAAACCCAAAAAAATTAAAATTTGAGAAAATAGATCTACAAGTTTTAATCCTTCAAAAAAAAAAATGCTAAGTACTAAAGAGTCTTAGAAGCTTGTAGGAAAGATAATAGAACAATAAAAATGGAGTTCCTCCATGAAGAAAGTTGTACTTTCCTAAGATGGTTGGAGAGAATTAATGGAGGAAGAAGAAGTAAATAAAAGTAAAGGAGGAGAGAGAAAAAAGGGTTGGTTAATATAAAGGGGGTTTTATCATGATGAACCACTCACCTAAACCAGACCAAAATAAACCAAGCCCAACCATGCCAAGCTATGCTAGACAAGCCAAGATACGGGTCAAAAATTCGTACATATATACTAAAAATACGTGTAACGAAAAAGGGAGTGACAAATCTATCCCTTAAAAGAATTTCGTTCTCGGAATTTAATCAAGAGGCTAGAGATGTCGGGGGCAAGCTATACTAATCATGAGCAATCTATGACTAGCATCAATCGAGCAATCATTCATGCAAGCAAGGATTTAAAAGCATAAGTCATAAGGAAGACATTATACCTTATGAGTCAAACAGGTGTGGATATCGCGATCGGATATCATCCTCATGCTCCCACATTGACTCACCTAAAGAGTGATGACCCCAAACAATACGGACTAAACTAATAGTCTTGTTTTTGAGTATCTTCTCTCTCCGGTCCAATATGGATACGGGTCTTTTCTCATACGAAAGGTTGGTATCAACAACTAATTCTGAATAATCAAGGACATAACTAGGATTCGGGATATATCATCACAATTGGGATACCTGGAAGATATCGTGTACCTTACGTAATAATGGCGAAAGAGCGAGACGATAGGATACATCACCTACCCGTTCAAGAATATCGAACGAACCTATATACCTAGGAGTAAGCTTTTCTCGTACGCCAAAATGAATGATGCCATGGGTAGGCGAGATCCTAAGGAATACGTGGTCACCGATAGAAAATTTGAGGGGACGCCAACGAGAATCGACCCTAATGATGCTGGCGATCTTGCACAATTCGAAGATGATCCCTAACTTGTCTGACCACCTTGATAGTCCGCATAATCATCTCTTGACCAAGCATCTGCTTCTTGTCTATATTATCCCATGCTAACGGAGATCTGTACTTTCTGCTATATAAGGCCTCAAAGGGCGCCATCTGGATACTGGCCTGGAAACCGTTGTTATAGGAGAACTCCACGAGATGTAGGTGATCTTCCTACGAACCACCAAAATCAAGCGTACATGACCGTAACATATCTTCAAGATTCTGGATCGTGCGTTCTGACTGACCATCTGTCTGTGGATGATATGCTGAACTGAACTTGAGACGAGTCCCCAAACTCTTCTGAAGACTCACCAAAAGTGTGATGTAAATCTTAAATCTTTGTCGGATATAATACTGACTGGTACTCTATGCAACCTGACTATCTGCCTGAGGTACATCTTTGCTAGCTGATCTGTCGACTGGCCTATCTTGAAAGGGAGAAAATGAGCTACCTTGGTGAGTCTGTCAACTATAACCCAGATAGCATCTCTCCCAGCTGGAGATTTAGGTAACCCAGCTACAAAATCTATGGTGATATGCTTCCATTTCTACTCTAGGATTGATAAAGGTTGAAAAATTCTAGCTGGTCTCTGATGTTCAGATTTAACTTATTGGCAAACTAAACAACGAGAGACAAACCGGACTATCTCCCTCTTCATGCCATTCTACCAAAAATTTGACAGATATTATGATACATCTTCGTACCATCGGAATGAATTGAATACTGAGAACTGTGAGCCTCTGCCATGATCTATTGCCTGATATCACTACTAGGTACACAAAGACTCCTTCCATGTCGAAGTGTACCGTCCTCATGAATAGACAACTCTACTATCGTCCTACTACACATTCTGCCCTAAGTCATTAAAGCTTAGAATAGTTGACTAAGCTAACTTAATCTTCTCAACTATACTAGAATGAACTTGCATACTGGCCATAAATGCCATATTAGTAGGAAGAACAACTTCAATACCCATCTTCTGAAGATCTGCTAACAACTCTGGCTGTGTTGTTAGAAAATAAACTTCGGCTCTTCTGCTCAATGCATCTGCAACAACGTTGGCCTTCACAGAATGATACTGCAAGTTGATGTCATAATCCATAAGTAGCTCTAGCCATCTTCTCTGATGCATATTATGATCCTTCTGGGTAAACACATACTTAAGACTCTTATGGTCGGTAAAAATCTCCACCCGATCTCCATACAAATAATGCCTCCACAACTTAAGTACGAAAACCACATCAGCTAACTCCAAGTCATGGGTTGGGTAATTCCTCTCATGATAACAAAGATGATGTGATGCATAAACTACTACCTTACCATGCTGCATCAAGACGCATCCAACCCTCTGCCGAAAGCGTCACAATAAATTGAATATCCTTCCGTCCTATCTGGAAGCGTGAGAATGGGTGCCGTTATCAATCCTCGCTTCAACTTCTCAAATAAACTCTGACACTCTGCTGTCCAAGCAAACTGCACATCCTTACGGGATAACTGCATCAGTGGCGCAAAAATTTAAGCAAAGTCTGATACAAACCGTCGATAATAGCCAGCCAATCCTAGAAACTCCGAACTTCTGTGACGATACTGGGAACTGGTGTCATACCCTAGAACAGAATACTGGCAAGTAGGGACGAACAAGGCGAGCAACGTAATAGCAAAGTGCCAATACTCTGAAATCACGTATAAGCTGTCAAGACATGAGGGTTACTTGTACAAGCCAACAGTCGATCCTAGGTCAAGCATTCCTAGGTATCGCAATCAAAAGCAATTATATAAAGTACAAAATATGATCATCAGACAAATAATAGTAAAGCGTCCCAAACCATTTATACATGGATGACCATAAAGCTAGTCATACCAAAATAGAGAACTAGCAAGAGTAATAGTCATACATAATAAGCTCTAGCTATAGTCTAGAATACGTACATCATTTTGGCCTATATGCTAAATATCAAGAACCAAAACATGAGCTAAATATGTGCTCGGAGGCTAAATGCCACAAAAGAATAATGTATATATCAAGTGAAAGAATGACAAGAAACCAACTCAGGTACTCTGGTGCTTTGGATGGTTACCGTCGAGTAGATGGTACGGAAGATCCTTGGGCTTCTCTATTAGATCTGGCCAAACAAAACTAGTAGGGTCAGACCCCAAATAGCAAGTACCACAAAGGAAGCCAAACTATGGACTAAAACCAGCAATAGCTAATATGCAATGGTTAGGAAAGCAATAAGTAGATGTAGATCGAGACTCGTGCAACTAATGCACTTATCACGAGAATAGAAAATAAGTAAGGCATCATATGACGTAAGTAATTCACATGTGACATAATGTACAATGTGTCATGTTAAGTAAATAGAAGCTTGAGAATATGTAAAATCAATTGATCATGTAAGCATGGGAGCCCACCGGGTCATGAGAGCATGTTGACTTAGCATAGAGATCACGTAAAGCTTGTGAGATAACTGAATATGTGAGCATTAGAAACCATATAGAACGACAATGATAGGATGACTTAGGAACTATCCAGGAAGTCAAGTTACAACCCGCAAACCAAACAAAGATCGGGTTGTAACCCTTCTCCTGAAGAGAACATAATCTCCAATCAATGTTTAGCATAAGATCATGTAGAACATATGAGTACTGAATAGGACAACAAATGATAAGATGACTTAGGAGCTATTTCGGAAGCCAAGTTACAACCCGTAAACCAAACAAGGACTGGGGTTGTAACCATTCTCCTAAACAGAACTTAGCCTCCGATCATTCATCGACAAAAGTAAGGCATAAACAATAATGTACAGAAATAAACATATAGACACTGCCTAGATAAAACTAGACTGGACTGACTCCATCCATCAATCAAGACCAAGCAATGAGTACAGCTTGATACTTTAACTAACTAGGGTTATCACAAGCCTAATTACTACAAGATGCAATAAGATGTTCCAGCAGTCACAAACCCTGCAGACTATTCGAGTTATCCTTTTACAGGTTGAGAGAGTTGTATTAGGTGACTTAGGGTTGTAACACATGACAGTATGCTAAAATGTACTCTACTCGTCGGCAGGCTACAAGTCCAATTAAAGCGCCTACATAACGGGATTGTTGTGACTGAAAAATCTCTTTATGAGCTACTTGATCAATCTAGTCATTATCCTAGTCAAATTCAGTATGAATCCTGACCGTGGTAATCAAGAATCCATATCCTAGATATGATGCAAGACGAGACATGTAGCTTATGCACACATACACAAAGAATTTAACCACGGTGTCCAAAAGAGTTACATTAGCAAGGGGAACTAGCCGTCGCAACAGCATCTTGATTAAGCATGTCATGTTTAGGTTTACTTGTCATGTGAAGAGTACTTGTCAAGAGTGTGCCTCTACGGGCCACTATTATGTAAGCAAATAAAGACATGTTCAAGAGTTCACCACGACGGGTCACTATCTAGTAAAAGCAGAGAAGTAACGTGTGACATAAGTGCACCACAACGGGTCACTATCATGTAAATAAAAAAAACATAAATCATGAGTGCACCACAACGGATCACTATCTAGATTAAGCAACATAACAAAACGATTGCATATAGAAATAATTAAATAAAAGACGTATCATGGCATGGAAGAAGAAATAAATAAAAGTACTACTTGACATAAAATAATAACAGAATCTGTGCTAGTGTTAAGAATATAAGGGGGTACAATTATTCTCTAACTGTACAAAATTATCTAATCATGACAAGAATTTATTACAGTCGAAGGAAACCTCAAAAACGTCAAGTACAAAAATATGCCAAAAGATCAAAACTATGATTGAAGTTATCAATCGCATATGAACTCCAATAAGGTGAGCTTGAAAAATTCTGAAGCCAAGACAAATGTCTACTAGCTTCGTATACGAGTGCTTTTCAATACTAACAGTTGAATAGCTCAAATGGGCAAATAGTTAAAACAGTCATTTGTGCTAGGGCCAACCAGCACGGGCCAAGGTGGCACTATGGCCAAGAAGGTGCCAGTATGGAAGGGCACCTGGGCCAAGAGGCACCAGGGCCAGATGTGCTGGGATATGCGCAACCTAGGTGGTGTAGAAGTATGAAAATATCCAAACTACGTGCCTGAAGCATGTGCCCACATAAAGAAGTGGCTATGTGCCCACAGGGACAATATACGCCCAAAGGAAATACTATGCGCCCAAAGGAGACTATGTGTCCAAAGGTGCACTATGCGACCAAAGGGAACTATGCGCCCAAAGAAAACTATATGCCCAAAGGGAACTATGCGCCCAAAGGAAGCTATGCCGAAGGAAACTATGCGCCCGAAGGAAGTGTAAGCCCACTTCCCAAATTTTTAATTTTTTTAATTTTATTTGTTTATGATTAATTTTATGGTCATTGGGAGTTATGCCAAACCTTGTTGGTGAGTTATGACCATCTTGTGGTCACATGAACTCTAGATAGGGTCTATAAGCATTCTATAGCTATATTATTTTATTATGATTTTTTAGACATTTTTATATATTTTTAAATATTTATTCTATAAAATTTTATATTTATGAATAACTTTCATAATTTATTTTGAGGCCATTTATGACTATTTTGAGACCCATTATTTTTCTTTATGCTCTATTAGGTTAAATATATTTTTGAATTTTTGTACAATTTTCTAGAATTTTTAGATAATTAAATATAGAAAAAACCTATTTTCTAAGACTTTTAGAATTTACTGTGCAAGCCTATGAGCAAATATTGACCCCAAAATTTTTCTAGGGTTCTATATGTTATTTTATATTTTATGGAATTTTTACAGATTTTTTTGATATTTTTACATATTATTTTGAGTTATTTGATTAAAAACTGAAAAATTTATTTCTGGTAATTAAAAACCTATTTTCCTAAAATATTACACAGTCAGCCGTACCTTAGCCCACCGTCGGCGCTCGAATCAGCCACCGCCTCTCTCTCTCTCTCTCCTATATATATTATTATAATCGTTCACCCTAATTAAATTCCAGCCGCCTTTTGTGGGAGAACTCATCTAGGGTTTCCGACTTCCCGAAGCGATTGCCGTCAACTCCGACGTGATTTTCGTGCGCATTTTTTTGTTGGATTTGTATTGAGGTAAACTTTCTGAATATAAAATTAATCTTCAAGGATATTATTCTGAAATTTCTGAAAAATTCGTAGAGTGTCGGTTATCCGAAACTTGACACGTTTTAGTGTTTTCGAGATTCGGGAGAACCAGAAATCAAAATCACGAACTATTTGAAGTTTCGGAAAGCAAACACAGAGCTCTACGACATATATTTTTTCAGAAATTATTTCATCTAATATTTTATTTATTTTGTGAACTCAGAACTGATCGGTTGATCCCCGTTTTGGTCACGATTAGCCATAACGGCGATATCTTTTGACCAAAGCGTGATTTTGTGGCACGCTCAATTCCAGCGCACTCTTGGCGCTGAAATCTACCAAGGTGCACTTTTAAAATCTAGAGTTCACAACGTTTGACTAAAAGTCAATGGCACGTCTCGATTTGCGTGCCATGGTTTCCAAAATTGAGAAATACGACTTTTGATAGCCAAACTTGCATGTTTAGATTATATTCAGATTATTATTAGGTTAAATTAGATTTTGAAGTAAATTATTCTAGAATTAACTATTATTAGATTAGTAACCCAACTAGCAACTATTCCATGAATTTAGAACTAGAATATTAGAACTGATTTATGGTTTTCGTACGGTTCGTAGTGCGATATGTGTTATAGATTGACAGCTTATAGATCGGCATCCTCTCATCCTCATCTTGTGATCGTGGTTTGTGCGAGGATTCAGGCAAGTACAGTATTGCGATTATGTTTTAGTTCATTATAATGTTTACTCTATAGTTTCTTGTTTGATATTCCGTTGAGTCATTGCTTGATATTCCATTGAGATACAATTATGACACAGTAGTTATCGTATGCTTCTCAGTGTATCATTGACCGTTATTGATTGTTAGAGAGTCAGGAGGGGAAATACACGGTGAATACGTGAACAAACCCAATTACCGTTACGAATGATAGCTAAGTCATACATACTCACGTATGAGTTAGCCATACCAATTACTGAATAATAGCCATCGTATGATGTGCCGTATTAGCCCAACCGTTCACGTATTTGAAGCACATACATAGTAGTTTCTATCTTTTTCTTTATCTAGTCCATTATCTTGTCAGTTTACATCCTGCTAGTTTACAGCTTGCCAGTTATATCTTGTTAGATCACGTCTTGCCAGTTTACTTTTGCCACTTCATATCATGTTAGTTCTTGTCTTGCTAGTTCTTTTATATCATTTACCTTCATGGTTTCTTGCTTGTTCTAACTTATATTGGACTAACAACATTAATTGCAATATGGTTGTACTCTGCTCCTTTCCTGATTGGATCGTTGTTATAGGTGATGATGACGTGTCTACTTTTGCGCTATGGACCATACGAGGGGAAGATAGAGACTCAAAGGCCAAACCATAGAAGACTAGTTAGATGTGTAGTAGTTTTCTATAATTGTAAAAGCTTATATTCTTCTTCAAGTGTAAAACTTCTAAATTTTGTAAAGTTAATTTAGTTGTTGTGAATGAGCAGTTAGTATTTATGAGCACTTTGTTTATTTCGGGCTAGACAGCGTATTACCGTCGACACTGCGGCATAGGCTGTGCTTGGACACGTCTCGTATCCGAAAAGCGGGTGCGGGTCGTGACAAGTTTTTATGGTGGTCCATGCAGGTCTGATTTCGCAAAAGATTGCAAACTTGTGGTAGTACTTAAGTTAGCAGTACTACTGCAAGCCTGCGACTAGTGTGCTCATTCACAATTAGGATTGATTTAATTTTAGGAGAATGAATAGGATTAGGAGTCCCTTATTCAATTTGACACCTGGATAGTTAAGATAGTTAAATAGGTCATGTGATTTAGCTAATGATTTATTGAAGTCTAGGTATAGATAAATCAAAGAATTTTTTTAAGAGAATACGTTATTTTGTTTTGATATTGGTAGGATCCAAGGTGGGTAGAATATACGTTTGGTAAGTTAGGACTTCGTAGAATTCAATTCCTAATTTTGATCATTTTTTGTGCCATTTTATCTTTTGCCTTCTCTAAACCTCGTTTATTTTCAAAAATATTTTACGATCGTTTTATTTTTTATTCTAATATTGGATCAATTATCTATATATTTTCAAGTCATCTTCGTTCATTTTGTGATCGTTTTGTTTTCAAAACTGATATTTTTACTCAAGGACAGATATTATATTTTTATCATGATCGACTTATTTGAATTTATTGAAGTTCCTTTGAAATTCTTATGGATATAGTTAAAATAATTTTCGGTGACATACAATGGTAAGGCAGATGTGCATTGTCCCCATTTATTTGAATTATGGAGATGCGGGTTCACTGCAGTCAGCAGCGCATTGGCGTGGCATGACCCCTTAGTTAAAATAAATATAAGTATGCGTAGGTTGTCGAATATTACTAAAACTATATCCTAGTTGTATTATTGATCTTTTGATTTATTATGCCAATATTGGGTACAGTTGATAAAGTGTTCGATAACATATTATACTTGAGTCATGAAACCAAGGGTTCACGACAGCCAGATGTACACTGGCGAGGCATGGATTCTCGGTTAAATGACTTCGGATATACTTATGATTCTCGAATATCATAGCGACTATATTTATTGGCATACGACTATTAATTTTTTTTAAAAAATTTATTTGATGTCTTATTTTTTGTTACCACCTTCTCTACAACTAGTAGTTCTTTATTTCTTTTATTTTTTTTCTATTTTCGAATTGTCATCTTTAAAATCTATTTTGATTTCCTTCCACTATATTTCCAAAACGTATTTAGATTTCGATTCTATACGCCTGATCAATTTCGATCATTCATCACATTTTTTTTATATTCTTTGTCGTGCTTATTCTGTAAGCCCACTTCCTAATTTTTTTTTATTTTTTAATTTTATTTGTTTATGATTAATTTTATGGCCATTGTGAGTCATGCCAAAGCTTGTAGGTGGGCTATGACCATATTAAGGTCATATGACCTCTAGATAGCTTATATATGTATTATTTAGCTATTTTATATTTTTCTACAATTTTTAGATATTTGTAGGTATTTAATATTTAAGGTTTTATTTTTTTAGGACTTTCAGGATTTACTGTAAGGTCATACCGGGGTATTTCGGGACCAAATATTTTTATTTGGGCTCTAAATGACTAAAAATATTTTCTAGAATATTTTAGAATTTTTTTGGATTTTTTAGAATTTTTGGGAATTTTTATATAATTAAAACCTATAGAAATAAATTTTATAGGCTTTGAAAATTTACTGTGAGGGCACACGATGATATTTGTGTCAAAATATTTTATTTAGATTCTAGACATTTAGAAATATTTTCTAGAATTTTCTAGTATTTTTTGAATTTTTCTGCAATTTATTTTGATTTATTTGGACTTAAAATTTTTAAATGATTTTCTGAATTAAATAATTAATTACCCAATACTTCACCCAGGGGGCCCACCTGTCGGCGCCCAGCTGAACCTCCTCTCTCCTATATATTATATATATATATATATATTAATATATATATATATATATAATTATATATATATATATATAGTATTATATTCGAAACCCTAATAAAATTTTAGCTGCCTTTTGAGAGAGAGTTCTAGTAGAGATCTCGACTTCCCGAAGCGATTACCGCCAACTCCGACGTGCTTTTGTGTGCTTTTATTTTGTTGAATTCGTATCGAGGTAAGCTTTCTGAATATATAATTTATTTTCATATATATATTCCTAAATTTCGGAAAAATTCGTAGAGTGTCGGTTGTCCGAAACTGGACACGTTTCGGTGTTTTCGAGATTCCGGGAGAACCAGAAATCAAAATCACGAACCGTTTGAAGTTTTGGAAAGCTAACACAGATCTCTATGACATATATTTTTTCCAGAAATTATTTTCATCTAGTATTTTATTTATTCTGTTGAACTCAACTGATCGGTTGATCTCTGTTTTGGTCACGATTAGCCATAACGGCGATATCTTTTGACCAAAGCGTGATTTTTGGCACGGTCAATTCCAGCGGACTCGTGGCGCTGAAATCTACTAAGGTGCACTTTCAAAATCTAGAGTTACAGCGTTTGACTAAAAAGTCAATGGCACATCTCGATTTGCATGTCATGGTTTCCAAAATTGAGAAACACGACTTTTGATGGCCAATCTTGCATTTTTAGATTATATTAAGATTATTATTAGGTTAAATTAGGTTTTTAAGTAATTATTATAGAATTAATTATTATTAGATTAGTAACTCAACTAGCCACTATTTAGAATTAGAACATTAGAATTGATTTATGGTTTTCGTGCATGGTTGTGGTACGATATGTGTTATAGGTTGACAACTTATAGATCAGCATCCCCTCATCCTCTACTTGTGGCTACGGTTTGTGCAAGATTCAGGCAAGTGCACTTTCTGATTGTTTCTCGATTCATAGTAGTCTTTTCATTTCATGTCTATAAATATCTTGCTGCTTGTTGACGCTCGTCACACGGAGTAGTCGGGAGGGGAAATATCTTAGTAGACATGTGGACTACCCAAAATATTCTAATATGTCTATTCGTGAACAATAGCATCTGTACACGACACGTGCAGGGATTTACCCCTTAGCCGCTCACATGTCGAAACAGATATTTACACCACCTAGATAGATGTATTTTATTAGTTTTTCTTTGTTCTTCTCTGTCGGGCTATGTCATCGCTTATCTTCCAGTTTTGGTATCTCATATGTTATTTTCATATCTTGTTAATTCTATTGTGTTTTGTATTGCCGTCGGTTTGTGTACTTGTTCCATTCCTGACTGGAAACCAATATTTTTCAGGTTTAGTCGCGATCACTCTTAGCATGGGGAAGGCTTGGGTATGCTGAGGTCGACCTAGAAATAGATAACAGTTTGTAATATTTTATTAATTATGAAATCTTGTATGTTCTTTAATTATAAATGTTGTAAATATTATAATAAATGTAGAAATGTGAATGAGCTGCAAATGTTGTATATTTTGAGTATTTATTCTTGCGGGCTTGACAACGTTCTACCGCCGACTCTGCGGCGTAGGCTGGCTTGGACACGTCTCGTATCCGAAAAAGCGGGTGGGTCGTGACAAGTTTTGTGGTGGCCCATGCAGGTCAGATTTTGCAAAAGATTGCAAACTCGTGATGGTACGTTAGTCGTACTATTGCGAGCCTGCGCTCAGGAAATACTCATTCACAATTAGGATTGAAATAGTTTAGGGAATAACTAGGACTAGGAGTCCCTTGTTCAAATTGACCGTTGGGTAGTTAAGGTTATTAGATAGGCCATACAATTTAGATAGCTTGCTAGATCCCTATAGGTATACTCTTATGATATAACAATGTGATCCAGTATGGATATACTAATCGCTTGGTATGTTAGACTTGCCTAGAATTAAGGCGTTAACTTCGATAAACTGTTCAATTTTCTTATTTAGATGTAAATCTTATATCATAAGTTAGAATTACATATTTTAAATTCTCTTTTACTATAAGGAGTTAATTTATAATTTATGATTCTATTATTCCTGTATGAATCTCGAGGTAGATTGATTCAAAGTTTTTCCCTCAACTATTTGAGATATATATATATGAGATAAATGTTAGAATGTTCTTATTTTTTTGTCGTCAGTTATTTCCCCGGTAACCTTTTACCTTAAGGATTGAGACTTACAGGCATGTGTTTACGCTTTCTACCATAGTCAACTAAATTGAATCCCTAGCAGCTCTTTGACATTCTTAGGAATATAGTTGGAGCATTTTAACGACTGCGATGACTAGACAGCAGCGCACTGTCGCCAATTACCTGAGAGCGGAGAGTGTGGGTTCACTGCAGCCAGTAGCGCACTGGCGAGGCACAACCCATAGAATAGAAACCATTTCGAAGAATTATAGATTAGGGATCATTGCTAAAACTATGTCTCGTTGACCTCTTTAGATCTTAGATACCCTGTTTCAATATAGGATAGAGTATCTGATAGCTTATCACAATTGAATCACGGAACCAAGGGTTTACCGCAGCCAGAGTATACATGCAAGGCAAAATTCTTGGCGAAATAACTTCAGACGTGATCACAAGTTTAGGATACTATAGAGAATAGAAAGATACCCGGTGTGACCCTAAGATCCAAAATCAATACTAAGATAAGTTCTGTAAGTTGATTAGCACGTCTCCCACCCAAGCGTCCCATGGTCCTCGCGATCTATTAACAAGGAACTTGACCGACATTAATAGGTTTACCTAGAATATAGAATTTAGAGTTCCATAACCCATTAATTGACCAAGGCCTTATGGATAGAGGATAGTAGGATGACTGTATAAGTAAGAACACCAGGCAAGGTTTGATTCTCACAAAACTCGAACTACTAGTGCCTCCTTTCAAAAAAAAAGTCTTGCATACTTGTATTTTGACTATCTTGACCAACACTACAACTACAGCCTAGTTTTGCAAGCTTGCCCTTCTATCGAGCTTGATTCGAGACATGTGTTTATTGGGGACGCCCGCTAACATATTGTCTAATCAGAATCATTGTATTACGGTCTGATCAACCATGATGCAATTGGTTCACTCTTCATCTAATTACCCTATGTGGATTGAGATATAGATGTCTCTAGGATCTCATCCACGACTGCTTTGACAATTCCTCTTGAATTATTCATTCGCCTTTGAATCACGTAATTGTATTCAGTGACATCTTTCTTGAACTCCTTATCATTTTGTCTTTCACTGACTAGAAAGACGAAATCTTGTAATTGATAGATAGATATAGAGTATCCCCATGGCTATAATAGTGGTATACGCAAGGGTAACTACCATCGGCCAGCCAGGTGACTGGAACCTTGCCTTGAGATACTCGTTCTCTTCTCGACCTTCAAGCTACTATCGGGACCTTCTAGCCATCTGGATTTGAGGAACGATCCTTGGTTTGAGTTATATCTACCGTATCCTATTACTTTGTGCCTTGTTCTTTATTAACAAAGGTCGAGGTACAATACCCGGACCTTGAAATCCTTCTAACCCTATTACTCCTAAAAAGCATAGCCTAGATCCTAAGGTGGGTAGATCCTAAGGTGGGTAGACTGTAAACTTTCAAAAAAATTTACGATATACGAGGATTACCGTATGATTAGAATAATTTCTATTAGAATGATAATTAGTGCTCCATGAACTCCCACTTTCCGTTTAGGTCATTTTGTGTCCCCGACCGTGTCATTAAAATTCAGGGCACCAGACCAGCGATTACCTTCCAACAAATTTCATATGTAAGATCTAGACGAGTCCACCTTCATCTAGGTATATCATGTCCACTTAAATCTGTCCCCTTGTACTCTATTTTTTGTGCTACGACTTTCAGGTTAAAAAGGACCAACTATAACCCATACCATGATACCAGTATACTTCCCGACTAGCAACTAGCTCAACCACTTGGGTTGAAACCTATTCCAGGTCACCCTAATCTAGTAGGAATAGTTTTATCATTGGGATCCTGTCCAGCCAATGCAGATTGAAATCCAAGGATCATCCAACCAACGATTGTTGTCCAAATAGAGAACCCATTAAGACCACAATTTGATTTCTCAAATTCTGTTCTATTATAGAACCTTGTTTGAATTAAAATTTTGAGAACGAGACTTCTGTATTGTACGGATTGCAGGGCCACTCTAAGTAACGAAGGGCTCTTCGACGTAGTAAGTGACTGAACTAGAGTAGCCCAATCTAGCAAATAAGTCAACGGTTCATAGACTTTCTTTCTATCTGCAACATTGGATACTCTCCACTGCTCTTGAAATTTCACAGTTGCTCCAGATTATTCTGCCTTATTTTCCTGTCCTCCCTACTTCGGAGCGACGAATAATCATGCTTACTAGAAATTACCAATATTTTTAAGCTACTTGTGTAAATTTGTTGCTGTTAAATTTTGGATTGCTTGATAAATACGAGAGGAGTATAGATACCATATGCCTAGATAATTGTTGGTAGAATTTTTAGCAACCAGTTAGAAGATTATAAGATTTTTAGTTTGATGGAGTAGTGTGACCAAAGGTGGGTAGAAGTTCTCAAGTATTCGGAGTTATGAAATGGCTAGAAAAGGTTATAAAATATTTTGAGTGATTAGATTGAGGAGATTAAGATTAAGGTAGACTTTCTTTTAAAATTTTAAGAATAGTTATGAATTAGAATTTCGAGGACGAAATTATTCTAAGGTGGGTAGATTTGTAAGCCCACTTTCCAATTTTTTTTTGATTTTTTAATTTTATTTGTTTATGATTAATTTTATGGCCATTGTGAGTCATGCCAAAGCTTGTAGGTGGGATATGACCATATTAAGGTCATATGACCTCTAGATAGCTTATATATGTATTATTTAGCTATTTTATATTTTTCTACAATTTTTGGATATTTGTAGGTATTTAATATTTAAGGTTTTATTATTTTTTTAGGACTTTCAGAATTTACTGTAAGGTCATACGGGGGTATTTCGGGACCAAATATTTTTATTTGGGCTCTAAATGACTAAAAATATTTTCTAGAATATTTTAGAATTTTTCTGGATTTTTTAGAATTTTTGGGAATTTTTATATAATTAAAACCTATAGAAATAATATTTTATAGGCTTTAAAAATATACTGTGAGGGCACACGATGATATTTTGTGTCAAAATATTTTATTTAGATTCTAGACATTTAGAAATATTTTCTAGAATTTTCTAGAATTTTTCTGAATTTTTCTGCAATTTATTTTGATTTATTTGGATTTAAAATGATTTTTAAATAATTTTTTGAATTAAATAATTAATTTCCCAATACTTCACCCAGGGGGGGCCCACCTGTCGGCGCCCAGCTGAACCTCCTCTCTCTCCTATATATATATATATATAGATATATATATATATATATATATATATATATATATATATATATATATATATATATAGTATTATATTCGAAACCCTAATAAAATTTTAGCCGCCTTTTTGAGAGAGAGTTCTAGTAGAGATCTCGATTTTCCGAAGCGATTCCCGCCAACTCCGATGTGCTTTCATGCGCCGTTTTTTTTTTGTTGAATTCGTATCGAGGTAAGCTTTCTGAATATATAATTTATTTTCATATATATTATTCCTAAATTCTGGAAAATTCGTAGAGTGTCGGTTGTCCGAAACTTGACACGTTTCGGTATTTTCGAGATTTCGGGAGAACCAGAAATCAAATCACGAACCGTTTGAAGTTTCGGAAAGCTAACACAGATCTCTACGACATATATTTTTCCCAGAAATTATTTCGTTCATCTAGTATTTTATTTATTCTGTTGAACTCAGAACTGATCGGTTGATCTCTATTTTGGTCACGATTAGCCATAACGGCGATATCTTTTGACCAAAGCGTGATTTTGTGGCACGATCAATTCCAGCGGACTCGTGGCGCTGAAATCTACTAAGGTGCTTTTTCAAAATCTAGAGTTCATAGTATTTGGCTAAAAAGTCAATGACACGTCTCGATTTGCGTGTCATGGTTTCCAAAATTGAGAAACACGATTTTTGATGGCCAAACTTGCATGTTTATATTATATTAAGATTATTATTAAGTTAAATTAGGTTTTTAAGTGAATTATTATATAATTAATTATTATTAGATTAGTAACTCAACTAGCCACTATTTAGAACTAGAATATTAGAATTGATTTGTGGTTTTCGTGCATGGTTCGTGGTGCAATATGTGTTATAGGTTGACAGCTTATAGCTCAGCATCCCCTCATCCTCTACTTGTGGCTATGGTTTGTGCAAGGATTCAGGCAAGTGCACTTTCTGATTGTTTCTCGATTCATAGTAGTCTTTTTATTTCATGTCTATACATATATCTTGCTGCTTGTTGACACGCTCGTCACACGGAGTAGTCGGGAGGGGAAATATCTTAGTAGACATGTGGAATACCCAGAAATATCCCAAAATATTTATTCGTGAACAATAGCATCTGTACACGACACGTGTAGGTGCCGGATTTACCCCTTAGCCGTTCACATGTCGAAACAGATATTTCACACCACCTAGATAGATGTCTTTTATTAGTTTTTCTTTGTTTTCTTCTCTGTCGTGCTATGTCATCGGTTATCTTCCAGTTTTGATATCTCATATGTTATTTTCATGTCTTATTAATTCTATTGTGTTTTCGTATTGCCGTCAGTTTGTGTACTTGTTCCATTCCTGACTGGAAACCAACATTTTTCAGGTTTAGCCGCGATCACTCTTAGCATGGGAAAGGCTTGGGTATGCTGAGGTCGACCTAGAAATAGATAACAGTTTGTAATATTTCATTAATTATGAAATCTTGTATTTTCTTTAATTATAAATGTTGTAAATGTTGTAATAAATGTAGAAATGTGAATGAGCAGCAAATGTTGTATATTTTGAGTGTTATTCTTGCGGGCTTGACAGCGTTCTACCGTCGACTCTGCGGCGTAGGCTGGCTTGGACACGTCTCGTATCCGAAAAAAGCGGGTGCGGGTCATGACATATTCATATCGATTGGTTATGTCATATTTTGATGTTATTCTTGGTTGTGCCTATTTGTATATTTTGAAATTTCGAGGACGAAATTTTTCTAAGGTGGGTAGATTTGTAAGCCCACTTCCCAAATTTTTAATTTTTTTAATTTTATTTGTTTATGATTAATTTTATGGTCATTGGGAGTCATGCCAAACCTTGTTGGTGAGTTATGACCATCTTGTGGTCACATGATCTCTAGATAGGGTCTATAAGCATTCTATAGCTATATTATATTTTATTATAATTTTTAGACATTTTTATATATTTTTAAATATTTATTCTATGAAAATTTATATTTATGAATAACTTTCATAATTTATTTTGAGGCCATTTGTGACAATTTTGAGACACATTATTGTTCTTTATGCTCTATTAGGTTAAATATATTTACTGAATTTTTCTAAAAATTTTCTAGAATTTTTAGATAATTAAATATAGGAAAAACCTATTTTCTAAGACTTTTAGAATTTATTGTGCAAGCCTATGAGCAAATATTGACCCCAAATATTTTTTTAGGGTTCTATATGTTATTTTATATTTTCTGGAATTTTTACAGATTTTTCTGATATTTTTACATATTTATTTTGAGTTATTTGATTAAAAACTGATAAAAATTTATTTCTGGTAATTAAAAACCTATTTTCCTAAAATATTACATAGTCAGCCGTACCCTGGCCCACCTGTCGGCGCTCAAATCAGTCACCGCCACTCTCTTTCCTATATATATTATTATAATTGTTCACCCTAATTAAAATTCCAGCCGTCTTTTGTGGGAGAACTCATCTAGGGTTTCCGACTTCCCGAAGCGATTGCCGCCAACTCTGACGTGATTTTCGCACGCCGTTTTTTTGTTGGATTCGTATTGAGGTAAACTTTCTGAATATATAATTTATTTTCATGGATATTATTCCTAAATTTCTGGAAAATTCGTAGAGTGTCGGTTGTCCGAAACTTGACACGTTTCAGTGTTTTCGAGATTTCGGGAGAACCAGAAATCGAAATCATGAACCGTTTGAAGTTTCGGAAAGCTAACACAGAGCTCTACGACATATATTTTTTCTAGAAATTATTTCGTTCATCTAATATTTTATTTATTTTGTGAACTCAGAACTGATCGGTTGATCTCCGTTTTGGTCACGATTAGCCATAACGGCGATATCTTTTGACCAAAGTGTGATTTTGTGGCACGGTCGATTCCAGCGCACTCTTGGCACTGAAATCTACCAAGGTGCACTTTTAAATTCTAGAGTTCACAACATTTGACTAAAAAGTCAATGGCACGTCTCGATTTCCGTGCCATGGTTTCCAAAATTGAGAAATACGACTTTTGATGGCAAAACTTGCATGTTTAGATTATATTCAGATTATTATTAGGTTAAATTATATTTTGAAGTGAATTATTCCAGAATTAACTATTATTAGATTAGTAACCCAACTAGCAACTATTCCATGAATTTAGAACTAGAATATTAGAACCGATTTATGGTTTTCGTGCACGGTTCGTAGTGCGATATGTGTTATAGGTTGACAGCTTATAGATCGGCATCCTCTCATCCTCATCTTGTGACCGTGGTTTGTGCAAGGATTCAGGCAAGTACATTATTGCGATTATATTTAATTTCATTATAATATTTACTCTATAGTTTCTTGGTTGATATCCCGTTGAGTCATTGCTTGATATTCCATTGAGACACAATTATGACACGGTAGTTATCGTATCCTTTTCGGTGTATCATTGACCGTTATTGATTGTTAGAGAGTCAGGAGGGAAAATACTCGGTAAATACGTGAACAAACCCAATTACCGTTACCGAATGATAGCTAAGTCATACACACTCACGTATGAGTTAGCCGTACCAATTACTGAATGATAGCCATCGTATGATGTGCCGTATTAGCCCAGCCGTTCACGTATTTGAAGATATTTCACACCCATAGTGGTTTCTATCTTTTTCTTTATCTAGTCCATTATCTTGTCAGTTTACATCCTGCTAGTTTACAGCTTGCCAGTTATATCTTGTTAGATCACGTCTTGCCAGTTTACTTTTGCCACTTCATATCCTGTTAGTTCTTGTCTTGCTAGTTCTTTTATATTATTTACCTTCATGGTTTCTTGCTTGTTCTAACTTATATTGGACTAACAACATTAATTGCAATATGGTTGTACTCTGCTCCTTTCCTGATTGGATCGTTGTTATAGGTGAGGATGACGTGTCTACTTTTGCGCTATGGACCATACGAGGGGGAGATAGAGACTCAAAGGCCAAACCATAGAAGACTAGTTAGATATGTGGTAGTTTTCTATAATTGTAAAAGCTTATATTCTTCTTCAAGTGTAAAACTTCTAAATTTTGTAAAGTTAATTTAGTTGTTGTGAATGAGCAGTTAGTATTTATGAGCACTTTGTTTATTGCGGGCTAGACAGCGTACTACCACCGACACTGCGGTATAGGCTGGGCTTGGACACGTCTCGTATCCGAAAAGCGGGTGCGGGTCGTGACAGGAAGCTATACACCCAATGGAAAATATGCACCCAAAGGAAGCTATGCATCCAAAGGGAACTATGTTCCCAAAGGAAGCTATGCACCCAAAGGATGGCGCATGCACTGTTCTTCTTCCCCGAACAGCCTCTAAGTTCATGTAAAAACCATAAACTTAAAAAGGCCATAACTCCCTCGATATTTGTTGAAATTGGGACTTTCAAGGGTCTAAATTGGGTAGAACGAAATTTCCTACAACATAGGACAATTAGTTTTCGAAAATATCAAGTTTTAATAGATCAAACCTAAGAAAAACCAAAAATATTACAAACTTAGATCTACAAGAATCCACCCATGAAAATTACAAACTCCAAGTTCTAAAGAGGCTTATAATCATGTAAGAAAGAGTTTACAACAAATAAAATAACATTTGTCCAACATTTGGCAAGATGTACTTGCCTTAGGTTGGAGGAGAAAATGAAAAGGAAGAAGATAAAGAGAAATGAAATAATGGAGGAGAGAGATAGAGAAGTTTGGGTTTTATACAAAACCATATCATCTCAAACCAACTAAACCAAGCCAAGCCAAGCAAAGTTGAACCAAACCAAATTAAACCAAGTTAAAATTAAACCAAGGCAAGGCTAAGAAAGACAAGTCAAAACATGGGTCACCTGACAAAAGCTAGAATTCTGTACACCTATACTGAAAATATGTATAACAGAAAACGAGAGTGACAGGCATGCCGTCAGCATACAATGGTATACTGGCGATACGACGGTCAAGGAGAAAATCTATAAGTTGGGGAATTTGAAAGCGTTTCGAAAATCAAGAAAATACAAAATACAGTACAAAATACGTATCCGTATATAAATACCGATATAGTGAGACGAGTCTCATAACTCTCCCATCTTTAGAAAAATTCTATCCTCGGAATTTCCTAAAGCTAGTCGAGCATGATAACCAAAACAAAAGCTCAAGAAAATATAACTATCTCAATCAAACAAGGCATGACATATCAGTAAATGAAGGCAACAGTAATATAAATAAATGCGTAAGTAATAACACAACCACAATAAAGAAGGACTGGAGGAATATAAATAAATATGCCTCTTGAGTCAGTTGAGTATGGACCAACGTCCTCGCTGGCCTACGCTGACTCCAAAAATGGATAAAGGTCAAGTTTCAAAGTAAGTCGGTACCAATGACTTAGTCTAAGACATGACACTACCCAGGACGTATCGTCGTAGTCGAGACACCTGATATTTATCAGTTACCTCAAGGTACAAAGACAAAAGAGTGGGACGGGAAACCCGCCTTCACTCACCAAATAAGTCAAATCGACAATTGTACTCTACATATAGATAGAATACAAAGTCGCCAACCATAACACAAGATATACTGCCACTTTTTGGCCTGCTACTGGAACACGAATCCAAAGGTCATAACTGAAAGAAGACCATGAAGATGATACCTGAGACTCCCAAGGTATTACCCTCATGCAAATACTAGAGCTGCTCCTGGTACTGCGCATTCAACTGTGCTCTGAGCTACCTGATCCTCTGAGCTCGCGATGGCGGTGGGTACTGTGCCAATGGTTGAACATCTAGTATTAGCCCTAGCTGCTCATCCACTACGGGAGGTGATGTCGGGGTGATTAAAAGGATGACGGTAGTATATCTTATATAGATGGTCGTCCTCGAGATGTCGAATATGGGCAAGTGCTAATTGAATGGTCCTCTGCTCCACAGCGGAAGCATCACCTATTGGCCGTCCAACAAACTGATCTAGAATGCCCTAACTTTCTATAATAGGTACATGCTTGTTCTGTCCGATACTGCTGCTGGTTTCTCTGCCTCTGAGCTTGATGTTACTGCTGAACTGACGCTGGTGCTTGCTGATTGGAAGGCTGGAAGGATGATGATCCACTTTGACATCTTTATGGATAAATTCCTATCATATGGTCAGGTGAACCGTACGATAAACATAAAAAGTTAGCCCTCCGACAAGTAAGATAATTGTGACCTTTCCTTCCATAAAAGAAACATACGACTGGTAACTCCTAGTGCTGGTATGGACGTTGGTCTGCTGGTACTGGTGAGGGACGTTGGGGTGAAAAGCCTTATATGGGTGACTGGTACCTCTTACGACCCTCAGTTCTAGATTCGGTCCTCCTGGCAACATGCTCTTGCTCTCGTACTGCCTCTACGGTAGGTCGGGCTTGATATACAGACTGGCTGGATGACTGGTACTGCCTGGCTCCAATCTATACTTTCTCTGGATGTAAGTCCTCGGCTTGAAATTTGTCGGGTATTCCTTGTTGACTTTGGTCTATCAACATCTGGATACTCTGCTAGAGAACGAGATCTCACCGTTGTTGTGACTATATTATTTACTTGATAATCCCTATGGATGTAGGTACATAGGGCTAATCTAGAACTACCTCCATTCGGACTGCTGACTGTATGGGTATAACGGGATGATCGGGATGGATTGACATCGTTGCCCTCAAGTCAACTCTCGACTCTGCACTTGAATGCTGAGACTGATCCTCCACAACTGGCCTAACAGAAGATTGCTGACCTGCCATTAGCAGAACCCAAACAAGGTAATCGAAAGGATTATGAACAGTATCCCTGAAAGTTAAAAGACACAAGGGTCAAATCGAGGGAACATGAGAGATCAACGATCAAGGCAGATATCAGGTTAAAGGATCAGAGATAGAGAATAATATGAAGGATACCAATAAAAGAAAATTTTGATTGAGATAACTAAATATTAGCTAACCCCACATATCTGATAAATCAGACCTGCATGGGCCACCACTAAAATCGTGTCACGCCCCAGAACCAGAATACTGGTAAGTAGGGACGGACAAGGCCAGCTACGTAATACCATAGTACGCCAGTACTCTGAAATCACGTAGAAGATGTCAAGACATGGGGGTTACTTCTACAAGCCAACAGTCGATCCTAGGTTAAGCATTCCTAGGTATCTCAATCACAGACAATTATACAAAGTATAAGAAGTATGATGATCAGACATACAATATTAAAGCATCCCAAACCATTCATACATGGATGATAATGAAGCTAGTCATACCAAAATAGAGAACTAGCAAGAGTAATAGTCATACATGATAAGCCCTAGCTATAGTCTAGAATACGTACATAATGTTTTGGCCCATAGGCTAAATATCAAGAACCAAAACACGAGCTAAACATGTGCTCGGAGGCTAAACACCATAAAAGAATAATGTACATATCAAGTGGGAGAATGACAAGAAACCCACTCAGATACTCTGGTGCTTCAGATGGTCACCATCAAGTAGATGGTGCAGAAGATCCCTTGGGCTCTTCTATCAGATCTGGCCAAACAAAACTAGTGGGGTCAGACCCCAAATAGCAAGTACCGCAAAGGAAGCCAAACTTTGGACTAAAACCAACAATAGCTAACATAGCAATGGTTAGAAAAAGCAATAAGTAGATGTGAATCGAGACTCGTGCACTACCAATGCACTTATTCCGAGAATAAAAAAGATAATAAGTAAGGCTTTATATGACGTAAGTAATTAAAATGTGACATAATATACAATATAGTCATGTTAAGTAAACAAAAGCTTGAGAATATGTAAAATCAATTGATCATGTAAGCATGGGAGCCCGTCGGGTCATGAGAGCATGTTGACTTAGCATAGGGATCACGTAAAGCTTGTGAGATAAATGAACATGTGGGAACCATATAGAACGACAATGATAGGATGACTTAGGAACTATCCCGGAAGTCAAGTTACAACCCGTAAACCAAACAAGGACCGGGATTGTAACCCTTCTCCTAAACAGAACTTAATCACCAATCAATGTTTAGCATAAGATCATATAGAACATGTGAGTACTGAATAGGACGATAAATGATAAGATGACTTGGGAGCTATTCCGGAAGCCAAGTTACAACCCGTTAACCAAATAAGGACTGGGGTTGTAACCCTTCTCCTGAACAGAACTTAGCCTCCAATTATTTATAGACAAAAGTAAACATAAACAATAATGTACTGAAATAAACATACGGATACTGCCTAGACAAAACTAGACTAGACTGACTCCATCCATCAATCATGGCCAAGCAATAAGTACGGCTTGATACTTTAACGAACAAGGGTTATCACAAGCCTAATTACTACAAGATGCAATACGATGTTCCAGCAATCACAAACCTTACAGACTATCCAAGTTATCCTTCCGCAGGTTGAGAGAGTTGTATTAGGTAACTTAGGGGTGTAACACATGACATTGTGCTGGAAATATGCCCAACTCGTCGGCAGGGTACAAGTCCAATTAAAGCGCCCACATAACCGGATTGCATGTGACTGAAAAATCTCTTTATGAGCTACTTGATCAATCTAGTCGTTATCCTAGTCAGATTCAGTATAAATTCCTAACTGTGGTAATCAAGAATCCATATCCTAGACATGATGCAAGACGAGACATGTAGCTTATGCATGCATACACAAAGAATTTAACCATGGTGTCCAAAAGAGTTACACTTGCAAGGGGAAATAGCCGTCCTAAAATGTTAGAGATCAAGCTAGGCAAACATGCAATTCCTGTGATATAGCCTAAGGTTAGTCCTAATGCTAAGCATACAACTAAGAGAACTAAACCAAAAAAAGCACGCAAGCAACATGTTAACCATAATTATGCTTTCATCTATAGGTTTTCAAAGAAGACACAAATACATGTTAACACAGAAACAAAAAGTAATTTTTCAAAACTTACTTGCACGTACTATGTTACTCACAGGCACATATCACAGTATTGTCTAGCTAGAAAACTTGTTGACAATCAGACACTTGTTTGGATACCTAGAACTAATCAAAATAGACCATTCAAGAAATGGATACCAAAAGATTCATCTACTCGTTCGGTAGGTGGACCCTCAACCCTCTCATGCTAGAAGCAAGTGGATCCTCGATAGCGGATGTTCGTGACACATGACTGGTGATGCATATTTGTTCGCTATGCTATCGATGAAGAAAGAAAGATATGTTTCATTCAAAAATAACTTGAGAGGTAATATAATTGGAAATGGCACTGTTGTTATGTCTCATTATCCAGTAATAAAAGACGTTTGTCTAGTTACGGAGTTGAAACATAACCTACTGAGCATAAGTCACTTGACAGATAATGGTTATGGTATCAACTTTGTAAAAGGCAAATACTCTATATGAAATATCATCTGATAATCTTGTATATGAAGGGATTAGGGAAGACAACATTTATGTTTTCTTTTTAGAAAGTACTAACAATGCAGGAAGGTGCCTAGTAGCAAGTCAAGATGAAAGTTGGCTATGGCACATGAGACTAGGACATGCCAATATAGATACTATCTCACGGCTATGCACCAAAAAGGTAGTAAAAGGACTCCCCAAAATCATATTTAAAAGAGACATGGTATGTGCTGACTGTGAAAAGAACAAGGCAACGAGGTCATCTTTTAAATCTATCAACGTTGTAAGTACTTCTAGACCCTTGTAGTTAATTCATATAGATTTATTTGGTCCTAGTAGAGTCGCTAGTCTTGGCAGTAAATTCTATGCTTTTGTGATTGTTGATTATTTCTCTCATTATACATGAGTTTACTTTTTATCAAATAAAAGTGATACTATTTTTGAATTTAAGATATTTTGTAAAAAAAAGTATAAAACAAAAAGGCTTCATGATTACTCATATCCAAAGTGATCATGGTGGAGAATTTGTAAATGTTGATTTCAAAAAGTTTTATGATGATAGTGGATATTACCACGTGTTTTCTTATCCTAGAGCTCTCTAATAGAATGGTGTTGTGGAGCAAAAAAAATCATACTCTAAGCGAGATGGCTAGAGTCATGTTGAATCAGCATAATCTTCCTAAATATTTTTGTACAGAAGCTATTAGTACAACCTGTCATATTTTAAATAGGGTGTTAATTCGACCTATCTCGAAGAAAACACCATATGAGCTATGGTTTGGAAGGATTCCAAATATTTCTTATTTCAAAATTTTTAGATGTCGCTGCTTTATCCTGAATACCAAGGATAACTTGGGTAAGTTCGTTCGACTCTAAAGTAGATGAAGGAATATTTCTCGGACATGTTGCTAAGAGTAAGGGATATAGTTTTTAATAAAAGATCTATGATTGTTGAAGAATCTATTAACGTTACCTTTGATGAGCTCAATAGTCACAGATCTAGCGACAGTGATAAATTATCTAAAGATACTGCTACCAAGGAGAGCCCTGTGGAAGATCTAACAGAAATGTTCAAATCTTGGAAATTCTTGCTAGATCATCGAGAGACGCTTATCATAGGTGATGTATCAAAATGTGTAAGTACACACTCTTCTAATAAAGATACTAATATAGCAACTAATATAGCTTTTATATCTCAAGTAGAACCTAAGACAGTAGCAGATGCTTTTATTGATGAATTTAGGATTAATGCCATGCAAGAGAAATTTAATCAATTTGAGAGAAACCAAGTTTGGGAACTTGTTCCTGAATCTATTGGTCAATCGATAATTGGTACCAAATGGGTGTTCCAAAATAAATTAAGTGAGGATGGACAAGTTCTACACAACAAAGCACGTTTAGTGGCACAAGGTTATAATCAAGAGGAAGGTATTGATTATGACGAGACATATGCTCATGTTGATAGACTAGAAGCTATCCACATGTTTTGTGCATTTGTATGTTTTCACAATTTTAAACTATTTCAAATCGACATGAAAAGTGTATTTTTTAAATAGATTTTTGAAAGAAAAAGTTTTTATGAAACAACCCCTGGTTTTGAAGATTTTCAAAAACTCGATCACGTCTTCAAACTTAGGAAAGCTCTTTATGGACTCAAACAAGCACCTCGTGCTTGGTATGAACGCCTAAGTGCCTTTCTACTTGAAAATGATTTTTTAAAAGGAAGAGTTGATACTACTTTATTTACAAATCTTCAGATGATGCTATTCTTCTTGTGCAAAATTATGTAGATGACATAATATTTGGTTCTACTAATGAAAATCTCTGTCAAGAATTTGCCAAGTGTATACAGAGTGAGTTTGGAATAAGTATGATGGGAGAGCTAAACTACTTCCTAGGACTTCAGATCAAACAACACTCACATGGAACATTCATCGACCAAGCCAAGTATATGAAGGATTTACTGAAGAAATATGACTTTGACAATGTAAAGTCTATCGGAACTCCAATGGCTACATCAACCCTGCTTGACATTGATGAAAGTGGCAAACTAGTCGACCAATGTAAGTATCAAGGTATGGTTTGTAGTTTATTATGTTTAACTGCTAGTCGCCATGATATCATGTTTAGCATTTGCATCTGCGCTTGATATCAAGCTCATCCTAAGGAATCACACTTATGCGCCGTTAAGCGTATCTTTCGATACCTTAGAAAACATCTACAGTCGGCTTGTGGTATCCCAAAACCACAGATTTTGACCTAATCGATTATTCAGATGCAGATTTTACATGATGCAAAGTACATCGTAAAAGTACCAGCGATACGTGCCATTTTCTTGGAAAAGCTTTAGTCTCCTGGTTTAGCAAGAAGCAAAATTCTGTAGCGCTATCAACGACCGAGGCTGAGTATATCGTCGCAGGACGCTATTATGCTCAAATTTTATGGATGAAGCAAACCCTAGAAGACTATAATCTACACTATTCTAAGATTCTCATATATTGTGATAATACTAGCACGATTAATTTGACTAAGAACCCCATTTGTCACTCACGCACAAAGCACATAGAGATACATCATCACTTTTTATGTGATCACCAACAATATGGAAATATTTGCCTAGAATTCATTGACACAGATCATCAACTAGCAGATATTTTCATAAAATTGCTGGCTGAAGACCGTTTCAATTATCTGCGACGTAAACTAGGCATACCTGAATTTTTAGATTCATAATGCATTATGTTTAACAAAGATTCTTATAACTTAAGATTTTGATATTTATTAATTGAAGTTATTTTGGGTACAAACCGAAAGGGTTCTTTTGTCAAAAAGACGTAAAAGTCTAAGCGAAACGGTGCCAAGTGTCTTCGGATTACCGCTAGCTGGGATCCATCCCCTACAGCTAACCCAAAGTAATAAATATTATTAAATTGACGAATTAAAAGATTTTAAGTCTATTTATTATTTATTATGCATAAAATGAAGTGGAATACAGTGGCCGAACTCTGTCAGAACTCGGACCGAGTTCGGTTGGCGTCGGTTCAAATTTCCAGACAACACAGCCGGCCCTAACCCCTTTAAAAACCCTTCTTCTTCCTCCATCCGAGCACCGAAAACTCTCTCAAAACCCTAGTTTTCATCTCCTACAAGCTTCCTTCCTCCTTCCTCCTTAGGTCTACGAAGCTCAAGAAGGTGACATTCTCCATATTTTCTCTATTTTATATCTCTTTTCTTCTCCTCTTTTTTCAATTCCATGGCTCCTAAAATCCATAAAAGGAAGAAAGTAGATTTCGCAGCGGGTTCATCTTCGACCTCTGAATATGAACCGTCAACGTGTTCAGTCCAGCTCGTCCTACTGGCGAAGAGGAATTTGACTCATCTTTATTTTCGTGTTTGGAAATAGCGGATTCTTGGTTTAATGCTTTTCACTATCATGAAATTTGTCCCGGACGATACGTCTATTTTACTATTTTCTTGGAGTACACCTCCACTTTTGATAGACTTAGTCTTTGGGATTTCTTTGAAACCTCTAGTGACATCTATGATAATGTCGTACGTATATTTTACTGTAACATGCAAGTCAAACCCGATGGTAGTATCTACTCCTGTGTCATCGCACAAGAAATTGAATTCAATACGACTGACCTCAGTGAGTATTTCTCTATGTCGGATATCGGCGAGGCGTTAGTTGACATTCATGAAGTCCAATTTCTCGAAGACATGACCCTTGACTCCTTTAAGGTTGCAATGTGTCATCCTAACCCTGTTCATCGCAGTGGTAGGTTATACGCAAAGCACCTTAATCAGAACTTTTATGAGTTGCATCATTTTATCTATTCTGCCTTGCTTCCTAAAAAAGGATCTACTGATGAGATTACCTTTCTTTAAATGTCTGTAATGTTCCACGTTCACTTTGGTATTCCTTTTTCTGTCCCCAAGACCTTCATGGCTTAGATGATTGGTTGTAGACGAGTGGGGCATAACCTTCTATACCCCATGCATCTAGCAGCTATCTTTAGGAGATTTGAGATCAACCTTGCCTTGTGTCCTATTTCTTTATCATCTTTTGAGCTGACTAGATCTAAAAAATATCCTCTACCTCCACTTTCCCCCGGTGCTGCTCCTACCGATGCTCAGGCTGACCCAGACACTCATGCTCCTGCTATAGGATTTGATCCGCAGTTTTATCAGTGCTTTGATGATTTTGTCACTCTCTCTGGACAATGTCATCAAAGTTATGTCGATGCTGAGTTTTATCATACCTTACAGGCTCAGGTATTAAGGAACATCATTGCTGATCTATACTGGAGTCCGATGCATCACCCTACTGCTCCTGTTCTAATGATCCATCATCCTAGCTTCGATGGACCGAGGTTTGATGATCCGACTACCTACGGATACTTTGATCCGACTACTGCTTCAATCCTCAGCCACCTGCTCCAGCCGATGATGATGATGCTCAGATGTGATACGAGCTTTCAGTTTAGAGTTTTTTTAGATTTATTTTGTGAGTGATGATCTATGTAGTTGTACTTTGTAGCAGTCCAAACTTTCATAGTGTGAATTTTATTAGTAGTTTTTAGCAGTCATAAATTCTTTCAGTTATGACTTTTATGCATTTATGATGTACTTTCTTTTAGTTTTATTTCATACTATGTGGGTTTATTCCACTGCTAGTGCTAGTTCTACTATGTTGTGACTTGTATGTTGTGGATATTACTTTTTTCTTTCCTTGTCTGTGTTAAATTGTTGGCTTGACACATTGCAGGGGAGTTAATCATTTTGCGTACATGACAAAGGGAGAGAAGAGCAATATCGAAATTTCAACGAATTTTTTTAATCAATGCAACGAATTATCAATCAATGAACAAGTTAGGTATTTTATTTCAAAGTTATATTTTTATATTTTGGTATAGACTCAAGTTTGTCAATTATCAAAATAGGGGAGATTGTTGGCCCACTGCCTAAATGGTCACACCTGATTTTGATAATCAATGACAACTTAAGTCGATACGCAAAATATACGATTGCTACTAAAGTTACATGTTGCTGAAATCAATATCAAAGAACGTACTACGCCTACATCCTATGTCTACAAAGAGCATTCAAGTCATCATCCAAAATCAATTGTATCGAAATCTAGATCGAGTCTTTTTATACTTCTTCTGTATTTTAATTTTATTTAGTCTAGGAAATATAAATGTAAGATCGACCGGGATATTACTGGATTAGGTTATTTCTAGTCCACCTATCCAAAAAGCCCACATAATTATCTCAAAACTACAAATCCAAACAGCCCAAAA
>JANAVB010034800.1:0-12500 GCA_029216955.1 Iris pallida | reverse complement strand
ATATATATATATACACTATTAAATACATGTGCTAAATATATTTTCTGTGCATAAATATAAATATAAAGTATTATCAATAATACTTAAAAATATATATGTACTTAGTACCTAGATTTTATAAATAGGTAAAATACGTACTATACATATATATATATATATATATATATATATATATATATATATATATATATATATATATATATATATTGGTGTTGGGGGGTGGGGGAGGGGGTTGGTATCCGGCATTGGGTCTCCACCTGGGGCCGCGGCCAAGGCCTTCCAGCCTGTAACACCCAGTTTCTGAAATAAGGGTAATTTTGAAATTTTGTATTTAAATTATTTGATTATGGTATTTAAATTGAATAATATGATTTTGGTGATTTTAATAATTTTTAAACTATTTAAAAAAAACTGGTTGAGTCATGACTTGTGTTTTGGTGCGCAGCTAGTGAAGCCGTAGTGACTGCCTACCCTAGAGCCTAGCCCTGAGATTAGGGTATTTTTGATATTTTAGGGTTATTTAGGTTTATTATAATTTATTTGAATTTATGGGAATTTTTAGAAATTATTCTGGAATTGTTTGAATGAGGGTAGACTAGTATTGACTAAGAGACTAACCTAGTGGCTAACCTAGGTTAGGACATCTTGGTTAGGTTAAGAAACCCTAGTATGACCTAAGTTAGTGAATTCAAGTTCATTGGAATTAGTTTGGGACAATTAGGAGTTGGTTTGATCTTAGAATGGCTTGTGAAGTCACAAGTCATGATCATGACTTGAAACCCTTAGGGACTCAACCCAACTTGGTAAAAACCCTAACCCTAGCATTATGACCAGCCTAGGGATCCCCCCTTGCTATAAAATCCCTCTCAAAGTTTGTGCCTCCTCTTTATTCATCCCTCCATTTTTTCTAAGGAAAGGTTTTCTCTCTATTGAAAATCCTTCATAGTTTATTCAATATTAATCCATTTTCATTGAAACTTCTTCCATTGTAACCTAATTAGTGTCCCCCTACTGTCGGTGGAGGCTATTCTCAGGATTGATACAATTTGGAGCCATTGGTTAGCTTGAGGGGATCTCACTTTTGGGGCTTTTCCTTGTGAAGGAACACACCTAGGTAACTTTCTATTCCCTCCACCAAATCTCGATTTCTTTCCATGGTTAGGAAGCCCTAGGTGCCCTCTCCCTGTTAGTATAGGCATTGTTAGGGTTCGTGTCCAATACGTGTCCATATCGGACACGTATCAGGCCTTGGTCGTAGGTGTTCGACAAAATGCCCCAAAGGGTGACACACGTGTAGCCCTAGTGTGGGCATACACGTGTGCACGAGCACGTGTCTTAATTCATATCGTGTTGTGTCCTAGACTCGCACGAACACGTACACGACGATTGGTCTATTTTGTGCACTGTTTCGTGTTCTATATGATTGGACACGTTTGTGTCCACTTGGGTGGACACAAACTCGTGTGGGACACGTACCCAATGTGTTTAAACATTACCAACCCCTGTTTTAGTATTTTAAATTGATTTAGATAGTTAATTTCCAATTTTCTAATTTACCTAAAAACTGTGTATCAGTATTCACACTATTCTGTCCAGATTTTCGAAATGAGTTTTGGCAATCATTTCAACCTGATTAACACAGTTATTTGCATGTAATTGAACCCCTAACATGTACTCCTATGTATTATCTAATGGTATGAGGAAATTGTGACTGTTTTGGTTTGGTTTGGGTTTAATTCTGTGTTTTAGAGTGATGAGACTAAACTGGGTTATACATGAACTATTTTGAGCTATTTTTGGGCTGTTAAAATGGTTTTATGTGTTGCATGATGTTGTTGAACTGTGGTTTAATAACTTAAACCTGAGAATGATTAAGGGGGGAAGATTGGGTGATGTTTCTAACTGTTTAACTGTGGTTAACTGAGAATAGTTTAAGTGTGGACTGTTTTGTGTTCTTGTGTATTAAGTTGGGGGCCCTTCAAGGTTGAATCTGGCCTAGGTTTATATAGGAACTGTCATTTGGTTTTATATGTAATTTATGAGTTGGGGACTATTTTAGTAGGTTTAAATTGATGTTGTGAGTAGCATGGACTGTTCAGTTTAAGGTTCAAATCTGAGTTTTAACCCATTCATGTTAGCTAATTCCCTATCCTTAATAATTGAACAGTTTTGCTTTTGTTATAACCTGAGTTTGAGGCTGAACCTCACATTACCTTGCCTAAACTGAGATGTATTAATTTGAACTTGCATGTTGCACTACACATAATGGAATGACACATACTTTACTTAATGCTTGACACACTTGTGACACCTCACACATAGTCCACACATCTTTCCCCATTACCATGTTCACATACCCCTTCCTCTCTAACTTTCTACATCTATATGTATTGCTATATATAAATATATTGTGGGTTAATATATAGGGTATGACTTGAATGATAAATGAATGGGGAATTGAAGTATTGGACTGAAAACTGTTGTAAAGGAGTAAATTGGCTCCTAAGCCTTCACTAAAAACCTGATTGTAGGTTCACATTACATGTATTCTTGCTGTCACATGATGGGTTAATTTGATTTCTTTCCTTCTCACTGATTTTCTCGGTATGCACAGTTTTTAGTTTCACATTTATGCTAACACACGCATATCCACCCATTGACACCATTGTTTATTCACTTAATCAGTCACACACACATTCATGTAGACACCACATCACATACACATTTCCCTCACCCACTCTCACATTGACACCATTACACACACACTCTCTATTTTCATACCCTCTATATATATATATATATATATATCCTAATTTCCTATGTAAATGTATGTAAATATGTAATATGTGTATATATATATATGTTAAGTTTAAATGTAAATAGCTTGTGTTGGTCTTGTGGTAGGTAAATACCTAGTATAGGCTAACCTAGTCTTGCTAGACCTAGAATAGACTAATTAGACTAGTTTGACTTAGGGTTGACTTGGTTGACCTAGTTTGACTTCTAGGGTTGACCAGAGTTGACCAAGAGTTGACTTTGGTCTAGATTGACCTAGATTCATGTAGAACTCATAGTAGTGCATCTTATTACCATTCTGGACTCGTTGTGACTTGTGTTGCTCTAACTAGGAGCCAGGTACCTCATCTCGGATAGTACATTTTCACAGCTATTCAGATACCAGGCGAGTACATTCTCTGATCATTTCATAACTTGTTTAGAATTATATTCCTGCTCTAGTTTACCTTATTTGATGCTGTCACGACATTATCACGGATTGGTACTATATGGATCCTTGCTTGAGATGTTATCCCCCTCGGGAGCATCGGATACATTGTGTCATGTGTTTCATGTACATCGTGTGCTCTCATGTTATCCATGTTTATCATGTGCTTCATGCTCGTTCGTGCTTGCTTGTGTACTCTCATGTGCTATCATGATCGTCGTATTTCCCGTAAATCTCATGTATAACCTATACTTTGTGCACCCTTCGTGGGCCTTCGTGTGGAATTCATGTGCACTCAGTTCTCTGAGCCTCGTAAATACTTCATGTATACCCATCTATGGGCTTCATGTGAAAATCATGTGCATAACATAACCTGCCTGGATCTTTGATTGATTGGGGCTTGGGGGAGTATAAATAGTCATGTGAACAATTCCAAAGTAGAATAGCCATGTGCACCTCTTTAGTATAGCCATGTGCAAATCAAGCCGTTCACATGTCGACTTTGTACTCTAAATCACTAGTCACTGGTAGCTCTCTACTTATAGTAGATATTTCTAATACAGTTCTCTTCCTGTTTACATCATGTACCTTCTTTTAGTTTTATGTATCGTACTCTCTTGCACGTTTATATTTTCTAACCTGTTATGATCTGCGTGAGATGTATTGTGCTCGCTCCCGTCCTGACTGAACCTGTTGAAAATTTTACAGAGAATGATGAGGAATCCTGTACCCCTTACTTTGGAGCTTGCCTAGATGACACTCGCGACCTGGACCCCTGGGGAGGTTCAGACAGCTGCTGAGGACGATACCTTGCTTAGTATAGATAGCTTAGACAGTTTTCCTTTCTGTTTAGTTGTTGTTCTTGATTCAGAGTTTGTATATTTTTAGATGTTGAGACTTGTTATTTTTTTTGTTGTACCTCAGTTGAGGATTTTCTTATCTATTTATCGTGCCATATTCTATCTCTAGATTGTGACTGAGTTGTACTTCTGTGTTGGCCTCCTTTTGGAGAGTATTTTCATGTTAGTCAGTTATAGTTCATGACCTAGAACAGCGTTCTACCGCCGACACTGCGGCGTAGGCTGGGCGCTGTTACGTACTATACCCTCACGGTGGGTGCGGGTCGTGACACATTTTTAGTGGTGGCCCATGCAGGTCGAGTTTGTGTATTGGTATTCGAACTAGAGTACCACTACAGCCTGCAGTAGGATTAGGAGTTATTTTGAGGTACTCAATCGCATTAGGAAAAACTCTAACTGGATTCCTGCCGTCTGAATTTCTGATACTTTCTTGAATAACTGTCCTCCCTTGAATTATCGTTTCTATCTCAGTATTGATTCCTTGTTTGATCTGTCTCCAGGATGGTGATTGAGACACGATCGCATCGCTCTGGCTCAGCAGACGCTGGTGAGAGGCCTACCACCCCTCACCCGATTGTGGATGCTGGAACCACAGCACCCCCTATTTCTGCTCACATAGGAGCTTTTGCAGCTTTTGGGAGCACACCTCCACCTGTCCGGAGGTCTTCCTCCGTCATTCCAGATATGTACCAGCAAGCAGTTACCTTCAGGGACAGTAGATACGGCTCAGATGTTTACCCTCTTCCAGCGATTCATGGAGTTTCAGCAACAGATACAGCAGAGCCAGTCTGCTGATATCCGACAGAGCATACAGGATACTCATCAGTTAGTCAGGACGACAGTAGAGCAAGTGGCTGCTCAGCCACAGGGAGGTCAGATGCAGCCGTATCAGCCGAGGACTCCAGACATCCAATCCTTCAAGAAGATGGGACCCCGAGATTTCAAGGGTACAGAGGGCATCATATACGCTGACGATTGGATAGAGCACATTGAGGAGATATTCAGATTAGCACAGATACCAGCAGGATTGTAGATCGAGGCAGCCGCCAGTCAGATGCAGGACTTGGCCCGTACCTGGTACCAGACGGACCCGAGGGTTGGTACAGCCGGTCAGACTTGGGCAGCATTCAAGAAACTATTCAAGGAGAAATTCTTTCCTGATACAACTCTCCGTGCTCTGGAGGCGGAGTTTGAGTTTGGTTCAGGGAAACCAGACCGTTGAGGAGTATGCTGGAGAGTTCAGCCGTTTGAGCAGATTCATCGAGGATCTTACCGAGGTCGGGAAGGCGAGGAAGTTCCGCAGGGGTTTGATCAGGAAAATCAAGTCATATACCAAGAGCGACCGCGATGCCACTTTCAAGTAGATTCTAGTAGGAGCCATGACAGCGGAGGACGATCTTGGACTGAAGGAGAAGAGGAGGCTAGATACTCAGGGAGCCAGTGGTAGTGCAGGCCCCAAGAGGCCCCACCTACAGATTCAGCAGCAGGTACCCCAATTGCAGAGTCAGCAGCAGTATCCGCAGCAGATGCTACCTCTGCAGTTTCAGCAGTTCCAGCAGCAGTATCAGCAGCCGAGGGTCTACCTTCAGCAGCGCAGTTTAAGGACCGTGTACCCTTTCAGCAGACGCAGTAGCCACAGATTCAGGCAGGCCCCGGAACAGCAGCTAGTTATTATTTATCCCTTCTGTAAGAGACCAGGGCATGGTTGGAGCAAATGCCGGAAGAGGTTGGGCAGATGTTTGCTTTACGGAGGATCCGATCATCGTCTGAGAGAGTGTCCCGAGTCATCAGGACAGATAGTTCAGGAAGCAGGAGCTAGGGCTCCGGTAGACCAGCAGACGGGATTACCTTTACCGACTCAGCAGCAGAGGTATATGCAGCATCAGCAGCAGGCCAGAGGAGGCCAGCGAGGGCGAGCTTTCGCCAGGACAGTCGAAGATGTTCAGGCCAGTAGAGATCTAGTTGCAGGATCCGTTCTTTTGACTCAAATTCTGTAATTGCCTCTTATAACTGCCTTGAAATTTTGATTCCTTCTGTTCCTTGTTGATTTATTAATTGTCCTGTTGTTCTTGTGTTATGTTAGTTTTCTTCTGGGATAATCCATATGGGCTAGGTCACCTTGGTTATGGAATTGAGAATCTTCGATGGTCGTGTTTAGCTAGCATAGTGAGGACATATAGTCAGATTTAGGACATATTTCTCGGGTGGGAATTTAAGGTTTTCGCTGCCAAGCATGCGGCAACGCAAAAATTTTAAATACCATGATTCTAGAAGTATGTGCCTTAGTCGAGGACTCTGTGATTATCGTATCCTTGCTCACTAGCACGACGAAGATTCTGAGTATCATGATTTTGGACAGACGCATATGATTATCTGACGGTATGTTTGAGACCTTGTTTGTGGGGTTTTGACCTAGAAGGACTGCTACCATCTTAAATTTCGAGGACAAAATTTTTATAAGGTGGGTAGGATTGTAACACCCAGTTTCTGAAATGAGGGTAATTTTGAAATTTTGTATTTAAATTATTTGATTATGGTATTTAAATTGAATAATATGATTTTGGTGATTTTAATAATTTTTAAACTATTTAAAAAACTGGTTGAGTCATGACTTGTATTTTGGTGTGCAGCTAGTGAAGCCGTAGTGACTGCCTACCCTAGATCCTAGTCCTGAGATTAGGGTATTTTTGATATTTTAGGGATATTTGGGTTTATTATAATTTATTTGAATTTATGGGAATTTTTAGAAATTATTTTGGAATTGTTTGAATGAGGGTTGACTAGTGTTGACTAAGAGACTAACCTAGTGGCTAACCTAGGTTAGGACATCTTGGTTAGGTTAAGAAACCCTAGTATGACCTAAGTTAGTGAATTCAAGTTCATTGGAATTAGTTTGGGACAATTAGGAGTTGGTTTGATCTTAGAATGGCTTGTGAAGTCACAAGTCATGATCATGACTTGAAACCCTTAGGGACTCAACCCAACTTGGTAAAAACCCTAACCCTAGCATTATGACCAGCCTAGGGATCCCCCCTTGCTATAAAATCCCTATCAAAGTTTGTGCCTCCTCTTTATTCATCCCTCCATTTTTTCTAAGGAAAGGTTTGCTCTCTATTGAAAATCCTTCATAGTTTATTCAATATTAATCCATTTTCATTGAAACTTCTTCCATTGTAACCTAATTAGTGTCCCCTACTGTTAGTGGAGGCTATTCTCAGGATTGATACAATTTGGAGCCATTGGTTAGTTTGAGGAGATCTCACTTTTGGGGCTTTTCCTTGTGAAGGAACACACCTAGGTAACTTTCTATTCCCTCCACCAAATCTCGATTTCTTTCCATGGTTAGGAAGCTCTAGGTGCCCTCTCCCTGTTAGTATAGGCATTGTTAGCGTTCGTGTCTAATACGTGTCCATATCGGACACGTATCAGGCCTTGGTCGTAGGTGTTCGACGAAATGCCCCAAAGGACATTTCGTTCGAATTTTCGAATTGCGTTTGAATGAAAATTCTTATTTTATTGCTTACGCGACTATGCTTGACTGAGATGGATTTGAGTCGTGTCCGAGTCGAAATGGACTCGCGACACGGTCGCGCGCCTGGGCGCACTGTCCTGCTACCCGCAGGGTCGTGCGACTCATTCGGGACACATGGGTGCCATTGGACGTGGAGCTTGGGGCTGTGTCTGACACGACACTCCCCAAGTCTCGTGTCACTTGGTGGCGTGTCGTGTGCGTGCGGACACGTGCACTGGTTTTACACTACACAGTATCAGCCGAGAAATCGACACTGATATACACTGTTTTCTCTCGACACGACACTTGTGGACACGGTGCAGGGTGACACACGTGTAGCCCTAGTGTGGGCGTACACGTGTGCACGAGCACGTGTCTTAATTCGTGTCGTATCCTAGACTCGCACGAACACGTGCACGACGATTGGTCTATTTTGTGCACTGTTTCGTGTTCTATATGATTGGACACGTTTGTGTCCACTTGGGGACACAAACTCGTGTGGGACACGTACCCAATGTGTTTAAACATTACCAACCCCTGTTTTAGTATTTTAAATTGATTTAGATAGTTAATTTCCAATTTCCTAATTTACTAAAAACTGTGTATCAGTATTCACACTATTCTGTCCAGATTTTCGAAATGAGTTTTGGCAATCATTTCAACCTGATTAACACTGTTATTTGCATGTAATTGAACCCCTAACATGTAATGTAGTATGAGGAAATTGTGACTGTTTTGGTTTGGTTTGGGTTTAATTCTGTGTTTTAGAGTGATGAGACTAAACTGGGTTATACATGAACTGTTTTGAGCTATTTTGGGGCTGTTAAAATGATTTTATGTGTTGCATGATGTTGTTGAACTGTGGTTTAATAACTTAAACCTGAGAATGATTAAGGGGGAGATTGGGTGATGTTTCTAACTGTTTAACTGTGGTTAACTGAGAATAGTTTAAGTGTGGACTGTTTTGTGTTCTTGTGTATTAAAGTTGGGGGCCCTTCAAGGTTGAATCTGGCCTAGGTTTATATAACTGTCATTTGGTTTTATCTGTAATTCATGAGTTGGGGACTGTTTTAGTAGGTTTAAATTGATGTTGTGAGTAGCATGGACTGTTCAGTTTAAGGTTCAAATATGAGTTTTAACCCATTCATGTTAGCTAATTCCCTATCCTTGAATAATTGAACAGTTTTGCTTTTGTTATAACCTGAGTTTGAGGCTGAACCTCATATTACCTTGCCTAAACTGAGATGTATTAATTTGAACTTGCATGTTGCACTGCACATAATGGAATGACACATACTTTACTTAATGCTTGACACACTTGTGACACCTCACACATAGTCCACACATCTTTCCCATTACCATGTTCATATACCCCTTCCCTCTAACTTTCTACATCTATATGTATTTATATATAATATATTGTGGGTTAATATATAGGGTATGACTTGAATGATAAATGAATGGGGAATTGAAGTGTTGGACTGAAAACTGTTGTAAAGGAGTAAATTGGCTCCTAAGCCTTCACTAAAAACCTGTGATTGTAGGTTCACATTACATGTATTCTTGCTGTCACATGATGGGTTAATGTTGATTTCTTTTCCTTCTCACTGATTTTCTAGGTATGCACAGTTTTCAGTTTCACATTTATGCTAACACACGCATATCCACCCATTGACACCATTGTTTCTATTCACTTAATCAGTCACACACACATTCATGTAGACACCACATTACACACACACACTCTCTATTTCATACCCTCTATATATATATATATCCTAATTTCCTATGTAAATGTATGTAAATATGTAATATGTGTATATATATATGTTAAGTTTAAATGTAAATAGCTTGTGTTGGTCTTGTGGTAGGTAAATACCTAGTATAGGCTAACCTAGTCTTGCTAGACCTAGAATAGACTAATTAGACTAGTTTGACTTAGGGTTGACTTGGTTGACCTAGTTTGACTTAGGGTTGACCAGAGTTGACCAAGAGTTGACTTTGGTCTAGATTGACCTAGATTCATGTAGAACTCATAGTAGTGCATCTTATTACCATTCTGGACTCGTTTGACTTGTGTTGCTCTAACTAGGAGCCAGGTACCTCATCTCGGACAGTACATTTTCACAGCTATTCAGATACCAGGCGAGTACATTCTTGATCATTTCATAACTTTAGAATTATATTCCTGCTCTAGTTTACCTTATTTGATGCTGTCACGACATTATCACGGATTGGTACTATATGGATCCTTGCTTGAGATGTTATCCCCTCGGAGCATCGGATACATTGTGCCATGTGTTTCATGTACATCGTGTATTCCTCGCTCTCATGTTCCATGTTTATCATGTGCTTCATGCTCGTTCGTGCTTGCTTGTGTACTCTCATGTGCTCATGATCGTTCGTCGTTTCCCATGAATCTCATGTATAACCTATACTTCATGTGCACCCTTCGTGGGTTCGTGTGGAATTCATGTGCACACAGTTCTCTGAGCCTCGTGAATACTTCATGTATACCCATCTATGGGCTTCATGTAAAATCATGTGCGTAACATAACCTGCCTGGATCTTGTGTATTGATTGGGGCTTGGGGGAGTATAAATAGTCATGTGAACAATTCCAAAGTAGAATAGCCATGTACACCTCTTTAGTATAGCCATGTGCAAATCAAGCGTTCACATGTCGACTTTGTACTCTAAATCACTAGTCACTGGTAGCTCTCTACTTATAGTAGATATTTCTAATACAGTTCTCTTCTTTTACATCATGTACCTTCTTTCAGTTTCATGTATCGTACTCTCTTGTACGTTATATTTTCTAACCTGTTATGATCTACGTGAGATGTATTGTGCTCGCTCCCGTCCTGACTGGACCTGTTGAAAATTTTACAGAGAATGATGAGGGACCCTGTACCCCTTACTTTGGAGCTTGCCTAGATGACACTCGCGACCTGGACCCCTGGGGAGGTTCAGGCAGCTGCTGAGACGATACCTTGCTTAGTATAGATAGCTTAGACAGTTTTCCTTTCTGTTTAGTTTGTTCTTGATTCAGAGTTTGTATATTTTTAGAGATGTTGAGACTTGTTATTTCTTTTCTGTTGTACCTCAGTTGAGGATTTTCTTATCTATTTATCATGCCATATTCTATCTCTAGATTGTGATTGAGTTTACCTCTGTGTTGGCCTCCTTTTGGAGAGTATTTTCATGTTAGTCAGTTATAGTTCATGACCTAGAACAGCGTTCTACCGCCGACACTGCGGCGTAGGCTGGCGCTGTTACGTACTCATACCTCACGGTGGGTGCGGGTCGTGATACAACCACCCCGGTGTGGGAGTGGAGGCTCGAACCCCAACTCTCCCCTAAGGGAGCCACTCCACCTAACCACTAGAGCTATATATATATATATATTATATAATATAATATATATATATATATATATATAATATATATTGTTATCTATATTGTTAGCTATATTGTTCTAAATTTTATTTAGAAAACATTTATATTTGATATATTTTAGTATAAATATATTTGTATAGACTTAGAATATAATTTGTGTATTTATAAATTATACTATAGTTTAAATAATTTTATTTAAGTTTAAATATTTGTAGATGTATATACATGTAGTTATAAACTCTTATTTAAAATATAGTTTTCTTCTTTTAGAATAGTTTTAGGGTTAGGTATTTTTATTGGAAATTATATATATTATATATATTATATATATATATATATATATATATTATATATATTATATATATATATATATATACTGGAAATTGTTGAAATACCCAATTTCGGGGTAGGAGTTTGCGAAAAACCAACCTGCATGGTGGGTTTTATGAAATACCCAAAATTATATATTTCCGTTAAATATTCCAAGATTTCATTTAGATGCTCTGTATTTACAAGATTGCCATTTTGATAATGCCACAACTACCCCTTCGCACAAATTTATCATATATATATATATATATATATATATATATATTATATATATAATATATATATATCTTTGAATTCACAACTCAGATTGGATTGCGATTTTCTTCTTCTTCTTCTTCTTCACGAGAGATCTGAATTCCATTACTTTCATCTTCTGCAGAGATCAAAGATCGTTCGTATTTCACTGTGCTTTTCTTCAGTCGAACTCCGATCATCGCTCATCATTATCAATCAATCATCATCTTAGTGGAGAGATTTGAAGTTTTTCGCCAATTAGGTCAATTATGGAGAGAAGATCTTCTTCTCCATAAGAGTTAGCATCGTTTTGAAAGAAGACGAAAAACTCTTGAATCTTTATTCCTGACAAATTTTTTTCTTAAAAAACAAAAAATTAGGTTTCTGTCAAGTGTTCTCCATCATTTAATAAGGAGAATGACCATCCTCGTGACTTTAACATGGAGATGACCGTTCTCCTATATTTTAACACGGAATGGTTATTCTTCGTGATTTTAACAACGGAGAATGGTTTTATTCTTTGTGATTTTAACACGGAGAATGACTATTCTCCTGCATTAACACTAAAATGGCATTTTTTATGATTTAACACGGAGAATGGCAATTCTTCGTATTTTAACACGGGGAATGATCATTCTCCGTGATTTTATAACACAGGAAATGATCATTATCCGTAATTTTAACACGGAGAATGACAATTCTCTTGCATTTTAATACGGATGATAATTTCGTCAATTTAACAAGGAGAATGGTCATTCTCCATATATTACCACGAGAATTGCCATTCTCCGTGATATTACACGGAGAATGTCATTCTCTGCATTTTAACACAGAGAATGACTATTCTCCTGTATTTTAACACGGGGAATGGCCAGTTGAAACTTTGGAGGGCATTACCGTTTGACGGGCTTTCGAAATTTTAGAATCGCAAAAAAATGATGTTT
>JANAVB010034799.1:0-54679 GCA_029216955.1 Iris pallida | reverse complement strand
TCCCTCGTCAGCATCTGTATATTGTCAACATATCCTGTCAGGATGGAACGTACAATCTACTAACAACAGTTCACAGATGACAAAGCTATAAATAGTAAATGAGAGTATATGCAAGAAAATTATGGAATGTACATGTGAGTATCATGGCAAGGTAAGCTGTAATCTAGAGCTAGAATAAGGCAAGTAACTTATCATGGCATGTACAAGAATCAAGAATCATATCTCTAGGTGTGTGAGTACTAGCTACAATATGTGGCCGGCTTGGGTCTGCACAAGGTCTACTGATCAGCCAATCCTACGTGGAGTGTAGGATTGTAGCATTTAAGGTCTACAAGAATAAACAAGGTGGATAATGACCACACATCTACACTAGTACTCCCCGTCCCCGACTGGTAGAGTGGATCCAAGCAAGACACGTTATGACACGGGATTCTACGAGAAGGGAGCAAGTCTCCTCGAGAATCGGTATCCATATACTGCACAAGAACTACAAGGGAGCTTGCACAAGATATACCAAGATAACGAGGAATAACATCTCATGTCGGGATCCATGAATACCAATCCGTGTGACCAATGTGTCGAGAACAAGCATATCTACACTAATTACATGAATTATAACAATCATCGTCAATTGGAAAAGTGTCAGAGAATGTACTCGCCTGTAATATGGTATGATATGTCAACTGGAGCAAAAGCAGCGTCTCGAGGACCTATAGAGAACAAGACGTATCAATACTACATTTAGGAAGTAAAGTCAAGACAATATTAAACCCTATTAAGTCATTCTAGGTCAAGACACGTCAAACTAGACTGTACGAGGTCAATCTAAGTCATATTAGGTCTAGCTAGGTCATACTGGGTCAATGCAAGTCAAACGAAATTAATCTAGGTCGATTTGAGTCAACGGTTGACTTACAGTTAACTTTTGGTCAACTGGTCAACTCTGGTCAACTCCGGTCAACTCTGATCAACCCGAGGTCAATCCTAGGTCAATGGTGACTAATAGTTGACTTTTGGTCAACTGCCCAAGTTTAATAGAATTTGGGACTAAATTGAGTAAAGTGTTGACCCATAGTTGACTTTTGGTCTAAAAAGTCAACCGTGGTAAACCGAGGTCAAGACTAGGTCTAGGCGACTATTTCTAACTATTACCAATCTCTACAACCCATATCCAAGTCCATCTTGGACTTCGAAACTCAAATCTTGGCCGTAGGCCAATTTTCTAATTTACCTTTTCTAAGGTAAATTTCTAGCCTAGGTGGAAACCTAGTTAGCCTACCTACGCTTGTTATTTTGACCCGAGCTCCCAAGGGTAGTAGGTACTAGCCTATACATATATTACCTACCAAGATACCTAAGTAAAGTGGACGTCTAGTCCATCTTACGACCCATTGCCGATATCTTGAATATTTCAAGATACGCAATGGTACGGCGCGATACCGGCGCCCTACAACCCCGATTTCCATTCGGGAGCCTACCCGTAAAATCTAATTCATATAATCTAGGTCCACGCCAAGTTTCATCTCATTCCGACACTCCGAGCTCCGTTTCACCCTCTAACTCGCTCTCCTCCATTTCCTATTTCCTACTTTCCCTTCCTATTCTTCTTCTTCTATTTCCTCCTCTTCAAATTCCTATTCTCCTTATCCTTCTCCTCCCCTTCTTCTTATTATCCTTCTTCCCATTCTTCTTCTAACTCTTCTTCCTATTCTTCTTATTATAAACTCCTTACTTCTTCTATTCTTCTAATTCTCCTTCTATCTTCCTCTAATCCCCTTCTCAACTTCTTCTTATTTTCTTCTTCTCTTCCCTACTTCTTCTAATCTTTTCTTCTATTTCTAATTCTCATCTAACTATATACCTACCTATCTATACATATATATATATATATATATATATATATATATATATATATATATATATATATATATATTACATGGGGGTTAAAAAGGGGGTTTAAGGGGCTGAATTTGGGGGGGGGGGGGGGAACTGGCAGCCACCTGCTGCCAGTTGCTGCTGCTGTTGGTGCAGCTGTAGCTGCTGCTGCAGCTGCCCTCTTCTTCTTCTATCTCCTCTTCCTCCCTCTCATCTATCTCTCTCTCTCTCTCTCTCTCTCTCTCTCTATATATATATATATATATATATATATTTATTTATATATATATATATATATATATATATATATATATATATATATATATATACTATAGGGGTGTGTGTGTATTTATATATATGTAGATGTATGTGTGTGAGGGTATTTATATATATATAGATAGATGTGCGTGTATATATATATACTCTAACACACGCACATCTATCTATATATATATAAATACCCTCACACACATACATCTACATATATATAAATACACACACACCCCTATAGTTATATATATATATATATATATATATATATATATATATATATATATATATATATATATATATATATATATATATATATATATACAAATATAGACACACACACACACAAACACTCACACACTCACAAACACACACACACTCTCACTACCACTCTCACATACCACCACCACCACTCTCATTCCCTACACACACACACAATACTTATAATCCTATATATACATATATATATATATATATATATATATATATATATATATATATATATATATATATATATATATATATATATATATATATGTCACGCCCCGCTCCCGTAGGAGCGATCGTCCTCGCTAAGGCGTGATGCCGCACGAGCCTAGATTTCGCTCGTGCAAGGCGGGTTCCATAACGGCCGATTTCAGCGGCTGCGACGGGGTCGTCGCACAGAATGTCCCAAGCAGAGACATTGATTTATGGCAGCGGAATAAGAACCAAACACAAGTTATTCAAAAGAAACTCTTTATTGATATTGAAATAACTGTTACATTTGGGGCGCAAGGCCAATGTTACAAGTCTCTCAAGCTCACTCAAGCTCACTTTTCTCTCATTACAAGTTCACTCTGCTCTCTCTCTCTCTCATCTCTCCATATTTATCGATCCAGCGGAAGCTTCGGAAGGCGATGTCCATACATTATGTCCCGTATAAGTCTTTACTCCATGCGGCCGCGAGCTTCGAATCGCCAAGGAACTCCGTGCCTCGACGCATCCAAGCGAGCTCCGCGCCACGAGCTTCTACCTGTGCCTGCACATGAAACACTGTGTGGGTGTCAGTACCACTGTACTGGTGGAGTGAGCTCCTCGCCCACCCATACAAAACCGACACGTTCATTTACTTTGTGCAGCTTAAATCCCTTTTCGATTGTCTTTCTACTCTTGCCTTAGGTTCAGTCTTAGGACCGGCGCCTTGGCGCAACTTGTGTATCAAAACCATCCCGTGCTTGAAATGTCAACGTTACTCATACTTTGCCTCTAGACCACTTCTCGTGCCACAACGTTAACCTATCAGGTCATGCTTGCCTTTCGGCCAGAATCAGAGACGCAACTTACGCGGTAGTACCCAATTTCTTTACGATCGTGCTATAATTCCTTTGTGCCGTGACTCGCAACAGTTCAAGTCTAACTCATACACTCTATCCGACGACTTATCACTCGACGCCACATCCCGTGCCGAAGCACGCCACCTTCGCTGTTGCCAAATCTTAGGCCCAGACATTGTGTCTTTCTTACTGCATACTGCATACATATTCAACTCAACTTAATCCAAAGGCATACACGCGGTTAGCCGCTATCTTCCGACATCTATATGAACTTGGTCACTGGCTCCCAGAGCCATAGTGGACTACTCTTTCTTTTTATTAGACGGGCGTTCCTTTCAGCGCAAGGTAGCTAGCCCCGCTGCAAGTCCCCGCCTAACCCGTGCAAAGCACAGTAATATTTCGTTTCCAATATGCCCGCAACGGTCCCGTGGCCTCGGGTTATCGTGCGGAGAAAACTCTCACCTTGTCGACAAATTGTTTGTTCCATATGCCCGCAGCGGTCCCGAGGCCTCGGGTTGCCGTGCGGAGAAACTCCCGCTTTGTGGACAAGTTATCCAATGACCATGCAAGACTTGACACAAACTGACGTCTCACACCATCATGCTACCTCTTGTGTTACCGTTTCTTTCAGGGCCAAGTTCAATATTTCTTTCTTATGAGACCGCCTCGCAGACATGTAGCCGCGAGGCCTCGCCGACATGTAGCCGCGAGCATACTTCTTTCTTGCCCTACCATTTTACCCAACTCAAGAACAATTATTCACAACACTTTCCAAACTCAATGAATCAACCGTGGCCCGTGCCTTAAAAACTCTAGGACCGTGCCATCGTGTCTCAAACCGACTTCCAACATACGCGACGCTATCGCCCAAGTCATACTTCATATGACGGGCCTTGGGATCGTGGGACTATTTAACTTGACAACCGTAAAAAGAGCGGGACAGCACTAGAAATATCTTAGGTCGATCGGCGTAACATTGCCTAACTTACTCAAGCCTACAACTTAACGAGCAAAGGCTATGCCAAGCCTTGCGTTATGGAAACGTGCATATTTTGTCGAACATTTACGCGGGCGACGCCTATGACTTAGGCTATTTCATAACTTTTGTGTCGAAGACCAACTTTCCTTCTCCCAAGCCACAGGACGAAGGACCGAGTGTCATTTCAAAGCACGCCGTGCACCAACTCTAAACCGACCGTGGGACGTTTTCCATGTTCTAACTCATTTTGACCTGTCGGGATTATTCCCTTAGCTATGTGGATGCGTAGCTTTTATTATCAAGCCTAACTTGTGCAAGTTGAAAACACGATTTATTATGTGAAGGCAAAGATGAGGAGAGTTCACCGAAACTACCCCACCTGAGCGATGTCTTCGAGTCGCCATTGTAAGGCAAAGCCGAACGCCGTTGACGTTTCGATTCCTCCGATTGACTGAGCGGGACGGGACACTACAATATATATATATATATATATATATATATATATATATATATATTTTTTTTTTTTTCCTTAACCTAGATTTCTAGGGAAATCCTACAAATTTATGGGCAAATGGTAGAGAATCTCCCCCTCTACAATAATTGTGAAGACAATAAATGGAAAAGAGTAATAATTGAAGAATTAAATTCATACCTAAAGTAGGTTTGCTTGAGGAAGAAAAGCTTGAAGGAAAAAATTGATTTTTGAAAGAGAGAGAGAGAGAGAGAGAGAGGGTTTTCTTAATGGAGAAGAAAGGGGGGGGGGGGGGGGGCTCCTACTCATGGCCGGCCATGGCTAATGGGTTTGGGTTGGGGATCCAATACGCCCCCAACCCATTAGACTTGGTTTAGGTTCGGTTTGTTTCGGTTTGGTTCGGTTTGTTTCTAACGAACTAATTAAGTCTCTAAAATGACTAATTAAGCCATGGAAGTTGGGTTTATGATTTCTAACCTAATTATGATGGTATGTGGGCCAAGTCCAGCTAGTATGTGGGTCCCACTAGGGTCCAGGCTACCCGGGTCTCCAACTTGAGTCCGAATTGGATAAAATCCAAACCAACCCAAATAAATCCCAAAAAAATCATGTAAAATAAATAAAAATTCCTAAAAATTATAAAATTTGAAAAATGACAAAAATACCCCTAATTTGAAAATTGGGGGTGACAAATCTACCCTCCTTAAAAAAATTTGTTCTCGAAATTGAATGAGAACTAACACAGCAATCATGAATAGAACACAGAAAGAAGAAGATAGAATTTTTACCTCAAGGCTCGAAGAGATATGGGAATCGCTCCCGCATGTCGTCCTCCCTCTCCCAGGTGGACTCACCTGGAGAGTGGTGTCTCCATACAACGCGAACCAAGGGAATGACCTGGTTCCGGAGCACCTTCTCTCTTCGGTCCAAGATCTCAACCGGCTTCTCTGGATAGCTGAGTGTCGGTCCCACTTCGATCTCTGAGTGGTCCAAGACATGACTGGGATCTGCCACGTACCGTCTCAGCTGCAACACGTGGAACACGCAGTGCACTCTCTCTAGTATGGGTGGTAACTCCAGTCGGTAAGCCACTGCACCGACCCTGCCCAAGATACGGAATGGTCCGATGTATCGTGGGCTAAGCTTCCCGCCGCCACCAAAACGAATCGTGCCATGCGTCGGAGAAATCCGTAGAAACATAAGATCACCAATCTAGAACAAAACACAAGACTTAGAGCTTGATCTAAAACAATCACAATCAGACTCAAATACTAGAAAAAAAATCTAAACTATACCTCAAACTCCAACGGCCTCCGGTGGCTATCGGCCCAATGCCGCTGCCTATCCTGTGCCACCCGAAGTCGATCTCTGATAACCCTGACCTTCTCTGCAGCATCCACCACCATCTCAGGGCCATGCAAAACCCTCTCACCGACATCATCCCAAGACAAGGGAGTACGACACCTCCGTCCGTATAGAGCCTCGAAAGGTGACATCTCTATACTGGCTTGGTAGCTGTTGTTGTAAGCAAACTCTACCAAGTGAAGGTCGTCCTCCTAAGATCCCCCGAAGTCCAAGACACAGGTACGCAGCATATCCTCGAGGGTCTGAATCGTCCTCTCCGACTGCCCGTCTGTCTGGGGGTGGTATGCGGTACTGAACTTGAGCGATGTGCCCAAACTAAGCTGCAAACTCCTCCAGAAGTGGGAAGTGAATCGGCTGTCCCGATCCGAGACTATGCTCACTGGAACCCCGTACAATCGGACTATTTGCCGCACGTACATCTCGGCCAACCTCTCCGTCGACAAACCCACTTTGAAAGACAAAAGTGGGCCGATTTGGTCAATCGATCAACAATGACCCAAATCGCATCCTTCCCTCCTGGAAAGCACGGAAGCCCAGATACAAAGTCCATAGTGATATGCTCCCACTTCCACTCAGGAATGGGTAGTGGCTGGAGCAATCCACCGGGTCTCTGCCTCCCGGCCTTCACCTGCTGGCACACCAAGCATCTCGAAACGAACTGAGCCACCTCTCGTTTCATGCCATACCACCAAACATGCTGTCTCAAGTCTCTATACATCTTGTTGGCTCCTGGATGCATAGAATACTGAGAACGGTGTACCTCCTGAAGAAACTCCTCCCAAAGTCCACCGCTCGGCACGCACAATCTGGTACCATACCTCAACGACCCATCCCCTGCTATAGAGAACTCATCCAACAGTCCTGTCTGGACCTGCTTCCTGATGACTCTCAGAGCCTCATCCTCAAACTGAGCTGCCCTGACCCTGTCCATCAGCTCTGACTGCACCTGCAGACCCCACATCTGCGCCTCGAACCCAGGAACTATCACCTCTATGCCCAAGCTCTCCAGATCTGCCAGAAGGTGACGATCCATCGTCAAACACATGGCCACGGGATACCTGCTCAAAGCATCCGCGACCACGTTGGCCTTCCCCGGATGGTACTGTAAGGATATATCAAAATCCTTCATCAGCTCTAACCATCGCCTCTGCCTCATATTCAGCTCCTTCTGGGTAAACACGTACTTCAAGCTCTTGTGATCAGTATAGATCTCAACTCGCTCTCCGTATAGATAGTGTTTCCACAGCTTCAAAACAAAGATGATCGCTGCCAGCTCCAGATCGTGGGTAGGGTAATTACTCTCATGAGGACGTAACTGTCTAGATGCATAGGCAATTACCTTCCCGTGCTGCTGAAGCACACAACCCAAACCCCGTCCTGAAGCATCACTGTAGATCATATAACCACCAGATCCAGATGGCAGCGTCAAGATAGGAGCTGTAGTCAACCTCGCCTTCAGCTCCTCGAAGGCGGCCTGGCACTCATCGGACCAAACAAACTCCTCGTCCTTCCTGGTAAGGTGGGTCATCGGCTGGGCAATCCTGGAAAAGTCCTGCACGAACCTCCGGTAGTAACCTGCCAGACCCAGAAAACTCCGAACTTCTGCTACTGAGCTCGGCGTAGACCAGGACTCCACCGCAGAAATCTTCTTCGAATCCACTGAAATCCCCTCGCCTGAGACAACATGGCCTAGGAACTCCACACGATCCAAGAAGAACTCGTACTTGGACAGCTTCCCATACAGCTGCTCCCTCCTGAGAGTGTCCAACACAATCCTCCGGTGCTCCTCGTGCTCCTCTGGTGTCTTCGAATATATGAGGATGTCATCAATGAAGACTACCACGAACTTGTCAAGGTACTGATGAAATACCTTGTTCATCAAGTTCATGAATACCGCCGGAGCATTGGTCAACCCAAACGGCATGACGGTATACTCATACTAGCCATAGCGAGTCCGAAAGGCAGTCTTTGGAATGTCATCCCGCTTCACCTTCAGCTGATGGTACTCGGTGCGCAAGTCGATCTTTGAGAACACTCTCGTCCCGCTCAACTGGTCGAACAAGTCATCAATCCTTGGCAAATGATACTTGTTCTTGATGGTAAGGTTGTTGAGCGCCTTGTAATCAATACACAGACGTACCGTACCATCCTTCTTGGGGACAAAAATAACTGGCACGCCCCAAGGTGAAGAACTAGATCGAATAAAGCCCTTGTCCTCCAGCTCGTCGACCTGCTTCTTCAGCTCCGCTAACTCGCTATTGTTGATTCTATAGACATGCTGGGAGATAGGCTCAGCGCCCGGCACTAGGTCTATAGAAAACTCAACATCACGATCTGGCGACATCCTGGACAGCTCCTCGGGAAAGACATCCAAGAACTCGGCAATGAGTGGATGTGGCAACACCGGCCCCGCCAACAACGCTCCACAGAATTTATCTCCCTGCTCCACTGCACTCCTGGTGAACTCATACTCCGGCTCTCCCAGCGGCCTAAACAGAATACTGCCCCCTCTGCAGTCGATGCTGGCGTGGTGCATGCTCAACCAGTCCATACCGAGTACCACATCGTAACTCGGAAGTGGCATTACGAGCAAACACGTACTCAGCTCCCGGCCTCTCAAAGAAACTCTCTGCCTCTTATAAACATTATTAACTAGGATGATGCCATTCTCAGTCATAATCTTGCAAGTCCTACTAAGATACTCAGCAATAATATTGTGCCTAAGAGCAAAAAAAACAGACACAAAACTGTGCATAGCACCAGAATCAAACAAGACTAAAGCTGAAAAAGAATCGAGCAGAATAGAACCTGCGACTACATCCGCAATAGGCTCCATCTCCTCAGCTGCAAGAGCAAAGGCTCTACCCTGACCATCCCGCTGCTGGTGGTGCTGAACAAACCGCTGCTGCTGGGTCGGAAGTGGACCCCTCTGCTGCACTGCAGGAACTCTCGCCGGTGCTCCCTGAGCTGCTACCGCTCCACGGACTACCCTGCGAGGGTTCGCAGGACAATCCCTCAACTGATGTCCAGCCTCCCCGCAATAGAGGTACATGCCCAGCCTCTTCCGACAGACCTCCCAGATGTGACCGGGCTTCTTGTAGTAGCCGTAAGGAACCCCATGCTGTGCCTGCCTCTGCTGAGTGTGCTGCACCTGCTGCTGAACTGGTACTCTGGCCTGCACCTACGGCTGGTGATGCTGGAAAGAACGATGCTGAAGCTGAGGGCGCTTAGCAGCCCCTGCGCTGCTAGTAGCCCCCGAGAAAAGATTATGCTCCCTCTTGGGCTTCAAGCCCCACTCCCGCTCAACCTTGCGGGCCTCTGCGTAGATCTGGGTATAAGTCTCATAGAAGGAGGGAATGAGGATCTTGATATCCCAAGTCAGCCCCTCCCTGAAACGGCTCGTCCTGATCTCCGGGTCTCGAACTATGTACTCTGCGTATCGACTCAGACGATCGAACTCCGCTGCGTACTCCTCCACAGATAGACTGCCCTGCTGCAGATCCTGGAACTGTCGCACCAGGTCAATCTTGTCCGTGGGAAAAAAGAACTTCTCCTTGAAGGGGAGCTTGAACTCTGTCCAAGTACGGCCCTCTCCAGCTAGGGCTGGCTCGTTTCTGAACCAGGTGCGCGCAATGTCTAGCAATTGCAAACCTACCGCCTCGACCTTCAGGTCGTCTGCCAGGCGGGAGGCCCTCATCTGCCGCTCGATATCCTCGAGCCAATCATCTGCATAGACCACACCCTCGGTCCCGCTAAAGTCACGGGACCCGAGCTTCTTGAAGTCCTGGATATCTCCGTACCTCGATCGCGTCCCCGGATGAGGAGCCCTCTGCTCCACGGCTGCAAGGGCCAACTGATGGGCATCCTCCATACCCTGACACATCACGTCTGTCTGCCTCTGCTAAGCCTCGGCCTGGGCTCTCTGAGTCTCCAGCATCTGCTGGAGGAAGGTAAGCATCTGCCCCATATCTGTAGGCAGAGGAGGTGGAGGTGGAAGTACATCTGCAACTAGCTGAGGAATCCGCTGTGCAGCAGGAGGAAGAACGCCCCCGACAACTCCCGTCGTAGCCCCCGACACTGCGGGAAGAGCACCCACAACCCCAGGGACGGTCATCGGGAGCGCTGGAGGAGTACCCCCGAGAGCCCCAACAGAAGTCCCATCTGCAGAAAAAGTGACCAGAGCCTGTCCGCTAGAGGTAGCAGACCTCTCCGTCTCCCCGTGCTCCTCGCCAGGAGAATGAGTCATAACTATCCTGGAGACAAATTGAAAAGAAGATATCAATATGGCACATGAAGGCAATATCAAAGGAGGACAGCTAGAATGCAGTAAATCAATATCAAAGACAGTAAGCAAGATAAGCAAGAAAAGATCCTACTGTGATTGAGCACTCTTAGCCTACTACCTCTTATGTGTAACACAGGCTCGTAGTCAACACTCTAAGACGAGTACCGCCACGACATCGTACTAATTGCGACTAAAGGACCTGCATGGGCCACCACTAAAACGTGTCACGACCCGCACCCGCTATAAGGGCACGTGCACGTGCCAACGCCCCGCCCTCACCGTAAAAATGGCGTGGAATGCTGTAGGTTTTCTACTCTAAACAGTTTATATATATATCAAAAACCTGTCGAGAATATGGTCAACTCCGAACGGAGGACAAGCAATGAATATATACGAGTACTCAATCACAACTCTAAGATAACAAAGTAAAGACTGAAAGATAAAGAAAACAAGACGATAATAAAATAATAACCTGTTAAGTCCAACACAAGAATATATACAAGTCCAAGTCTCTAATAGTTGACTTTTGGTCAACTGCCCAAGTTTAATGGAATTTGGGACTAAATTTAAAGTGTTGACCCATAGTTGACTTTTGGTCTAAAAAGTCAACCGTGGTCAACCGAGGTCAAGACTAGGTCTAGGCGACTATTTCTAACTATTACCAACCTCTACAACCCATATCCAAGTCCATCTTGGACTTCGAAACTCAAATCTTGGCCGTAGGCCAATTTTCTAATTTACATTTTCTAAGGTAAATTTCTAGCCTAGGTGGAAACCTAGTTAGCCTACTACGCTTGTTATTTTGACCCGAGCTCCCTAGGGTAGTAAGGTACTAGCATATACATATGTTACCTACCAAGATACCTAAGTAAAGTGGACGTCTAGTCCATCTTAGGGCCCATTGCCGATATCTTGAATATTTCAAGATACGCAATGGTACGATGCGATACCGGCACCCTACAACCCCGATTTCTATTCGGGAGCCTACCCGCAAAATCTAATTCATATAATCTAGGTCCACGCCAAGTTTCATCTCATTCCGACACTCCGAGCTCCGTTTCACCCTCTAACTCGCTCTCCTCCATTTCCTATTTCCTACTTTCCCTTCCTATTCTTCTTCTTCTATTTCCTCCTCTTCAAATTCCTATTCTCCTTATCCTTCTCCTCCCCTTCTTCTTATTATCCTTCTTCCCATTCTTCTTCTAACTCTTCTTCCTATTCTTCTTATTCTAAACTCCTTACTTCTTCTATTCTTCTAATTCTCCTTCTATCTTTCTCTAATCCTCTTCTCAACTTTTTCTTATTTTCTTCTTCTCTTCCCTACTTCTTCTAATCTTTTCTTCTATTTCTAATTCTCATCTAACTATATAACTACCTATCTATACATATATATAAACATATATATATATATATATATATATATATATATATATATATACATGGGGGTTAAAAAGGGGGTTTAAGGGGCTGAATTGGGGGGGGGGGGGGGAACTGGCAGCCACCTGCTGCCAGTTGCTGCTGCTGTTGGTGCAGCTGTAGCTGTTGCTGCAGCTCCTCTAGCTGCTGCTGCAGCTGCCCTCTTCTTCTTCTATCTCCTCTTCCTCCCTCTCATCTATCTCTATATATATACCTATATATATATATATATATATATATATATATATATATATATATATATATATATATATACCTATCTATTATATATATATATATATATATATATATATATATATATATATATATATAAATATATATATATATATATATATATATATATATATATATATATATATATATATATATATATATATATATATATATATACCTATATATATATATATATATATATATATATATATATATATACCTATATATATATATATATATATATATATATATATATATATATATATATATATATATACCTATCTATTTATATATATATATATATATATATATATATATATATATATATATATATATATATACCTATATATATATATATATATATATATATATATATATATATATATATATCTACTCTAACACACACACACATCTATCTATATATATATAAATACCCTCACACACATACATCTACATATATATAAATACACACACACACACACCTATAGTTATATATATACAAATATAGACACACACACACAAACACTCACACACTCACAAACACACACACACACTCTCACTACCACTCTCACATACCACCACCACCACTCTCATTCCCTACACACACACAATACTTATAATCCTATATATATATATATATATATATATATATATATATATATATATATATATATATATATATATACATATATATATATATATATATATATATATATATATATATATATATATACATATATATATATACCATTCAATATATATATAAACCCCTAATAATTTTCTTAACCTAGATTTCTAGGGAAATCCTACAAAGTTATGGGCAAATGGTAGAGAATCTCCCCCTCTACAATAATTGTGAAGACAATAAATGGAAAAGAGTAATAAATGAAGAATTAAATTCATACCTAAAGTAGGTTTGCTTGAGGAAGAAAAGCTTGAAGGAAAAAATGGATTTTTGAAAGAGAGAGAGAGACTTTTCATAATAGAGAAGAAAGGGGGGGGGGGGGGGGGGGCTCCTACTCATGGCCGGCCATGGCTAATGGGTTTGGGTTGGGGATCCAATAAGCCTCCAACCCATTAGACTTGGTTTAGGTTCGGTTTGTTTCGGTTTGGTTCGGTTTGTTTCTAACGAACTAATTAAGTCTCTAAAATGACTAATTAAGTCATGGAAGTTGGGTTTATGATTTCTAACCTAATTATGATGGTATGTGGGCCAAGTCCAGCTAGTATGTGGGTCCCACTAGGGTCCAGGCTACCCGGGTCTCTAACTTGAGTCCGAATTGGATAAAATCCAAACCAACCCAAATAAATCCCAAAAAAATCACGTAAAATAAATAAAAATTCCTAAAATTATAAAACTTGAAAAATGACGAAAATACCCCTAATTTGAAAACTGGAGGTGACACCCTGTGACCGTTTTGGTCTAGCATGACTAGTATACCTAGATGAGACTTTTACTACCACCGTATGCCATGACCCTGTATGTCGTCCTTTTAAATCGTATGATTTGTTTAAGTTCTGAGACTTTGATTGTGGGGGTTTGACCTAGAAGGAGTATGAACATTTAAATTTCGAGAACAAAATTTTTCTAAGGGGGTAGGATTGTAACACCCACTTTTCTAAAATGAGGGTAATTTTGAACTTTTGTAAAAATTTATTATTTAATAATAGGATTTATGATTTATGAATTTTTTTAATTAATTTAATACTATTTAAAATTGGTAAATTATAATTTTGATGTGTTAGCTAGTGAACTCTAAAACTGTTGAGCCTAGAGACTAACCATGACCATGGAGACCTAACCATGTGATTAGAATGACTATTTACAACTTTTTAGGCTAAGGGTATTTTGGTCATTTTGTGACTTTTGAATTATTTAGGATTTTGATTTATTGGTAAATTTTAGATTATTTTAATAATATTTAAATTGATGTATTATAATTTTGGTCATTTTTCATATTTTAATATTTTGGGAAAATTTTATATTTTTAATATTGTTTTTATTGGATTTGTTTAGTCCGATTTGAGTTTCGTTTCGTTCCGACTTGTATTGTGACCCGGGTAGCTTAAACTCTAGATGGGACCCAATATTAAGTTGAGCATGGCTCACAAGACCCAACATTTAAGTTAGTTAATTAAACTAATTTTTATCATGTTAGAATGGTTAAGTTAGAGACTCAAAACTAGATCATTTTGACCCCAAACTTGATCCTAGTCTAGACTTAACCATATGAGACTAGAGAGGGAAAATTAGGACATTTCCCATTAGCCCTAATGGACACTTTATGGCAGCCACCTTTAGGAGAGAATGATACATTTTATTCATTACAATCTTGTCTCTTTTATTTTTCTTTTGTTCTTCTCCAATTTTAGAGAGCCTTCCCATTGATTTGATCTCCAAATCAAATCATTCCTTCACCAAACCTTCCCTCAATTATTCCCATTCTCCAAGGGAAGGGTGCTACCAAGGATTGGAAGAGGAGTGCAAGGAGGAGTGTCCACTTTGAGGGATCTTCGTATCGGAGCCGTGTCCTAAAGGATTTCATTGGGATTCCACTCCCAATAGGTAAAACCCATCCTCTAAATCAATTTTCTTTGCATATAAATTAGTTTTGAATCCGTAGGATCCATCCTCATGCATGTGTCCCATTTAGATTCAAATTTGAGGCCATTTGGAGCTCTCTTGAGGATTTTAGGTATGTGTCTTGTGTCATACTTGATAGATCCCAAATTAGGACACCCCATGTGTATGTATGTATGATAATAGTTTAAATAGATATTTAAATTCAGTTTTATAATGGTTAGAGAGTGGATTGATCTTAGTTAGGATAGTTAGAATGAGTTTTATTTGGATACCTATGTTTGTATCCAAGTATCTTGGCCTATATGTGTTCTTTTGTCAAATTCGTCATAATATTCATCCACGTTTTTATTAACCAAGCAACTTAGAAATGTCATAACTTTTAGCTTGGAACTCCGATTTATCTTCTGTTTTTTTTAAAAGAACCATATCGAAGTTAGCTTTTCAAATATATATTTTAATAAGCCACATTCTTTCTGTAACTTTCTGTAGAATTATTTGAGTGTCAATTATATGAAAGACGAACGTGTTTCGGTATTTTTGCGATTTCGGGAGCTTCCGGACACGAAAATGTGATCCGTTTAAAGTTTCGGAAAGCTAACATAAAGGGCTACGACATACATTAATCTTAGAATTTAGTGAATGCCCAATTGGTACAGTATTGGTTTTAAGTAGAAGAGTAACTATACGATATATGTATTTTGTGTAACCTATGAGCCTATGTAGTATGGGTATTAAATGAATATAGAGTATGTAACACATGATATGTTAGATGAATAAAATGATATATATATGATATATATCCTCTTTACATTAATGTATATATATGGTTGAATGCAAGTATGTAGGAATGCAATTAATATAATGTATGTAAGCAATGCATGAATAAAAGAATGATATACAATGTATGCATGAAAGTATATAGTGAATGCTAGATATGAATGCAAGGTATACATGTAATGTTAGATATGAATGCATAATATATAAATAATATAATGCAATATATAATGATAGTATGTATGGTAATGTAGAATATATGATGTAAGCATGTATATGTCCACTATTTTCCCTTTTCTTTACATTTTCCTTCCCTTCCCTTTCCATTTCAGTTTTTTCTTTCTTTTTCCTTTTATTTTTACATGTTATATACAATGTATAGATGCATGTAAGTATGTAATATGCATGAATGAATGTCATATATGAATGAATGAATCAATCAAAGGTATAAGTAAAATATAATGCATTGTAATGAATGTTAACATATATAATATATAAAAGTAAGTATGTAAATGTGCATGAATGTATATATCTATGTAACTATGTAAATATGCATGACGTAACATATGCCTATATATATAAATATGTATGTAATGTGGATATGCATGTATGTATGAAGGTATGTATTTATATATATTATCTATTTTATATTATGCATTGTTGTGGTTCACATTGTCTTGCGATTGTGTGAGTGATAGCCTAGGCTTGGTTAGGCCTAGTGAGACTTGTTAGACTTGTTTGGGCTAGGACTTGACCTAGTTGACCTAATTTGACTAGTGTGGTTGACTAGAGTTGACCAAGTGTTGACTTTAGTCTAGTTTGACCTAGACAGCATGCAGATGCATTGTACATTTTATTTATCATCTCTCGTATACATCTTGACCTGTGTTGCTCTAAATAGGACTCTGTGGCTTCAGTTTGGACCTCTATACCTATCAGCTGTTCAGGTTATCAGGCGAGTACATTCTCTGACCGTTTCATACTTGCTAGAACGTCTATTCATGCCATAGATTAATTTACTTGATGCTGACACATTGGTTACACGGATTGGTACTATATGGATCTTCTTTTGCGATGTTATCTCCTTTGTGTTCACTAAATACATATTGTGATGTGCGTTTCACTAACATATTATATTTATTGAATACCCTTATCATTGTACACTCATTGTGCATATTGTACTCTCATTATCACATTGAGCTCTATTGTACAAGCCATTGTATAAGGTAACGTAACTGAATTGGATCCTTGTGTATTGATTCGGGAGGGAGAGTAGAAATGGTTATGTGATCAATCCTATTGTATAAGAAATTGTATATGTCCATTGTATACCCACGTACAAAGGAGTCCCATTTTATTCTATAATCTAACCCATTTACATAACCATATTGCACTCTAAATCACATATTGCTTACAGTTCTTACTTATCATATATAGATATTTTCTATTATCATATCCTTCTGTTTTTTATATACATCTTCTTTCAGCGTTTCATGTATCTTACTCTATTGCACGTTATATTTTCTAACCTGTTATGATCTGCGTGAGATGTATTGTGCTCGCTCCTGTCCTGACTGGACCTGTTGATAAATTTTACAGATAGCTTGGAGGTTGCCTGCTAGCCTAGAGGAGACACAGTAGAGATTGTATAGATAGTTATTTTAGTTGTCTTGAGTTGTATTTACTTTATGGATTACTATATTTGAGATTTGAGATGTTTTCTGGGTTTGTGTATCTTAGACACTTAGACTTCTATCTGCGGTATCTCTTTGTGGATTTCATATTTTATCTATATTTTATCATGCTCTACATTTGATGTGATTGAGACTGTATTTGCTATGTCACCTCTATTCGGAGTGTATATACTGTATGTTTTCCATAAATAAATTCCTTTATTTATTGTGTTTCTGGGAAAATTATAACTGTGGGAATCTGATCTAGAAGACGATCACTTTATCCCTTGGACTATGCGAAGAAGAAAAGCTCTCAAAATTTTGACAGTAGATAACTATGTATCTGTACAATGAATGAGAAAAAGAACTCTATTTATTGAGTCAAAAATAACTGAAAAGATAACTATCTTCACAGCCTTTGCTTAGTTGAAAATCACGCAGGATTTAACATACGCAAGACTGTGAGCAGTTACTGGACGTGGCCTGTAACTGTTGGACACATGGCGATCATACATAAGTCGTGTCCAAGTTATAGAACACGCAGGCGAGAGATCAGTGGCATGACTGCCACGTACTCCAGTTTGATAAAATCCATGCAGACTTGTTGAAGACAAAGTCCACACAGACTCGGGGTAGAAAGCTTCAAAATCCACGCAAACTTGGGGCAGGAAGCTTCAGAATCCATGCAGATTTGGTGAAGAAAACTTCAGAATCCATGCAGGCTTGAGGAAGAAAACTTCAGAATCCACGCAGACTTGAGGGAAAACTCAAAATACACGCAGACTTGCGATAGGACTGCCAGCTGTCTTGATTTGGCGTGCCTCGACTGACACAAAATCTCTGACAGTGATTGCTTTTGTCAGTCGCATTAAATGACAAGAAACTCTTTTAGTACGCCAACTTGACGAAGGTTGAGTCTTGTTGAAGAAGATTTCAAAAGTCATGCAATAGTCGGCTGTGATCTCTCGAGTTCTGTGCATACGTGGCATACGAAGAGACATTCTTCGACTGTTGTGCTGTCAGTCATAATTACTCTCTGACAAATGATGAGCTGTCTCCTCAGCGTGATTTGTAAATATTGTCCTGATCAACTGAGCGTGACTTTTGACTCTGTCCTGACCAACTCAGCGTGACTGTTGGACTTGTTCTGATCGACTGTTGTGCTGTCAGTCATAATTACTCTCTGACAAATGATGAGCTGTCTCCTCAGCGTGATTTGTAAATATTGTCCTGATCAACTGAGTGTGACTTTTGACTCTGTCCTGACCAACTCAGCGTGACTGTTGGACTTGTTCTGATCAACTCAGCGTGACTGTTACTTTTGAGGCCTACACTGTACATGTACCTTTATAATGTTAGATGTTTGACTTAGGACAGCGTTCTACCGCCGACACTGCGGTGTAGGCTGGACGTACCCACTTCTCGTGCCTTTACTCTAGCGTGCGGGTCGTGACAGAAAGAGATGGTAACACTAGAAGTAGATTGACTGTGTGAGACGTCAGTTTGAGTCGAGTCTTGCATGGTCATTGGACAACTTGTACAAGGTGGAGGTCTTCTCGAGTGATCACCGGGGCGTCGAGATTATTCGGCCCGGGAGAAGCGAGTTGGCTCAAAGAAGGATGATGGATAACCACATGGGAGAATTTGGCGTTTCCGGGGATAGCTACCCATGGAAGGGCGGTCCGATATCCAGCCGAGCCAAGTCCATTATAGCACTGGCGCTAGTGACTAGTTCATATAGATGAGTCGGCATGGGCGGCGATCCGTGTAAATGCCTGTGGATTCAGTCGAGTATTGAGTGTAGTGTATCAAGGAAGTCGAGTTGAATGGGTGAATATAGTTGGAACACAAAATGTTGGGCCTAAGATTCGGTTGCAACGTAGGCGACGTACTTCGGCACGAGATGTGGCATCGAGTGTTATGTTGTCGGCATATAAGTTGTATAGTTTGAATGTGAGTTGTCTTGAGTTTAAGTCAGAAAAGGCGGTAGCTTGATAGGTCTTGATAAGTAGGCGAGGCGCAGCCTCAATCTTGAAGCACGAACAAGTCTAAGCAAGGTCTAGAGGCACGACCTGCACGAGTCGTTCCCCCTTGACGTTGATCGCACACGAGAATTGGTCTAGAGGCACCTAATTTTAAGTGAAAGTCTTGGCACGGTCGAGTTCGCATGAGTTGTACCTCGGCGAAGCGCTATCTCGAATAAGTTGAAGGCACGAATAGAGTATGGCACGACCCTGCCGTCTCGAGTTGAAGTTTGGTCAAGTACCTAGGCGATGAGGTACTGCCTCGATCGAAATACACGTTGGCAGTGTAGCATGACCATGTCGTTGCACATTGGTTTGGTTAGGCGTCGTTGTCTTAAAACTGATCTTAAGGCAAGACTAGAAAGACAATCATAAAGGGACTTGTAATGCACAAAGTAAATGAACGTATCGGTTTTGTATGGGTGGGCGAGGAGCTTACTCCACCAGTACAGTTGAGTACTGACACCCACACAGTTTTCATGTACTGGCATATGTAGAAGCTCCTGGTGCGGAGCTCGCTTGGATGCGTCGAGGCACGGAGTTCCTTGGCGAGTCGAAGCGTGCGGCCGCATGAACTCAAGACTTATACAGGACATAATGTATGGACATCGCCTTCCGAAGCTTCCGCTGGCTCAAGCATTGTATCGAGAGATGAGAGAGAGCAGAGTGACTTATAAAATGAGAGAAAAGTGAGCACGAGAGACTTGTAATCATGGCCTTGCGCCTATTGTAATTTTATTGTTCAATATCAATAAAGATCTCTTTTGAATAACTTGTGTTTTGCCTTTAAATTTCTGCTGCATGTTCAATGTTTCTGCTTGGGACTTCTGTGCGTCGACCTCGTCGCCGCCGCTGTAATCGACCGTTATGGAACCTGCCTTGCACGAGCGCAATCTAGGCTCGTGCGACATCACGTCTTAGCGAGGATGATCGCTCCTACGGGAGCAGGGCGTGACAACTAGGCTTGTGATAACCCTAGTTAGTTAAAGTATCAAGCCGTACTTATTGCTTGGCCGTGATTGATGGATGGAGTCCAGTCTAGTCTTGTCTAGACAGTGCCATTCTATGATTACTTCGGTACATTACTGTTATGCTTTACACTTGTCGATAAATGATTGAAGACTAAACTCTGTTCTGGTGAAGGGTTACAACTCGGTCCATGTTTGGTTTACGGGTTGTAACTTGGTTACCGGAATAGTCCTTTAGTTATTTTATCGTTTATCAACCTGTTTTCTCTAACTCATGTATTTCGTTATCATTTATGTCCTTATGTGCTAATATGCTGGTTTTAGTCCTTAAGTGAAGCCTCCCTTGTGGCACTTGCTCTTCTGGGTTCTGACCTAGCTGGTTTTGTATGGCCAGATTTTGGAGTAGCTCTCGAGGATCTACCTGTCTTCTAGCCAGATGGTGAACACCAAGCATAACCCTGGCAACGAGTGGATTTTCTTCTTTTGTTCCCCGCTCTATTGTAAATTATTCTTTTGAGGCATTTAGCCGCCGAGCAAGTGTTAGCTCGTGTTGAAACTTACTTTTGTCTGCCTAATGACTGTAACATGATTGACAAATCCTAGGGTTGATCATGTATGACTTAAACTCTTGCTAGTCGTCGCATTTTGTATGACTAGCTTCATGATCATCTAAATATGTAATGTTTGGGACGCCTTACCTTGTATGTCTGATGATCTAATATCTTGTAACATTTACTTGTTTGCCTGAGATTGAGACACTAGGCTTGTTCTTGACCATAAGAGACTGATAGCTTGTAGATAAATCCTCATGCATCTAGATAGCCGTAACCGTATTACGAGGTGGGTTGTACTTTAATATATGTAGCTGGTTGTATCTATCCTCCGCTCTCCAGTATTTTGGTTCTAGGGCGTGACACTTAAAGATGTTGCAAATATTTTAGGTCTACATATTACAGGTGAACCTATAATATTTGATAGTCATTTCCCGCTGAGACAATGATCATGGAGTATCTAAGCGTGGAGGCACCAAAATTGAAAGACAAAAGCTTAGTGTCGTATACATGGCTCCGTCAGAATTTTATGCACATAGATCGTATTGGTGACGAAGAAATCTCAGTTGATGAGGAACGGGTAAGTATTACATTTATGGTTAATATTTATGCACATAAATTATATATCAATTTAGGTTAGGTAATATATTTTTTTTTATTCTGTTCAGGTCATTGCTTGCACCAGAGCCTATTTACTAGGCCTTATTAATGCAGTTTTATTTTCCGATTCATCGGATATGGTAAATTTACGATTTCTGTCATTTCTGAAATTTAACGGAACCGATGATTCATGCTCGGGGAGCGTCAATGCTAACATATATATACAGTGCTATGTCAGATTTTGTGCATTTCCAGTCAAAGGATAAATTAATGAAAAATTTAAATGGTTGTGCTACATTTATCCAGGTACGAAAAATGTTTGAATTTGGTATACATTTAAAATTTGTACACTTGCATAATATATTTTTTAGGTTTGGTCCTACGAGTATTTTTCTATCGGTTGGCCACTTTACCATATCAGTAGTAATACACATGTATTTCCGATAGCTTTGCGGTAGATTACTGATGCAGTAGATCCCGCACACTGTGTTTACTCGGTTGTCTCGATATATCGGGGCCAATTTGATTCACTAAAGATTTCAGAGGTAAATTAAATTCATAATTCTATATTTATTTAGTTTATTTTGTTTTATTACCTTATAATTATTTGCCATAAAATAGGTTCAAATGGTGCATTATTGTCACGACCCGCTCCCGAATAATCGGACACGAGTCGGACACGCCTAGCCTTCGTCGATAGACACGATGAAGTAAGCTGTACAATACGAAGTAAAACACCAAGTCACAATGTAATGTAAACAATCACAGAATCTATAAACGTCCCAGAAAATATGACCACAATCCACCAAGTCAATTTGTACAATATCATCCGGAGACAAATTCGGTAAAATAAAATACAATAATGAAATCAAAATACAAAGTACAATATCCAGAAAAACTAAATAAAATAAATCTTGTAATATCCAATGATATCACCGTGCTCCATGGGGGCATCAAGCTCACCTGCAACGTATCCTGTCAGAAAAAGAGCAAAGTACAATCCCGACAAGAACCATATACAATGTAATCTGTAATACAGAATACAAGGTGGAACCAGAATACGATAACTGAAAATGAAACTATGGTACCAGAAATAAAATGCAAATCTGAAGACGATGGACACGACAATCAATATGCAAAGACAATGAACTCGGCAATCAATGAACAGTATGATGAACACGACAATCAATGCAAGTGTGACCATTTAAAATATTAAACTAATCTGTGACCAGCTTAGAGACCACAATCCACAATCAATCAATTCTACAAGGTGCGACTTAATCGTACGTGAGGTGTACGATTAAGTTATCCATAATACCTATGTTGGGTGTGGTCACACAAAAGTTAATATTTTTCCCAATTCCTGCAATAAACAATGACTCACAATGCAATGACGAACAAGAACGATGCAATCGTGTGTATCACATGTCCGATATGAGAACATGGCACATGAATGTAAGACAGAAATAAAGTAAAAGCTCGAGTCGGTGTACTTGCCTCACTTTGGAAGCACGAGAGTAGTACTACATGGATGTAATGTCACATGGTATTTGTACAATTTGTTTGGGTTTTAAAATAAAGATCATTGGCTAACTAAATAACTAACAATATTTATTTATATAAATTATATATTTTAGCAAAATAATTCATTCATGTTTAGAAAAATATTTAAATTATTTCTTTGAAAAAAATTGCCAGTTAAGTTACCATTTAACTAAGATTAAATATTTACTAATCATTAATTTACAGAAAAATTAGGATAAAATTATCTTGAGAATGAAATAAATTGACTTAACAAAAATATAAAAGATTTACTTAGAGCAAGGTATTAAATTTCAAATAACTCAATATTTACGAAAATAGATTTAGGGAGTTACAAATCTACCCCCTTACAAAAATTTTGTCCTCGAAATTTCAAGGGTTGTAGATATGCACAAAATCAAACAAAGTTTATCAAGAAGCAACAAAAGATAAAATGGTTTTATTTTGGTAGTAAAAAGTAACAAGGACTAACAAGTAGTCTCTAGACAATATGAAAGACTGTAAATACAAGAAAAACTCAGGGACAAGCCTCAAAATAGTCACTACAAGAAAATCTAGATACTACAAGCAAGGTAAAGGAAGATAACAGTCCATCCGGCTGCGCTTCCTGCTGCTACTGATCCTCGAAGGGTGGATCCTCCTGCTGCAGCTCTAGTGATGGTCCCTGACGAGTAAAAGTTGCAGGGCAATCTCTCACTTGGTGAGTGGCAGATCCACAAACCAAGCACTGTCCTAACTTCTTGCGACATTCCTCAACACGGTGTCCCGATCTCTTGCAGTACACGCAAGATAAATATGTCGGGGTCTGGATCTGTCTCTGCTGCTTCGACGATGTCGGAGCTCGAACATGAGGATGATGCTGATGCTGATGCTGAGGAGCTGGCCGCTGAGGTGGCCTCTGTTGAGTGTCTGTCTGCTTCGGTGGACCCTGGAAATTGCTAGCGCTAATGTCTTGGTCCCGCTTGAGCTTCGGATCCATCTCCTTCTCCACTCCCTGAGCAACTTTAAGGATGCTCGCATAGGTAGTGGCCTGGCTGATTGCCACTGCATGTCGCAACTCTCTGGTGTGGTCCTTCTTGAACTTTCAAGCCCTCTCCTCTGGTGTGCTAACTATGTTCTCTGTCAACCTGCTGAGTCGAAAGAACTCCGATGTGTACTGAGCCACAGTCATACTCCCCTGCTGCAATGCCTCGAACTGCATCCGAAGTTCGTCTCGCTCCACACCCGAAAAGAACTTCTCCTGGAACAACAGTTTGAATTCTTTTCATAGAACTTGGGGTTCGGCCAACTGAGGCTCCTCTCTATACCAAGCTCTAGCAATGTCGAAAAGTCGCATGCTCGTAACTTCGACCTTCAGATTATCTGGAATCCTCGCCATCTTCAGTGTTCGCTCGACGTTTTCTAGCCACTCATCTGCATAGACTATCCCCTAATGGCCTCAAAAATCCATCGGGCAGAGGTTCTAATAATCTCTGGCGGTCCCTGGCCTCGGCACTGCTGGTGCTGGTGGTGCCGGCGGTGCTGGCGGTGCTGGCGGAGCTGGTGGAGCTGGCTCCCTGACTCGGAGCACGTCCATGATCGTCGCTCGAAACTACGTGTCTTGGTGGTTCTGTGCCTCCATGAACTGCTGGAACATGGCCATCATCTGGGTATCGTCGAATGTCATCACCGGAGGAAGCAGCTGAGGCGGAGGCGATGGAAGCTGCTTCTATGCATCGGGTGCAGGCTGCTCGCTAGTCCCCGCGTTCTTCGTGGCGACCATCCTGTAATAGAAAATAAATCGTTGATTGCTATGTCCTATAAAATCATAAACTAACCTAGAAAAATCATAAGTAAAATCAAATTTCAAATTTAAATATCAATAACCATAACCATAGCCCTTTTTCCACGGATCCTATGAAGCATGCGTTTTCCTTAGCTTCACTGGTCTCCCAATAGCACTTTATTTCCTAAGTGCCATTAGGATAGACCTGCATGTGCCACCGCTAAAAACATGTCACGACCCGCTTCCGAATAATCGGACACGAGTCGGACATGCCCAGCCTTCGTTGATAGACACGACGAAGTAAGCTGTACAATATTAAGGAAAACTCCAGGTCACAATGTAATGTAAACAATCACAGAATCTATAAATGTCCCAAAAAATATCACCACAATCCACCAAGTCAATTTGTACAATATCATCTGCAGACAGATCCGGTAAAATAAAATACAATAATGAAATCAAAATACAAAGTACAATGTCCAGAAAAACTAAATAAAATAAATCCTGTAATATCCAATGATATCACCGTGCTCTATGTGGCCTCAAGCTCACCTGCAACGTATCCTGTCAGAAAAAGAGCAAAGTACAACCCCGACAAGAACAATATAAAATGTAATCTGTAATACAGAATACAAGGTAGAACCAGAATACGATAACTGAAAATAAAACTATGGTACCAGAAATAAAATACAAATATGAAGACGATGGATACGACAATCAATATGCAAAGACAATAAACTCGACAATCAATGAACAATACGATGAACACGACAATCAATGCAAGTGTGACCTTTTAAAATATTAAACTAATATGTAACCGGCTTAGGGACCACAATCCACAATCAATCAATTCTACAAGGTGCGGCTTAATCGTACGTGAGGTGTACGATTAGGCTATCTACAATACCTATCTTGGGTGTGGTCACACAAAAGTTAATATTTTCCCCAATCCCCGCAATAAACAATGACTCATAATACAATGACGAACAAGAACGATGCAATCGTGTGTATCACGTGTCCGATATGAGAACATGGCACATGAATGTAAGACAGAAACAAAGTAAAAGCTCAAATTGGTGTACTTGCCTTGCTTTGGAAGCACGGGAGTAGTACTGCATGGATGTAATGTCACCTGGTATTTGTACAATTTGTTAGGATTTTAAAATAAAGATCATTGGCCAACTAGATAACTAACAATATATATTTATATAAATTATATATTTTAGCAAAATCATTCATTCATGTTTAGGAAAATATTTAAATTATTTCTTTGAAAATAATTGTCAGTTAAGTTACCATTTAACTAAGATTACAAATCTTTACTAATCATCAATTTACAGAAAAATCAGGATAAAATTATCTTGAGAATGAAATCAATTGACTTAACAAAAATATAAAAGATTTACTTAGAGCAAGGTATTAAATTTCAAATGACTCAATATTTATGAAAATAGATTTAGGAAGTTACAATTATTGTATGAATCCTTATCCTTATGAGATAGAACGAACAACATATGAATTAAGTCTCTACAGGTTTTATATAATATACCATAGAGACATAATGTATCATCCAGCTGATCGGGTTATTCGACAATTCGATATGAAACAACATATACCCGAAGACCCGCATACTACAATCATGGTAGAGGAAGTGCAACCGCAAGAGCTCGCAAATTAATTTCTGCTTGGAATTCCAGACTAGAGACACATAATATCTCACATTTGTCTCATAACATAACAACTATGGAGGACTGTAAGTTATTTTAAAGTTAATATTTTTTTCATATTGTATCATATATATGCTCATATTGTATCATATATATGCTCATATTTTTTTTCCAACGGTACGGGAATATTGCATATAGATCTTGGTAGGGATCTCCAATTATAAGTAACAGACGCTACATATTTCAGGAGCCCTGATTCGAGCATAGGGCTATAGATGATTATAGTCTACGTGGATTTTATGAACATATAATAAGAACTGATGTAAGTAATTTTTTATTGTAAACCAATATTTCAGCTTACATAAGAACTAACGTAAATAATGTGTTATTATTTTAGGTTCCAACTTTGGAGCAAGCATGTGATAACCCAAATCTTGAAGTGTTGAGAACGACGGTAAGAAATTTTGTGGATTGGATGAAAGCGGATCCGGAGCCTCCGAACCCTCCGCTACATATTCCACAAGATTATCCCGTAGTCATTATTAGCCAACGTGAACCACTTTCCCGCAAGGTTAGGCACCATGTCACCCAACCGTTCTCCGATAGCCTGTCTCAGCAAGCTGACGAGGTCCCGCCTCAACAAGCTGGCCAGGGGATTTCACAGTGGGCTAACCAGGGGACTTTGCAGTGGGCTGGCCAGGAGACTTCCCAGTGGGCTGGCCAGGGGACTTCCCAGTGGGCTGGCCAGGAGACTTCCCAGTGGGCTGACCAGGGTTCTTCGCAGTGGGCTGGCCAGGAGACTTCCCAGTGGGCTGGCCAGGGGACTTCCCAGTGGCCCAGAGTAACATATTGGTTTCAAAGCTATGGTTTGGATAGAAATTATTATACGTAGATACTAATGACTCCATCAACACCAGTACCCACACAAGACGAAGGTGGTAATGCATCTCAGAAGAATACGATGCGAAGGAGAGCACGACTCAATGTCAGAGAAGTTGATCGTCCAGACTATTGGGAATTAGACGGACAAGGAAGATAGATGAACATTTTGTACTTGTGTGATGTTTTGTTTTCATTTATATAAAAGTCACCTTTCTTTGACAAACTATTACAGTTACTTCACATGATGTTTCCTTTTCATTCTCTTGGTGGATTTGTACAACTCCTTCTATTGTGCCCTAAACCATTGCAATTACTGCATCGAAGATATCTTGAAAATTGATCCTTCGCCATAATACGGTTCTTCTTTGGTCTTTCGGCTTTGCGTCGTACATCTGGTACTCCAATGTCGTCTCTAACCAATGCACTTTGAATGTTATAAGGGACTGGAATTGGCTCCAAGTGCGGCTCATATATATTTTTAATGTTTCTTTTGAAAATATAGCTGGATAATAATGCTCAATCCTAATATTGCAATAATTACAAGCATAACATGCATGTACACATAGAAGAAAAGTATGATACCATTTTAAACATGAACAATAGTTTTCATTTAAACGAATAACATATGTTCTATTTGTTTTACGATCTAATATCTCAAACAAATGACCCACTATACGTAACATTTCCAGCTGATGGTTTTCTTTTGTGATACGAGCCATCATTTTTAATATCTTCGAACAAAATTTGTTTCAATATTTTCAGCTTGTTGTCTGTTCTTGTCCTGAAGTGTTATGAATACCATCAAGTAGTGTTGTTGGTTTATCACGAAGATTTTTAATCCAATTATTGAAACATTCGGCAAGAGTTGACGTATTAATATTTAGTCTTGGACAAGAAGAATACGCTGTAATCCAGTGTGAGAAAACACGATTTTCATTATTTACTCCAACGAGCCAATTGTAAACATCTACGTTTTCAGCTTTAGTTATTTCCAAGCAATTATTTGTATCTGTTTCATTATAACATCTTGCAAGATAGTCCAAGCTACGTTGAAAATGCTTTGATCTACATACCGATTTTAAATTTTCTTTAAAATGTTGAATACAAAAAAATGAGGCGATTCTGAAAAAATAGCACGCATGGCATTTATCAATCCTTTTTGTTTATCCGATATAAAAGAAATTGTATTCCACACATCAATTTTTTTTCAAAAGATATTCTTAAACCGTTTAAAAACCAAGTCCAAGAATCAGTGTTTTCACTCTCAGTAACAGTATAAGCATTTGGATATAGTTGATAGTTAGGATCATGAGCACAAGCAATAAATAAAATACCTCTATATTTTTCAGAAACAAAAGTAGCATCAATACTAATCACAGGTAAATATCACCTTAGAAATCCATCAATGCACGTCTTGAAACAAATAAAAATTCTTTCAAGCCTGTTATTTTCTGTAATCTTTCATTAAAAATTGGCTACCTGGATTTGTCTCAATAATTCTAAGACCATGCTCTTCGAGACTACTATATGCATCAATATAACTACCATTTATTTCGGATAGAGCAAATTCTCTAGCTTTCCAAGCCTTACAGTATTTAATATGTATTCGATATTCCCTAGATATATCTTTTACAACATGTGATAGACTACACGACTGATTATTTTGACTTTTATCAATAATCTGATTTTTAACCCATACAATAGTAGCTAATGGATGACAACCAGTTGTAAGTCCACCTAAACAAGAATGAATATTTTCTAGCGTAGCAATAGAAAATCTTTCGTCTCCACCAATGGCTTTAGCGTATACTCTCCAATAACAATTTGAACTATTACATTTATATATAATCCCAGTAGCATTATTTAAAGCACTACACCAAAATGGCTATTTTGGAACACTAGACAATTTTCAATTTGGAACGCTTATTAGGCGTACCTAGGTGCTGAAACGGAATAAGTGTTCCAGAATAGAAAAACGTGCCTAATATAAATAATTTTAATTTTTTTAAAAATCATTTATGTAGGTACACTTATATAGTGCTTGAAATATATTTCAAATTGAGAATGGCATGATCTACATCTCATGTGTTTAGAAGAAAAATGTTCCAATAAAATATCCTTTCTACCATATGTCCTCTATTTCCACCCCAAAACCCTCATTTCCCCCTAAAACCCTCCACCCCTCAACCCAACCCACCATCAATGCCCCTCTTTCTCTTCATCTTTGTCTCTCTACTTCTTGAATTCCTCTCCCTCTATCTACGGGGAACTGCTTCCCCAGAGACGTCGGTGGCGGCCGGCAGTCCATCGGTGATGGAGGCTGAGGAGGAACCAAGGAGGTGGTCCCACCGAGACGGTCGACCTCTTCCTCAAGTCCGGGAGCCTTCTGTTTGCAAAAACAAAAGTTTGATTACAAACTAATAAAAGAGTAAAAGAGTACAATGATTTTTGGAAAAGTACAACTGTAGGAATCTGATCAGAAGACAATCACTTTATCCCTTGGACTATGTGAACTTGAAGGCTAGAGCCTCTGGAGAATGCAGCAGCAATTTTGCAAGAGTTCCTTATCTCTGTCGCTTTGATTATGATGGGAAACTCTATTTATAGAATTCTGGAAATAACTGTTTTAGCAGTTATTCTGATGTACGCGAGGCTGGACTGCGCCACTTTGGGTTACGCCAACCTTATGTTGCGCCAACTTCCATTCAGTTACACAATCGTGTACTAACTATATTTAGACGTGTGGCATCATGTGATTAAGATGCGCATGGTTGTATACAGAGTAGTGGACACGTTTTGAGAGATTAGTGGCATGTGTGCCACGTCATCCTGCTTTAGAATGTAAGTTGTGTCAACTTTATCAGGTTGCGCGAGCTTCAGTCAACAAGTCAAACTGTGCCTGATTGGGTTGCGCCTAGGCGCAACTCAGTGCACAGGCACGTGGCAGCTTTTGAATATATGAGAAGAAGTTGTTTAGATTGCGCCTAGGCGCAACTCAGTGAGGTGTGCCGGACAACTGTCAAATTGTCTCGAGCGGCACGCTTTGAAAGATTCGAAGAGATTTTCTTCGTTTATTGTGCTGTCAGCTATCAGTGCCATCAGGCAATGATGGCTATTAATGTCAGACACCACGTAGGCATGGCACAATTTGATTTGGGCACAGTCTGTTGTCAAGCGCAACCTAATTCGTGGCGCAGTTTAATCCTTTTAAGCTTCAAAATAGTGGCGCAACTTGATTTTTGGGGCGCAACTTGATTGTTGTATAGTAAAACTTGGCGCAACTTTATTTTTAGACTCTACAAGACCCCCTTTAAAGTTAAATTTTAAAATTTTCCAAAACTTCGAAATACTTTGAATCATAATAATGACTGAGTTAAGTTGCGCCTATCTCGCGCAATCTGTTGTAACCCGTTACGATTTTATATGCGCAACTTAAGGTGACTGTTAGGATTCCATCTTTTGGGATATAAATAACTCTTGATTAGTCGATTGTTACTCTTTACGTTTTCTCTTAATCTTCTTGAAATCTTTGAGACTCTCTTCTCCGACTATTCTCTCGACATCATGGCCCCCAAGAAGACCGTTGCCAACAAAGGGAAAGACATCGCCGCCCCATCGACTCAAGCTCCGTCAGTTCACGCACCACTATATGTGCCACCCTTCTCTCGACGAAAGACGGCCAACCCAGCACTGGAAGGTGATTAAGGACGATCACTGAACTATATTCGATCTTCCTATGGACTTACCCTCCTCTTTTTAGAGTATGGCCCATCACGAATTTTGCGCCACCCCTTCTTAGGGTGTGGTTGCTTCAATTTGAGCACTGTTCGTTCTTACGAAATGTGTTACGCATGCTGTTGCGCAACTTAGCTTTTTATGCAATCAAAAATATTTGCATAACTAAGTTAAGGCGCAATCCATTATGTGGCGCAACCTGAGATGTTGTGTAATTTAAGTTTCGTGCAACACAGTATGTGGCGCAACTCAAGTTGTCGTGCGACTCATGATGTGGCGCAACTCAATTGTTGTGCAACCTAAGATGTTGCACAACTCAGGATGTGGCACAACTGAATTGTTGGTGCAACCTAAGATGCTTGTGCAACTTAATAGTTTGTCCAGCTTAATTGTTTTACTCTTTATAAAGTTTGCACATTCTTATTGCCTCTAACTTTTCTCGTTCATGTATTTCTTTGCAGTTGATCTTAGGGAAGACCCAAATGCTGAAAGATTTGCTTCAGCATTCAATGTCTCGGAGTACAAGGAGAATTTGTCTTATGTCACTGTCCCTCGGTACGATGGTCCTGAAGCACGAAGAACCCTTCTCATAGATCAAGATAACCAAACTCTATTGAACTTAATGAACGGGGAACCCCTTGAAAGTCTGGATACTGTGGTCCACAAAAAGCCTGCTTTTTTATTCGGGGATGCCATCAAGAAGACTTCCCAGCCCAGGACAAGAAAAGAGTAGAGAACTTTCAGAAAAGAGGATAAAGTCATATACCTCACAGAAATATCAAGGTCTATGGCATTATCCCAATATGCTTTTGCCCGTTATCCCAGAAGAATGTCGTAGGATTTGACTCCCATTCAGCAAGCGAGAGTCGGCAAAATCTGTTAAACACTGGTTCCAAGGAACATGGATCTATTTTATAGTACCTCCGAAAAGTATAGTACACATTTAAGAGGTTTGAAGCCGAGCTGCATCCCTCCCGAGGATTTCTCCCTGCTCCTTCCTGTCAGAATACCTATTTTTGCAAATACGTTTGCAAAAGTTGAAGGAAGATATCCAGACCGCGCTATGCGTATGACAGGCCTGGTAAACCCAGAGATAAAGTACTGGAGAAGCTTGTCTATTTGGATTTTAGATCAATTCAAAGACAAGCTCATTGATCTGGGTCTCTACAATGCCATCTGCACTATACTATATGGCATTCTCCCGAACGCTCATATGTTCTTGGCTCTAGTAGAGAGGTACAATGAAAGCACTAGGACTTTCATGACTCCCCATGGAGAAATGAAATTTTCTCTTCATGAGATGGAATATATCTCTCGCCTACCAATGGGCGATAATCCATACGAAGAGTATGTGCCCACAAATGATGAATTAGATGTTCTTGTAGAGGAGAATCCTCAAATGATTGCCATCTTTCAAGAGTTGTTGTGCCATTATAAAATCTGCTCGCTCTACTACAAAAGTGCCACTGCGGGTACTTGTTACATCACCAAGTGGATGCCAAATCTCTTCTTGGGTCATGTACGGGAGGACAAGCTACTGGACAGTCAAGCCTGCGCTCCTCGTTTCTTTGAACCTTTTGATAAGAGTGATATGCAATATCTGACGGAACAACATGCTCATGGAGATGTCATACTGGATGAGGACTCGGGTCCGTTCAAGGCTGGCGATATTCTCCAGAGTTACCTTAGACAGGATTACAGACCCATATCTCAAGAAGCCTAGCTAGCAGGTTTTCTATCTTTGTGGCTACGGCATTTCATAGTTCCAGGAGCTAGTACAGTCGACATATTCCATCGGGGCGTCCTGTTCGCTGCAACACGTCTTGTCTTTGGATACAAGATGGATCTTTTATCAGCCATGACCTGCTGCCTGAACGCAGGATTGTGTTATTTTGTACAGACTATGTTGAATGACAATGCAGCGAGGCAAGATTTCCCCCGTACTCAAATACCATACACATATCTATTTGGATGGCTATTGCTTCACCATCCCTGTTTGATAAACCCTGATATGGGAACTGTTGACGGAGATTTCATCAGAAGCTTCTCTAACGCTCACTGGCAATATAATGCTCTTTCAGAGTGTAGACTTGCCTTGTGTAACACCCCAGTCCCAAAATACGTAGGACTAGGAACGTAGACATGCCAGCCATATAATAAATATACGTAACCTGTAAAATGCAGTAGAACCATAACTAATCTTATCTACACAAAATAAATGAATAGAAGATCTCATATAATCAACTATGAAATTGTCATTTGGTACATGTAGTTGGGCGGAGACAAATCCACTACCAACTTATGAAAAGAAATACATAACAAAAGAAAGATTTTGGCGAGCGAAGCGAAGACGATCCAAATGCAATCATCCTCGAAGAAATAGCGATGATAAAGGCTAGAGCTAGAACACCTGCGAAAGACAATAGCACACACCTGGAGAGATAACCATGTCCTCAGAGGGACGTAATAAGACACATAATATCATGCCATATAAACTGAATAAATATAGCTCAAATAAATAAGTCAATTGGATTATAACATAGTCCAATACGCACCTATTGAACGAGCGTACCATCCCCCCAACCAGACAAGGACAGGAGATGGTAAACTAAATCACGACGACGTATCTTTCTATGCTATGAATCCAATATGGTATCCGGACCCCAACAAGGTTCAATACCTTCTCATCGAAGTAGTAAATCACACCTACAACAAAACAAGGACAAGATGTGACGAACTAATCCGCGACAAGTTATTGTTCTAAGCCACGGTCAGATACAAGTACCCAAACCAAAAGTACTCGTACCTAACGGACAAAGGTGCCTAACCGTTCTAAGTGAAATGTAGTTAAGAACAATCCTTCCTACACATGGGCCCTGGCTAAATAGGATCGGCATGGTCCCCCCTTGGGGCACCAGAGGCCCCATCAGTAAGAGCATGACGTTCCGCAGAATCGTCAGTGGCCGTCAGTAATCATAGGTCATCAATCCCGTATCTCCAGCGAAGAATCCGGGTCACAAGGACAAGTGCATTGAAGCCCATATGCTAAGGAATTGTCCTTCCCGCGCAATGCCTACTGTGTTGTATCCACAACACAAAACCACTATAACCGCTAAGTCAAACTAAGCATGCAACCTCTATTAGCGGTTATTCCTATCGCGTGGCTTGTACGTACTGGTGGCCAGCCAATCACGCACTTCCGTGTTCTACATACGACACACAACTTCGTGGTACAACGTGTCAAGGCCATGAATGCAACACACAAAGGTGGTCCCTTAAATCTAGGTTTAATGTGTAAAAATAATACATAGCAAGAAATATAAATGAACAGTAAGTTCTAACAGGTTATGCCATGTATCACAGTTTATTTTGCATAAAGAAAATAAGTAATGTATGAAATATGAGCTAAAATAATTAAACAGCGAATGGCAAGGTGTCTTACCTGGTAGGACGCCTGGTGTGCTGCAATAATCAAGCTGGCATAAACTGCGACTTCGCTGCAAGCACTATGCAAGGTGATCTCGGACGATGACATGGACGGTTCCATTGGGTCCAGGACATGCGAATTAGTTAGGGTGGACATAAGGTAGACCAAAATTGGTCGAGGGAATGAGGAAAAAGGATAGTCATTGGCAGAAGGATTTAAGAAAATTGGATAATAATGTATATAATTTTTAGAAACTATTTATAATCTTTGAAAATATAGAGTCTTATTTGGTTAAACAAATAATTTAATTAAATACTTAAAATCTAGAATCTTTAAGAACAAAACTCCAAGTTTTGTAAAAACTAATATCTTTATGTTTGAATCTAGTTTTATTTACAAAAATGCTTTTAGGTATACATATTCGAAAGTTCCAAAAATATCTTAATTAGGAAAATACTACTATAATATTTTAGATAAAAAAGAACTTTATTTAAATTATGACCTCAATAAAATATAGGCTTGTGAAATTAGTTAAAATTATATATATAGGGTCAAGGCCCAATATATTATTTTTGACATACATTATAGATTTAGAAATCTTTATTTAACTAAAAATAATAATATTAATAAAAATAATTTACAAAAACTAATGTTAAACTAACAAAACTATTAGTAATCATAACTACATAATAATAATAATAATAATAATAATAATAATAATAATAATAATAATAATAGTAATAGTAATAATAATAATAATAATAATAATAATAATAATAATAATAATAATAATAATAATAATAATAATAATAATAGTAACAATAAAGAAAATATAAACAATACAATAAAAACAAACAGGCAACTAAAATAAAATAATAGCCACTATAGACAAAATAAAATAAAATAAGTAGGAATAATAAATAAAAAGTCAGCTTTCAATTTCTAATACAGTATGTGCTGTGCCTTTATCAAAGGGGGAAAGAAAGTTTCCTAAATCAAGGAAAGAGAAGGGAATTTATTTTATGAGAATAAGAAGGAGATTGAACAAGAGATTGAGAGAGGAGAAGAATGAGCTGGAGAGAGAGCACGAGTGAGAGAAGAGAGGACGGAGGGAGCGGTCGACGACTGTGCGGAGCGACGGCGGACTCGGATGACCGGCGACGGAGGGTTTGAAGTCGAAAGAGGGTGGTCGCGGTCGGGGTCCGGCGGAGGAGCTACCGGTCACCTGGCGGGGGGCAGCCACACGGTGGCTCGGCAGCGGATCCGGCGGCGGAGGGTTTGAAGTCGGAAGAGGGTGGTCGCGGTCGGGGTCCGGCGGAGGAGCTACCGGTCACCTGGCGGGGGGCAGCCACGCGGTGGCTCAGCGACGGATCCGGCGGCGAGCGGGGCTAGTCTAGAAAGGCTCGGCGACGATCTTGTCGAAGACGGCGGAAGAAGGGTGCGGGTTAGGTCGGAGAGGGTCGGCCCAGCGTGGGCTGACGCAGATCGGTACGGCGGCCTGGTCGGCTCGACGGAGGTGAGTTCTAGGGTTAGGGTTTTAAATTTTTTGGGATTTTCTTTACTGGTCGAAGGTGACTGTTATGCCGTGGCGACGTTGGGGGTCGGTGAGATTTGGCCGGAGTCGGAACTGGGACGGAGTGGGCGGTGGTGGTTGCGGTGAAAATGATGATGGCCGTGGTGGTGATGGCGACGGGTTTGGGTCTGATGGAGTCGAGTGGCTGGGCTGAGCGGGGTCGGGCGTGGTGCAGCTTGGTGGCGGTGGCCGGGTTGACGAGGGTCATGGTGGCTGGTATGGGCGTGTGGTTTGGTTTCAGATGTTGGCCAGGAAGAAGATGGCCAGGGACGGAGGTTGGCTGGGGTTCCGACGAGGGTTGGAATCATGGGTGGTGAGCGGGGGAAGAGGCCGCAGTGGATGGCTGGGACAGCCCGTGGTGCAGGTGGGCAGTGGCTCGGGTAGGATTAGGTTAGGTCTAGAGATTTGATTTGGGTTGTCTCGTGTCGAGGTTGTCCGACACGACGGAGAAAATAATGTATATGTAAAAAAAATAATGGAATAAGAATTGGACGGGGAACACGGACACGATGCACGCACGAGAATAGAAATATTTGTAGAATAATTATGGCTTGTGGAGAAATAATGGAGGAGTACCTGCCTATTTATAGGATGTGAAAATTCCCAATTGGATATGGACTAGGAATATTTAAAACCCAATTAGGTAATTAAAATCAATCAAATCCAATCCAAATCTTAATCCAATTAAATCTAATTAAATTCTTTTAGTTTAATATCAAATCAATTTCAAATATAGATATTAGTTTACTATTTAAATAAATCCAAAAATCAAATCAAGATTTAAATGGCCACAATAACCTCCAAATATATTTTTCAAAATACCAGTAATAATAATTTTGAAAATAATAAATATTTTTAAATATCTTTTTGAATAATAAAATATTAATATTAATAAATCTCGAAAATCACATTTTTATTTAAAATAAACTAGTAAAATATTTAGGAAATATATACGTATGCGTATGCACAAGAATATTACCAATAATTTGTTATAAACGAAAGGCTTTGTAAAATAAATAAAATAATAAAATTGGATATTTTGGTACGATAACTAAAATAATTATTATATAAATTATTTTGAAACCATAGAAATAGAAAAGAATATTTTTTTAAAAATATATACGTTCGCACATAATCGCACTCGTCGAGCAAATTTGAAAAGCGAATTTCCGCGCGCAACATACAATACAAAAATCATTACCAAATTTATTTTAAAAAATAGTAGAAAATTTAGGGGTTTTACATCCTACCCAACTTAAAAGAATTTCGTCCTCGAAATTAAGAATTCGTAGGGGGGGTGAGAAGACACAAGGGGTATCGATGGGGAACAATCAATAACAAAATCATGCCATAAGAAATCGCGATCTACATCATAGAAAAATAATACGGTATGGTCACGAGTAATGAGGGTCACGATTTAAGAGAGCGAATTAGGCTTATTCTTGAAATAAGCGATTAGAGGTCATGGTAGAAAATATAGGGCCGAGAATGAGGACGAGGATAGCAACATTGAGTGGTGATGGTCATAATTGGTAGGATAGCTGGCAGAAATTCAAGGTCAAGTGCCTTCGTCCTTCCGAATTTGGTGAAGGCGAAAGCGATATAAGGAGTTCAAATGACGATATCATCAATTACGAATACGTGGTTCAAAGGCGACCGAATAATTTAAAAAGAGTTGTCAAGGCAGTCGCGGATGAGACTCTAGAGGGCAAGTTTAGCCATGTCCCTATCCACGTAGAACGATAGATAAAAGCGAACCAAAGTGCACTTGGTTGATCAGACCATCATGCACCGGTTCTGATAGACAATATGTTAGTGGGGTACCTCTATTAACATATATGTCAAAAACAAGCTTGGTAAACGGCTAAGCTTGCAAAAACTAGGCTACATTAGCATCATTAGTCTAGATAGTAAAAATATAGGCACGATGGTAGATGAATACAAACAAATATGAATAGTCTAAGAGTCATAAGGATCTAAGTCTTGTTTATTTCTATACCATCATTCTACGGTTTTATTGACCAAGGCTTGGTTGACCAAATGGGTTAACTTCCTTTAGTCTCTATGGTCTAGGTAATACTATTTGTATTCCTTTAATGGTCAAGGGTGTATCAGGTCGTGGGGTATTCTACCCAACTTAAAGAATTAAGCTAAGGGTGTTTGGGACATCTAACTAGTAGGGTCAACCTCTAGCAAGCACGAAGGGAAGATAAGAATAATGCTAGAAGGAATCAAGCAAGATGCAATCGATGAGTCGGTCGAATATGGAATCGGGAAAAAGGTCAAGTATGTGGATGAGATCCTAGACTTCTAATCCTATTCACAGGCTTGCTTGGTACGGTAAAGTAACCAAACAATTTATCTTGACCTGCATGGGCACCACAAAAACATGTAACGGCCCAGTCCCAAAATACGTAGGACTAAAAACGTAGACATGCTAGCCGTATAATAAATATACGTAAGCTGTAAAATATAGTAGAACCATAACTAATCTCATCCACACAAAATAAATGAATAGAAGATCTCATATAATCAACTATGAAATTGTTATTTGGTACATGTAGTTGGACGGAGACAAATCCACTACCAACTTATGAAAAGAAATACATAACAAAAGAAAGATTTTGGCGAGCGAAGCGAAGACGATCCAAATGCAATCATCCTCGAAGAAATAGCAATGATAACGGCTAGAGCTAGAACACCTGCAAAAGACAATAGCATACACCTGGAGAGATAACCAGGTCCTCAGAGGGACGTAACAAGATACATAATATCATGCCATATAAACTGAATAAATATTGCTCAAATAAATAAGTCAATTGGATTATAACATAGTCCAATACGCACCTATTGAACGAGCGTACCATCCCCCCAACCAAACAAGGACAGGAGATAGTAAACTAATTCACGGTGACGTATCTTTCTATGCTATGAATCAAATATGGTATCCGGACCCCAACAAGGTTCAATACCTTCTCATCAAAGTAGTAAGTCACACCTACAACCAAACAAGGACAAGATGTGACGAACTAATCCGCGACAAGTTATTGTTCTAAGCCACGGTCAGATACAAGTACCCAAACCAAAAGTACTCATACCTAACGGATAAAGGTGCCTAACCGTTCTAAGTGAAATATAATTAAGAATAATCCTTTCTACACATGGGTCCTGACTAAATAGGATCGGTATGGTCCCCCCTTGGGGCACCAGAGGCCCCATTAGTAAGAGCATGACGTTCCGCAGAATCGTCAGTGGCCGTCAGTAATCATGGGTCATCAATCCCGTATCTCTAGCGGAGAATTCGGATCACAAGGGAAAGTGCATCGAAGCCCATATGCTAAGGAATTGTCCTCCCCGCCCAATGCCTACTGTATTGTATCCACAACACAAAACCACTATAACCGCTAAGTCAAACTAAGCATGCAACCTCTATTAGCGGTTATTCCTATCGTACGGCTTGTACTTACTGGTGGCCAGCCAATTACGTACTTCCATGTTCTACATGCGACACACAACTTTGTGGTACAACGTGTCAAGGCCATGAATGCAACACACAAAGGTGGTCCCTTAAATCTAGGTTTAATGTGTATAAATAATACATAGCAGGAAATATAAACGAACAGTAAGTTCTAACAGGTTATGCCATGTATCACAGTTTATTTTGCATAAAGAAAATAAGTAATGCATGAAATATGAGCTAAAATAATTAAACAACGAATGACAAGGTGTCTTGCCTGGTAGGACGCCTAGTGTGCTGTAATGATCAAGCTGGCATAAACTATGACTTCGGTGCAACCACTATGCAAGGTGATCTCGGACGATAACACGAACGGTTCCATTGGGTCCAGGACATACGAATTAGTTAGGGTGGACATAAGGTAGACCAAAATTGGTCGAGGGAATGAGGAAAAAGGATAGTCATTGCCAGAAGGATTTAAGAAAATTGGATAATAATGTATATGATTTTTAGAAACTATTTATAGTCTTTGAAAATATAGAGTTTTATTTGGTTAAACAAATAATTTAATTAAATACTTAAAATCTAGAATCTTTAAGAACAAAACTCCAAGTTTTGTAAAAACTAATATCTTTATGTTTGAATCTAGTTTTATTTACAAAAATGCTTTTAGGTATACATATTCGAAAGTTCCAAAAATATCTTAATTAGGAAAATACTACTATAATATTTTAGATAAAAAAGAACTTTATTTAAATTATGACCTCAATAAAATATAGGCTTGTGAAATTAGTTAAAATTATATATATAGGGTCAAGGCCCAATATATTATTTTTGACATACATTATAGATTTAGAAATCTTTATTTAACTAAAAATAATAATATTAATAAAAATAATTTACAAAAACTAATGTTAAACTAACAAAACTATTAGTAATCATAACTACATAATAATAATAATAATAATAATAATAATAATAATAATAATAATAATAATAATAATAATAATAATAATAAAAATAATAATAATAATAATAATAATAATAATAATAATAATAATAATAATAATAATAATAATAATAATAATAATAGTAACAATAAAGAAAATATAAACAATACAATAAAAACAAACAGGCAACTAAAACAAAACAATAGCCACTATAGACAAAATAAAATAAAATAAGTAGGAATAATAAATAAAAAGTCAGCTTTCAATTTCCAATAAAGCATGTGTTGTGCCTTTATCAAAGGGGGAAAGAAAGTTTCCTAAATCGAGAAAAGAGAAGGGAATTTATTTTATGAGAATAAGAAGGAGATTGAACAAGAGATTGAGAGAGGAGAAGAATGAGCTGGAGAGAGAGCTCGAGTGAGAGAAGAGAGGGCGGAGGGAGCGGTCGGCGACTGTACAGAGCGGCGGCGGACTCGGATGACCGGCGGCGGAGGGTTTAAAGTCGGGAGAGGGTGGTCGCGGTCGGGGTCCGGCGGAGGAGCTACCGGTCACCTGGCGGGGGGCAGCCACGCGGTGGCTCGGCAACGGATCCGGCGGCGGAGGGTTTGAAGTCGGAAGAGGGTGGTCGCGGTCGGGGTCCGGCGGAGGAGCTACCGGTCACCTGGCAGGGGGCAGCCACGCGGTAGCTCGGCAACGGATCCGGCGGCGAGCGGGGCTAGTCTGGAAAGGCTCGACGGCGATCCTGCCGAAGACGACAGAAGGAGGGCGCGGGTTAGGTCGGAGAGGGTCGGCCCAGCGTGGGTTGACGCAGATCGGTGCGGCGGCCTGGTCGGCTCGACGGAGGTGAGTTCTAGGATTAGGGTTTTAAATTTTTGGGGATTTTCTTTGCTGGTCGAGGGTGACTGTTATGTCGTGACGGCGTTGGGGGTCGGTGAGATTTGGCCGGAGTCGGAACTGGGACGGAGTGGGCAGTGGTGGTTGCGGTGAAAATGATGATGGCCGTGGTGGTGATAGCGACGGGTTTGGGTTTGATGGAGTCGAGTGGCTGGGCTGAGCGGGGTCGGGCATGGTGTGGCTTGTTGGCGGTGGCCGGGTTGACGAGGGTTGTGGTGGCTGGTATGGGCGTGTGGTTTGGTTTCAGATGTTGGCCAGGAAGAAGATGGCCAGGGACGGAGGTTGGCTGGGGTTCCGGCGAGGGTTGGAATCATGGTTGGTGATCGGGGGAAGAGGCCGCAGTGGATGGCCGGGGACGGCCCGTGGTGGAGGTGGGCAGTGGCTCGGGTAGGATTAGGTTAGGTCTAGAGATTTGATTTGGGTTGTTTCGTGTCGGGGTTGTCCGACACGACGGAGAGAATAATGTATATGTAAAAAAATAATAATGGAATAAGAATTGGACGGAGAACACGGACACGATGCACGCACGAGAATAGAAATATTTATGGAATAATTATGGCTTGTGGAAAAATAATGGAGGAGTACCTGCCTATTTATCGGATGTGGGAATTTCTAATTAGATATGGACTAGGAATATTTAAAACCCAATTAGATCATTAAAATCAATCAAATCCAATCTAAATCTAAATCCAATTAAATCTAATTAAATTCTTTTAATTTAAAATCAAATCAATTTCAAATATAGATATTAGTTTACTAATTAAATAAATCCAAAAATCAAATCAAGATTTAAATGGCCACAATAACCTCCAAATATATTTTTCAAAATACCAATAATAATAATTTCAAAAATAGTAAATATTGTTAAATATCTTTTTGAATAATAAAATATTAATATTAATAAATCTCGAAAATTACATTTTATTTAAAATAAACTAGTAAAATATTTAGGAAATATATACGTATGCACAAGAATATTACCAATAATTTGTTATAAACGAAAGGCTTTGTAAAATAAATAAAATAATAAAATTGGATATTTTGGTACGATAACTAAAATAATTATTATATAAATTATTTTGAAACCATAGAAATAGAAAAGAATATTTTTTCTAAAAATATGTACGTTCGCACATAATCGCACTCGTCGAGCAAATTTGAAAAGCGAATTTCCGCGCGCAACGTACAATACAAAAATCATTACCAAATTTATTTTAAAAAAATAGTAGAAAATTTAGGGGTTTTACACCTTGAACTGTAGATCAGGCTGGAGTTTTCAATGTATTGGGCCTCCTTATGGGTATGAGACTATGCCTCCACAAATGATGGATTTAGCTGAAGGATCACTCCGTTTAAGCCCATCCATCTTTTCGTGGCTGAAGGCGATCCGTCCCTCTCACCTGGTCTATAGATTCGAAGAAGAATGCTATTTGGAACCGTACTTGCCGAGTCGATTTGCACGGCAGTTCAAATATGATCAGCTTCATGTAGGTAATGCCATCACTTGCCTACAGGCAAGGGTTACCTTATCGATGGGGCTAGGGCTTGGAGTTATTACAACGCCCGGGGTACAAAGGCTATCTTTTCCATGTCCTACAATCTTCCACAAGGCCTGCATATGTTATATACATACGCAAACTTCTATACTTCAGCAAACACATTTGCTGAAAAATTCCATCCCGCACACAGTTTTGCAACTGAAAAGAGATCCAAACAAGGAAAACATACTCTTCACTCTTTTTGGGATGCAGAAGACAAAGATCCTGCCGATACACCACTGAAGGCATCAATTTTAATGAACTATGCTGATCAAGTTCAAGATCCTCTGGACGTATCCATAAAGGTACGGAAAGAAAAATCCCCTGTTAAGGGTTTGAAGAAAAGAAAGACTAAGGAGACGACGACACCTCCTCAGCGGGATAATATACATGATTCTTCAAGGGCTCCAGAGAAGAAGAAAAGAACGTCACTGGTTATCATTGAACCAACGACTACGAGAACAACTCATTCTCAATCAAAATAGATGCTCCTTAGTTCTTCCTTTGGAGAAAAGGACATCACTCCTTCTTCTATTCAGAAGCCAAGGAAAGTTATAGAGGGAGGAATCTCTATTTCTTTGATTGATTCGAAGAGTGGTCGTACTGGAACTGCTGCAGAGCCGGTTGCATCACTACCCAAAGAAGTCGGAAGGAAGTTGGTAATTATTGAAGAAATACCATCTCAAGAAGGTAATATCGAAATTGTGACATACCCTAAGATATCAATTTTTCTATGAAAGATATATATTAAATTGATCTCTTTCTTTACATTGATTACTTCAACAGATGTCCAGCCTCCTACTACCACCATGACAGTAAATGTTCCCGCAATGTACTTGCTGCGGCAGGGATAAAAATTCTATCTCCAACTCCTGTGAGTCCAGCAGCCTCTTCTCCAAAGCAGGATTTGCCTCTACAAGATACTCCTAAAACTCAAGAATCTACTCATTCTGAGGAGGTGATGATTGAAGCCTTGGCTGGTTGTGACTTTGGGGATGGAACATATGGTGATTAGAATAACATCACTAAAGAAAAACAAACTTTAGTGGATGCACCATCATCACAGGAACTTCCAGCTGATGAAGATCCCTCAACTGCTGAAGACGAAGAGAATGCGGTTATCGATGAGGAACATATCAATCCTCCTGAGATCGATGAACCCGTAATCGCTGAGGAACCTGAAACGTCTGGGATGGCAGCAGAAGCAGCAGATCAAACTCCACTAATTCTGCCACCTCAGACTGAATTCGGAGCAGGAAGTAGTCATGCTACTTTGTCTGCAGAGACACTATCAAAGCTTCAATTAGAGACAGTCAGACCTATTGAGACTCCTCATGATGTACCCAGTTCAGGTAAATTTCTAAGCATGATCGATTTGTCATAGCGCCTTCATCAATATAGGTTACTAACATAAATAACATATGTGATTTACAGAAGACCCACAGGGAATATAGCAGGGGAGGGAAGCTCTTCTCATATTAGTGCTCAAGATAAAGTGCCTCCACCTACTAAAACTATGAAGACTCCAGCGGACATAGTATCCACTCCAGGAGCCATGGCAACTAGCAAGTTTGTGGTGGCCGCCTTCACGAGAGTCTTCTTTACGTCTCTGGAGCCCCTAGTTTATAGAGTGATGGAAATAGAGGATGTCCATTTCAGCACTATCAAAACTCCCTCTACATTTTTTATTGGAGGAATCCGAAGCCAAGGAGACGAGGCACAGGCTACATTTTTGGAGCACATTTTGGATGAGCTGGAGAGCTCAATTAAAGCTTATAAAGAGCTTAAAAGAGGAGATATAGAGCAGCTAATAAACACTGAATATGAGGCTATGGCCCAAGAAGCAGAAATTAGAAAAGCCAATTTTGAAGCATTTTTGCTGGCTTTCACTAAGCAATCCTCCGAGTTAACCATCTAAATCTCTGATGCAGCTGTTATTGCTGAGAGTCACAAAACTAAAGCTGTAGAGGAAGAGACAAAGGCTGCTGATTTAGAGGCTAAAATTGCCCAGCTTCAAGCAGAACTCCTGACGAGCTTAGAACAAGAAAACTAGTTGCACCAAGCTGCTGTTAATCAAGTGGAGTCTCTAAAGCATCAGAAGGAAGAATTTGAACGTCTTCAGAATGAAGAACTAGCACGTCAAACTGCTACTCTACAACCTTTCGATCCTGAATCAGGAAGAGTTGGATCCAGGCAGAGAGTGCTAGATTCTCGTGATGAAAGAATTCAAGTTCTAAAGAAGCAAATTGCAAAACTTATTCATATCCTTCAGAGTAGAATAAACAAATTTTGTTGTCTCTTCTTTTTTATTACAATGTACTTCTTTTTGCAAAAAGAAATAATAAAAACTTTTTATGTGGTTCCATTACTTGTTGCGTATCTTGTTATAGATATAAGTAATAGAATAGAAAATATATTCAGAGATACTAGACATGATATATTTTTTGATTTAAAAAATAACAATATTTATTACATCTGTGCAGAGGTAATATGAACGTGGCAGAATATAAATTTTAACAATACTGCTATTTCAATAGACAACTTTATCAGAGGTAATAAGGACATAACAAGTTGCAGATGTAGATCATCGGAATTCAGAGGTGTGGGGGACGTGAATTCATATTATTTACAATAAAGTAAATAAGAGACAATAAATGTCAAATGAGTGATAAGTCAAAGAAAGTGAATGAATGAACAGCCACTTTGGTTTTCGAAAAAGAGATACGAACGAGCAGTTATCTCGACTCTCGAGAAAGAGTAAATGAATGAACAATCATCTCGATTCTCGAGGAAGAGAACGAATAAATGAACAATTATAAATGAATGAATAGTTGGACTTCTTTCAAAAAGTTGTATCGGTTCTCGAGGCTGATTATCTAATCGTTCTGTCTATAAATAGAGAAACTTTCGTAGATATCGTTAATTTCTTTTCTTTCTATACAAAATATCTTCTAAAGATTTGCTCACTCCGAAGATCGAAGGAACGAAGAAGACACTTCCTGCTAGGCCTCCGTGTCTCCTCAAAAAGAAGTAGGTGAAGGCTCAATTGTTCCTGCACCAAAGCAGGACTTACTTCCCAAGCTGGTGGAGCCTGGAAGACTGCCGAAGAAGAAGCAGTGAGGGTGGCTGCCTGTGAATTGCTGGTGTGTTCAGACAACGAGATGTTTGAATTACTGGCAAATCATGTATTTAATCAAGAAGAATCGGATCCTCGTCCCCGTACTTAATATTATGTAACTTTTTTTTTCTGCTTTTGAATAAAATAAACTTTATTTACATTATTTCTCTGAAATGAAGTACATTTTGCATTATACATAATATTTCTTGAGAAATTTGCCATTGATAGGCATCATTGCAACTCTGTCATCCATATCTGTTAACTGATAGGCTCCATTTGAGAAAATTTTATTTACCACATACGAACCTTCCCATTTCGCATCAAACTTGCCTTTGCTCATGTGAGTCTTAGTCATAGGACGTCTGACCATAAGAACTAGTGCGCCTTCTTGAAATGTTCGTACTTTGACTTTGCGATTGAAAGCTTTTGAAATTCGGGCTTGATAAAGTTCGATGTGTTGTTGGGCCAGTAACCTTTTCTCATCAAGCGCCTCCAATTCTTGAAGTCGAAGACGACCATTATTTTTTGTAGTAAGCTCGTTAGCGATGGCAATTCTTAAGGATGTAATTTGAATTTTCAGCGGTAAGACAGCTTCACATCCATATACCAGAGAAAAAGGTGTACAACCTGTGAGATTACGGACTGTAGTGCGATAAGCCCATAGACATTTCCCAACTTTCTCACTCTAATTACATTTGTTAATAGAAATAAATTTTTTAAGGAGTTTGATAATGGTTTTGTTGAATGCTTCAGCTAACCCATTAGCTGCAGGATTATAGGTCGTAGAAGCAACATTATTAATTCTGTTGTCATCACAGAACCTATTAAACTTCTGGCTAATAAATTGTGGCCTATTATCATGGATAATTCGACGAGGTACACCAAACCTGTATATCACATGATGTTTGATGAAGTTAATGACACAACTAGTCTTTACTTCAGCTAAAGGTATAGTTTCAGCCCATTTAGAGAAATAATCGGTTATAGCCAAGATGAATCGATGTCCTTTAGATGAAGGAGGATTGATAGGACCAATTATATCCATTCCCTAAGCTTCAAAGGGCCATGCGGCAGCAGCCGGATGAAAAAATTCCGACGATTGGTGAATGAAGTCTGCATGAATCTGACATGTTCGGCATTTCCTTGCATAGTTAATGACATCTGATGCCATAGAGGGCCATTAGTAGCCCATACGTCGGATACGATCTTGTTGTTTAGGACCGGGTTGATGTGCTCCATAAACACCATCATGAGCTTCACGTAATATCTGTTTTGCTTCATCACCAGCAAGACATCTCAAAAGTAAACCATCAAAAGTTTTTCGAAAGAGAGTTTTAGTGGTATGATTATGTAACTCTCCTTCCCGAATTTTTTTAAAATATTTTATTATTATTTATTTTATTTAAATGGTAATTTTTAGATTTTATAAATAATTAATTATCGGCTTATTAGATTTTGTTATTATTATTATTATTTTTATTGAGGTTATATAATATTAATATTATTACTGTGGTTATTAAATATAAATTATTTATTATTATTAGTTATCATCATTTTATTCTTTATCAAAAGATACAGGGTATATATATAAAGGTATAATATATATAGAGAATAAGGGAGGTGAGGTGCCACCCTACCGTAGGGTGGCACCATGTCACCCCCCATGCTATCATCATGCACATGGGTGCATGATGATAGAATAGGGAGGTGACATGTAGCCACCCTCCAAAGGGTGGCACCTCACCTCCCTCATCCTCATATATATATGGGTGGATGTATAGATAAATATGTGTGAATGAATATAAAAATAATATTAAATATGTGTATGTGTATTAATATATAAATATATATTAAATATATGTGTATGATTATGTAAATAGAAATATACATATATAAATGGGTATATATATATAATACATATTTATTTGTGTATAAATATATGTATAAAGGTACATAGATACTTATATATATATATTTATAGATATATATATATATAAGAAATAGAAATTAGTAAAAGAAAAAGGAAAGAAAAAGAAAAACAAAATTAATTAAAATCCTAAACCAATCCTGGCCAGTGCCAAGCTGAGCCCTGGGTTCCCACGAACTCGGATTAACCAAGCAGACCCCAGCCCAGGCCTGAGCTAATCCCCTCGGCCCGAAGTCCCGAGCCCCTTAGGATTTTTTTAGCACAGTTCATATATATATATATATATATATATATATATATATATATAAAATATATATATATATATATATATATATATATATATATATATATATATATATATATATATATATATATATATATATACAGAGAGCCGACAGAAGAGAGATCGATGAAACTCTAACACCATGGCGCGCCACCCCTGCCCTGGGCGACCCATCCGCGCTGCTCGCCATCGGCGTCGCCACCACACGCGGTCGGGAACGGCCGTCGAACCCAGGCCACGCGCAGAAACAGAGCGGAGACGACAACAACTGCATATGCGCGAGGTATGACTTCGTCGTTTTATTTCTTCGCGTATACTCATCGGTTTTTGAATTCGTAAAATCCTACGGACAACCCATATAACCATCTAGGGATCCCATCAAACACTTCATATTGAAATGATCTTGATTCGACGAAAGATTGAAACCAAATCAGGAAAAAACATGTTTTTTGACAAAAACAGAACAGTGTGAACTTGGACAGACCCCCATCTTGCAAGGCGAATTGCACGCAGGATGTCGACTCTTTCTAAAATCCACCTGAAGGGGTTTATAGACAACCTATACACCTTCTAGACGGCCTTGGTAGTTTTCACTTTCGTTTATTTTGCATCAAGTTATTGGTTTACAAAGATTAGAAAAAATAACATAAATCTGTTTTATAAAACTAGAAAAATCCTTCGATACGACGTGCGTCCCGCCAATCCGGGCGACGTGATCGTGAACCGAAAGCATCGAAAGGTGTGTAACGGCTTCGTGGATGTGTGGGCTTTGGCAGAATTTAAATTGGTCGCGTGTGCGCGACGAATTTGATACGTATCCGTCGAAATACACAGTATCGACCACTTTGCACAAACTCCAATTACTTTGTGCACGCTCGTCAGATCGAGACGAAACTTACGCCAACAGGACCATATCATTTTTTTGGTCCTGTATGCCAAGTTTGGTCCAATTCTGAGACAGTTGATTGGACCACCGTTTTGCGGGCCCCACGGTCTGACACAACGGACGATTTTGTGCATGGCCAGCCGAAATCCAACTTTGGACATACGGTTAGGTTCGTATCGAAAAACCAAACTTGTTGACATATAGTTTGATGACTTTAGAGACCGTTGACTATAACACGCTTTTCGATGCAAAGCAGGTCCAACGGTGGACACCGTTTTGACCCGAAATTACCGTTTTGCCTCTGTGTCCAGAATTGGACTTAAGGACAGGCAATCCTAGCTAATTTGACTATTCTGAGAACGTTGGTACTGTTTATTTCAGCATCTGGAGACTTCTGTATGTGTTGACTGATTGTGGCTCATTGAGTGGTATAGTATTATTGGTTTCACCAGCTAAGGACCTCAGGCAAGTACACTTTCTGATTGCTTTCGATTCGTAGTTGCCTTTTCATTTCATGTTTATATATATATCTTACTGCTTGTTGACATGCTCGTCACACGGAGTAGTCGAAAGGGGAAATATCTTAGTATACATGTGGACTACCCAGAACTATCCCAATATGTCTAATCTTGACTGATAGCAGCTGCACACGACACGTGCAGGATACCGTATTTACCCCTAGCCATTCACATATTGAAAATAATATTTCACACCACATAGGTAGTTGTCTTTTATTATTTTTTCTTTTCTTCTCCACCGTGCCATGTCATCAGTACTTTCCAGTTTTCATATCTCATATGTTATTTTCATGTCTTGTTAATTCTATTGTGTTTTCACATTGCCGTCGGTTTGTTTATTTGTTCCATTTCTGACTAGAAACCAACATTTTTTAGGTTTAGCCGCGATCATTCTTAGCACTGGAAAGACATGGGTATGCTGAGGCCGACCTAGATAGTAGAACTAGTTGTCATTTTCATTAATTGTGAGAACTTTATATTTTCCTTTAAATATAAATATTGTAAATATTGTAATAAACTTAGAAATATGAATGAGCAGCAAATATTATATTTTATGATTTTGAGCATTTATTTTTTGCGGGCTTGACAGCGTTCTACCGCCGACTCTGCGGCGTAGGCTGGCTTGGACACGTCTCGTATCCGAAAAGCGGGTACGGGTCATGACAAGTTTTTATGGTAGCCCATGCAGGTCAGTTTTCGTAAAAGATTGCGAACTCGTGATGGTACTTAAGTTAGTCGTACCATTGTAAGCATGCGCTCAGGAAATGCTCATTCACAATTAGGATTAAAATAATTTAAGAGGATAACTAGGATAAGGGTCCCTTATTAATTGGGTAGTTAAGATTGTCTGATAGGCCATGCAAGTTGGATACAGAGTTGTTAAATTTAGATTGCTTGCTAGATCTTTATAGATACACTAATACTTTTGATATGACATTATGATCCAATGTGGATCCACTATTCGCTTGGTTAGTTAGGCCTTCATCTTGATAATTTGTTCAATTTTCTTTTTGCTCTATTAGATATAAACATCATATCATAAATTAGAATTGCCTATTTTAAATTCTATTTTGCTGTAAGGAACTAGTTTATAATTTCTGATTCTGTTATTCGTGTACGAATCTCGAGTTAGATTTTGATTCTCACAAAACTCGAACTACTTGTGCCTTCTTTCCAAAAATCTCGCCTACTTATATTTTGACTATCTTGACCAACGCTGCTATTACAGCCTAGTTTTGCAAGCTTACTCTTTTATCGAGCTTGATTCAAGACATATATTTATTGGGGATGCCCGCTAACATATTGTCTAATCAGAATCATTGTATTACGGTCTGATCAACTACGATGCATTTGGTTCGCTCTTCATCTAATTACCCTACGTGGATTGAGATGTAGATGTCTCTAGGATCTCATCCGCGATTGCTTTGACAATTCCTTTTGAATTATACCTCCGTCTTTGAATCACGTAATTGTGTTCAGTGACATCTCCCTTGAACCCTATTGTTTGTCTTTTACTGATTTGGAAAGATGGAAGCTTATAATTGGTAGAGAGATACAGGGTATCCTCATGGCTATGATGGTTGTATACATAAGGGTAACTACCATCGGCCAGCCAGGTGACTAGAACCTTGCCTTAAGTTACTCATCCTCTCTGCGACCCTAAAACCTTCTATCATGATCTTCTGGTCATTGGAGTTCGAGAATGATTAGGATCTTTCCCCTTGACCAAATGCCAACCTAGGAGGCTACCTATTCTCCAGAGACCAAATGTTGTGAACCTCTAATCATTTGTTTGAAGTTTGCTTCAACTAGGACCCTTGTGACAATAGTCTTGCAGGTTTGACCCCAATAGAAATTCTCGACTCAGTTGTTAGAAATCTTTTCATATGATGTGCCTTAGAGTTGGTTACCCCGGAGACAACTCATGTATACTGTGGACTAGTAGGTCATTCTATTTTATCAATCATGTGTCATTGCACACGCACTCGTTTTCCATTTATTCAGGAACGACCCTTGACCTGACTTATATCTACCGTAATCCGATACGTCGTGCCTTATTCTTTATTAAAAGGAGTCAAAGTAAATATCTGGACTTTAGAATCCTTCTAAACCCTACCATTCCTAAAATCATATCCTAGCTTCTAAGGTGGGTAGACTGTAAGCCTTCTAAAATTTTGGGATATATGAGGATTACTGATTGAATTGAATAATTCCCCTTAGGATGATAATTAGTGCTCCAGGGACTCCCACTTTCCATTTAGATCATTTAGTGTCCCCGGCCGTGTCACTTATATTCGGAGCACGAGACCAGCTGCTACCTTCCAACAAATTTCATATGCAAGATCTAGACGAGTCCACCTTCAGCTAGGTATATCATGTCCCACTCAAACTCGTCCCTTTGTACTCTATTTTTGGGGTACGACTTTCGGATCAAAAGCACTAGCTATAACCCTTACCATAATATCGGTATATTTCTCGACTTCCATTAGAGACTCAATCTCGACTCGAACCTTTCGACCCAATATATGGTTGTGATCTACTCGAAGCCCACTATGCACATGCTACTAGTATGCCACCCAATTGAGGTCTCATGTCCTACGTAAACACATAAGTCACCGAAGGCGTATTTTGGACTTTAGGAACTTAGCTAACCAGCCTGACTGGCAACTAGTTCAACCACTTGGGTGGAAACCTACTCTAGGTTACCCTAACCTAGTAGACATAGTTTTATCTTAGAATCTTGTCCAGTCAATATAGATTGAAATCCAAGGTTCATCCAACCAACGATTGATGTCCAATCAGTGAGCACATTAAGATCCAGTAAAACCCATCCATGCATACCATCATATTTGGATTATAAAACCGAACTATTTGAAATAGGCCCCTATACCAGCTATGTAGTCTCCACTTCTTAGAACGGGTAGTCATTCGTAACCCTTAATCCATCTACCTGGAAGTCGCGATAGCGATTTTGTAGTGCATTTATATCCCTTGCTCGTGTGTTTAAATAACCACGGAAAGGACCACAATCTTGATTTCCTGAATTCCATTCTATTTTGGAAACTTGTTTAGAATTTCAAGAACGAAATTTCCGTATTGCATGGATTGCAAGCCCTCTAGAAAACGAAGAGTCCTTCGATTTAGCAAGTGACTAGACTAGAGTAGCCCCATCTAGCAAATAAGTCTTTGGCTCATAGACTTCCTTTCTATCTGCATCATTAGACACTCTTTACCGCCCTGGAACTTCATACTTGCTCTTGATTACTCTTCCTTATTTTTCCTGTCCTTCCTATTTCAGAGCAATGAATAGTCATGCTTATTAGAATTTATTAATAATTTTAGCTACTTGTATAAATTTTGTTGCTTGTTAAATTTGGGTTGTTTGATAAATAGGGGAGGATTATATATGCCATATGCAGTAGATATCTATTGGTAGAAATTTTAGCAATTAGTTGGAAGATTATAAAATTTTAGCGACAAGAGATTTGATGGAGGAGTGTGACCAAAGGTGGGTAGAAGTCCTCAAGTATTCAGAGTTATAGAATGGCCAGAAAATGTTATAAAATATTTTGAGGAATTAAATTGAGAAGGTTAATGTATGGTAGACTTTAAATTTTAAGAATAGTTACGAATTAGAATTTCGAGGACGAAATTATTTTAAGGTGGGTAGATTTGTAACTCCCCTTCCCAAAATTTTTTGAAACAATTTATTATTATTTATTTTATTTAAATGGTGATTTTTAGATTTTATAAATAATTAATTATCGGCTTATTGGATTTCGTTATTATTATTATTATTTTTATTGAGGTTATATAATATTAATATTATTATTGTGGTTATTAATATAAATTATTTATTATTATTAGTTATCATCATTTATTCTTTATCAAAAGATACAGGGTATATATATAAAGGTATAATATATATATGGATGGATGTATAGATAAATATGTGTGAATGAATATATAAATAAATATTAAATATGTGTATGTGTATTAATATATAAATATATATTAAATATATGTGTATGATTATGTAAATAGAAATATACATATATAATGGGTATATATATATAATACATATTTATGTGTGTATATATATATATATGTATAAAGGTACATAGATACTTATATATATATATATTAAAGGTACATAGATACTTATATATAAAATATATATATATATATATATATATATATATATATATATATATATATATATATATATATATATATATATATATATATATATTTTTATATATATATATATATATATATATATATATATATATATATATATGTATATATATATATATATATATATATATATATATATATATTAAAAATAAATAATATATATATATATATATATATATATTTTATATATATATATATATATATATATATATATATATATATATATATATATATATATATGGAAAATTCTACAATGCATCCGCTGGAAATGGATGTATCGATACATCCGAAATCTGGACCGTTGGATTTTAATCCAACGGTTCAGGTTTAATTCAGATAAAATAATACAGGAGACATCATTTAATGCTGATTTAGACTTCTGACCTGTTGGTAACTTGCTTTAGCAGGTCATTCTTCACTTTAATTTTTTCAATGAACACCCTAAATTAACTCATATTTACTCTCTCAAAATTCCATCCAATTTAATTGAACCTTTTTTTTTGGGTTACAGGCCATGGTAGTCGTGGTGGTGCTGGTGGTGGTGGAAAGAGAAACGGAGATGAAGAAGGAAATAAGAAACGGTTCGGATCGCGTCGAACGTCGTCGAGCACCCCTAGAACACGAGGAGTACCAGCTGCGCCGAGAAGAATCGGTCCGCTTCGCGTCGGACGTCGTCGAGACCTCCTCGAACAAGGAGAAGTACCAGCGGCGCCGCTAAAATTTTACTGCCCATGCCATTGTCTGAAATTTATTTTTCATTTAACAATTAATATTTTGTTAATAAAGCTACATGTCATGGTGGTGGTGGTGAACTGAGGAAACCTACTTCTGAGGTCGGGCGGATTATTTTTTAACTTTTCTAAAGATAATATTTCGAGGAGAATATTTTTTGGACAAAAAATGGCCATTCTCTTTGCTTTTACACTTAGAATGTACA
>JANAVB010034798.1:0-69463 GCA_029216955.1 Iris pallida | reverse complement strand
CCGGGCCAGCTCAGCCAGGCGATGAGTAGTTCCGTTTTTGCATTTTTGGATTATACTATATTTTTTACTTTGTACGTATTTGGGATATTCAGTTGTTTCGTTGAGGATATTGACTTTGTACGTATTTGTGAATATTAACTTTGTTTGTTGAGAATATTATATATTGACGTTGTTCGTTGCGGATAGTATTTTTTCTTTATATTTTGTATATTCTGGATTATTATGCATGCCGTGTTGAGTGTTCCATCGAGGAGGTTGGCGAACCCAGGGATTGGATTCTGTATTTTGTATTTTTGTATTCTGTATTTTGGCTCAGGCACCACTCCATTTGTATTCTGGAACCTTTTTTTTAATTTAGCGACGTTATTTTACGTCGCTAAATATTAGCGACGTTAATAAATGTCGCTAAAAATGTCGCTAAATGCTGACGTAGCAACACGTGTCACCAAATCTGATGTCAGCACGTCGTCGCCAAAATGTCGCAACAGTGTCGCTAAACGACGACCACACCAACGTCGCTACGTCTCGCTAATTAGCGTCAACGTTTAAACGTCGCAAAAAACGTCGCTAAATTACATCGCCATAGTGACGATTTGTGACGTTTTCTCGTTTAGCGACACGTCTTTTTCTGTCGTTTCCGAAACGTTGCCCAAAACGTCGCTAAATTTACTTAGCGACATTTTTACCGAGATTAGCGACGTTTTGTAACGTCGCTAATCTGACAAAATTTTGTAGTGAAAAACTGTCTCATAAATAGAAAATGTGAAATCTAAAGTCAATATAATCTCAACTACATGTCTCCAAAGATCAACTCAAATATCCAGTACAAAGTCTCAGTACTAACTAAAATATCTAAGAGAGCAGCAGGATCAGATGCTGCGTACTCCTCCTTATAAGCAAAGTCCGTCTCTAACACGTCTCCCAAGTATGGGCCATACTGGTCAGGGCACACGACTTCTTCATAATCACCTAAAATTTATTTGGTTACCTAGTCAGGATGGAACGAGTACAATTCACTGAATGCAGTTTCAATATATGAAAATGACTATATAACGGAGGTTAGCCTTTAGACATATGATTTATAAAATAAACGAAGAAAAACAGAATAAAAATAAATGCCGAAAGTAAATAAAATAAAAAAAATACTCACCAACTGACTGACTGAAGTACCTTTGATATGTGACCGATCTCGGGACAATTACACGACACTGTCTACACTATCTACTGTATAAAGTTACACGGTTACACGGATATACTGTAAAAAAGAAATACTGTCTACACGGTATAAATAATAATAATCACGGTCTACACGGTATACACGGTATAAGGTCAGATCACATATCGTTGGTACTTCACCTCCCCCGACACACAAAGAATAAAATCAACATAAAAACTGAAATCACACATCTATCGACTAACAATGATGTATAGTAAAAATCAATACTGAAAACAAGCAATAAACTGTACCTGGCGTCCCGGGCTGCTGGCACTGGTCAGAGTCCAAATCGAGATCTAGAAAACCTATTTACAAAATAATAGGGTCAAACACCATTTGAGAGTACAAAGAGCCGGCCTATTAATCATTAGACTTTCTACTAGGTTTCTTTATTATTACCCCTTGGTTATATTTATACAATGAGTTGACTAACCTATAGTTATTGCTTATGACTATTAGTCTACACTTTATTTTGTTTATCCTCATTTGGTTTTCAATAGGTCTTATCCTTTACTTGGCAGGTGCTCGAAATGATTTCTATGCCTTAAGGGCATACTCTTCCTAATGTGTAAGATCAGCTACTCAACATTGTCCCTTTGTCATTAGGTTTAGAGATTTCTTGGGACTCACATACTTGTGTCTAAGGGTGAACAGGAACATTCCATAGATCGGTTTCAATGTGGGGATATAGGAAGGTTCCCTTAGTAGTACCTATTGGGTGCAAGGTGTATTGATACCCAGTTTCTCAATGGACTGTTGCCTGGTATCCTCCTAGTGTACCCCTTGGTTCTGTCTTACCAGTTCAGTATCTTAATAATCGGGTGCAATCAGTAAGAGCAGTGATTGGACTATACACTCCTTGTATTACATAAATCCCCTTGTGGCTTTGCCTATATACACAAAGGGTTCCTGGATGTTCCATAGTCTGATATCGAAGGGACTTACAGATTGGTTTCTGACAAGTTCTCGAGTTGATAAATTAGGATCCAGGGTTACATTAGGACAGTTCTCGGGATAGGTAAAGTATTAATTGGTTAACTTCGAGCCATAATACCTATCCTGGCTGTCAGGTACTCTGGTACCTGACTAAATCGTCCAGATTGTCCTGCTTCTAAGGCCAATCAGTGCTTTAGACCATATTAGTCATTATCTCGAGTATCCCCTGTTCTTTTAGGTTCATCTAACCCTATATGGTGATGCTAAGTCAACCTATTAACATTACTCACAATGGGTGTACTACAGATTAGTCCTATTTCCCGTATCTCCTACTAGCAACCTATCCTTAGCCATACCTTGCCAATCAGCCCCAAGGGTTTCAGTCTGAACCTGATACTCGAGATAGTAGTCTACCTCTGTATCCAAGTCATATATGAAGTGGTGATTGATTTGAATTTCCTGATATGGAACTCGGGTTGACATGATTCCAAGATTAGCATCCTAGGATTTGGGATCAGGCTTTGCCTATAACAGTCGACACCATGGTCATCTACAGTCGGATGTAACTCCCATTTCACATATATAAATAAATCCTAAAACTGAACCTAAGTAGTTTACAGATTTACCAATATGATTTGAACTTATTACACTAAAGGTCCCAACCCATGTTATCTATTTGGCACGCCCACTCTTATACTTGTATCAGGTATCTATCGGATACCTGATTTTTATGATTCATCGAATCTGTTCTTGATGTCATACCATATCAATCGGTATCCCCTGATCTACTGATACTCTTTGAGTATCAACAGGATACAAATGGGTATGATACCGAGGCTTCTATAATTATTAGTATCAGATATGGGTGAGTATTCTTCTATTGATTTCAGTTTATGGAAAACTTTAATATTTATGTGTTTCATCCCCTGTTCTTTCAAACAAACATCTCAGTTAAGGTTCCCCCTCCCCTATAGTCTACGAAAGCATTCAACATTCGACAGGATTTGTCATGAGTAAGGAAGGGTTTACATACCTTTCTTGAATTCGATGCTAGAACTTCTGCTAGGGGAGGGTTCCTCGATCCTGGGTTAGTGGCAGGGGACGCTAGGGCTTTTTCTTTTCTCCTCTCCTTTTGCTCGAACAGAAATCAGAAATCCCCCCCAACCTTATATATAATGAAGAGGATAAAGGTTCAGTTTTATTTGAATCCGATAGGGTTATCTGTTGGGATTTTGACTCCTATTTGAATTTGAATTCTATTCAAATGTAGAGGATTCGGCTGGGATTTGGATTTGGCTAGAACAAGGGATATGAGGGTCGGTCACAGCAGAGGATTAGAAGGGGAAGTCAAAATTTGGACAGTTAGCATATAGCCCCTTGTATTTGACAATTTGCAAGAATATAACCCTCCAATAATGACTTATATATATATATATATATATATTAATATTATATATATATATATATATATATATATATATATATATTTTAAGAAACCCCCATTTTATAAAATCAAGGCTCAAAAAGCTGAAGCCTGACACGTATACAAGACAAAAGTATACCATAAAAGGAAAGACGGAGGGAGATGCGGGAAGCAGCCGCTACTAAGAAAAATACGGATACCCAAATGCGGGGGTATGTGAGAGCAGAGTGTGCTCCGTTTGCGACATTGCCGGTGAATTTCCCGGATAAGCTGATCGGCAGAGTATTGGTAGCCCTCGTATCTCACTTTGTTGTGATTTTTTAGATTGCCCAGGTTGCGGCCGCTGCAACGATCTGGTGGCCGTGGGAGGCAGCTCCCCAGTGGGCCAGAAGATCGATAAAGCGCCCGTCTCCTGGAGAGGTGTTGTAGTTGTGGTTGAGGGTGTTCCATACTTGGTCCGAGAGGCTTCCCTCCTGGAAGATGTGGTCTATGGTTTCCGTCTGGCGTTCAGTGCAGCAATTGCACGCGGACGCCAGGCTGAAACCGATAGCGTTTAGGTTGTCGTCGGTGGGCAGTATCTTTTTCATGACTCTCCACAGAAGGAAGGACCATTTCTTAGGGATACAAGAGTGCCAGTACCGCTTGATGAATAGGTCAGGCCTACTCTCTAGGATCATGAGTCTCGCCGAACTAACGGAGAAGGCTCCAGAGGCTGCCGGCGACCACTTCAGTTTATCTGTGTCGGGCCCAATGATAAGATCGTGCTGGCGAATGTTGTTGACAGTTTCGTTGTCTGACCAATCACGAATTGTCCCAATTCCAACCGTTATTGGTGGGATTCCATAGGTCATTAATCTGCTATTTCTGGGGGAATCGGTAATGTTCGGGATGAGGCTGTCACCTATCCACCTTTCCAGGAAGGGGTTGGCCTCGCCAGAATCCAGCCGAAGTCTGATCGCAGGCTCGGCCAAATCGCGGCCTCGTAAAATGCGGCGCCAAGCAGCTGAGGATCTATTGTTGGCGGCGGCCGTCACTGGGTGGATGTGTTTGAAGTACCTGGCCTTCATAAACTTGGTCCACAGGTTTTGGCTGGTGCATAATTTCTACCACAGTTTCATTGAGAAAGCATTGACGATGTGATCGAGTTTGGTAAAACCAAGCCCGTCGGTCTCGTTGGGATGGCCATAGTGTCCCAGCTGGCCCAGTGGTGTTTGTCTTGGCCCTTGTTGTGCCTCCAGAAAAAGTTATAAAAGATCTTCTCGATCGACGCGATAACCTTCCTAGACGGAGAACAAGCCGCTAGTGTGTGGATGGGGACGGAATTGAGCACATGTTTGATGAGGATAATTTTGCCTCCTGGGGATAAGGTGGCGTTATGCCATCCTTCGATTTTGTTCCTGATTTTGGTGATCAAGTTCTCGAATATACTGGCGTTAGATTTCCCATACACCAGAGGACAACCGAGATAGTTGAAAGGAGGATGAGCCACCACAATGGAAGTTAGGTTGGTGAGTCTGGTTGTGTTCTCGATTTTGATACTGTGGTGGGCGTAGATGACGCTCTTGGAGAGGTTGATCTTCTGGCCTGAGCATCTGGAGTACCGATTCAGGGTGTTATGAACTACTTCCATCGATCCGATGTCCCCGAAAGAGAAGATGAGTAAATCGTCGAAATGCCAGGTGGGTGATGGTGGGGCATCCACTGGCTGTGTGGTAAAGCTGAAAGTTAGGGGTGTTGACCATGTTGTTGAGGTTTCTGCTCAGAGCGTCGGCAACAATGATGAAGACCGTGGACGATAGAGGGTCACCATGTCTGACTCCGCGGCTTGATTTGAAAAAACCTTCAGATTGGCCGTTGATAACTGTGGAAAACCAAGAGTTGCTGATGGATCTCCACACGATGTTGGTCCAATTCTCGGAGAATCCGAAAGCTCTAAAGACCCATATCATGAATTGCCAGTCGAGTCTGTCGTATGCTTTTTCCATGTCGATTTTGATGGCGATGTTGCCCCCTCTGGCTGGGAATTTTATGCAGGTGATAAGTTCTTGGGCCAGCATGATGTTGTCTTGGATGTTCCTTCCGCGAACGAATCCGCTTTGTTCCTCCGAGATTATTTTGGGAAGAGTTTCTGTCATTCTAGTGGCGATGATCTTGGAAATGATTTTATTGGTGAAAGTGCATAGACTGATGGGTCGGAAATCACGAAAGGAATTGGGGTTATCTTTTTTCGGGATGAGGATGAGATTGGCGCTGGAGATGGCTTTGGGGTAATGAGCACCTTCAAGGAAGGCGATATCCGCTTCAGTGATGTCCTGCTTGATGATATCCCAGCAAGTACGAAAGAAGGTACCTGAAAAGCCATCTAGACCGGGAGCACTATGCACGTTCAAGGCCCACACCGCATCTTTAACTTCATGTTCGGACAGAGGGCGTTCCAGCAGCGCATTGTCGGAGTCGTTAATGATGGTGGGGATTTGGTCAAGGAATGAAGTATCTTTGTGGACCATCTCCTTGGAGAATAATTTGGTGTAGAAATCTGTGGCCGCTTCTTGGATCCCTTTATGGTCAGATCTGATGATGCCTTGCTCGTCCGTGATGTGGTGTATCGAAAGTTTATTTCTTTTGCCGTTGACGCAGTCATGGAAGTATTTGGAGTTTTTGTCCCCGTCGTTGTCCCATTTCAGTCTGGCTTTCTGCTTCCAGAACTCGGTCTCGACTCTAAGCCTGAATTTGAGCATGGCCTTGGTGAGGTTCAAGGCTCTCCTGGCCGCAGGGGAGCGGTCGGAGAGGAATAAAGCTTCGCTCTGGTAACATCGTCCTCTGCGACGCGGATGGCTTAGAAAATGTCCCCAAAAGCATGTTTGCTCCAGATGGAGAGAGCTTTTCTAGTGGCTTTGAGCTTGTTGCTGACCCGTGAGAGAGGGTTCGGGGAGTCTTGACTGTTCCATGCTTCAGTCACGATGCTCAGGAATTGCGGATGGGTGGTCCACAAGTCGAGGAATTGGAAGTTCTTTTTGGAAGGGTGGGATTTGTTTTTAATTTCCAGCAGGATGGGGGCATGGTCTGATTCGGTAGAATTGAGGTAGGACAGGAAGGAGCTGATCCTCATACCGTTCCAGCAAGCGTTGGTGAGGGCTCTGTCCAATCGGGATTATTGGCGCCGGTCTCCATCCTGCATGTTACACCATGTAAATTGGCTGCCTTTGAACTGGAGGGGGGTGAGGTGAGCATTGAAGATGAAGTTGTTGAAGTCTTGCATGGCTGATAGAGGCGGGGACGCCCTCCGATCTCTCTTCTCTACAGTGATGGCGTTGAAGTCTCCTATGCATAGCCAGGGGGTGTTGGTGTTGTGGAGATATGTGTCGAGGAGGTCGTTCCATAGGTGTTTTCGCTCTGCGACGACGCAGCTACCGTGGACCGCAGACAGGATGGCTCGCTCCGGGAGGGAGGGGTGAGTGATCCAGCAGGAGAGAGCTTGATGGATGTCTTGAATGATGTCGATTTTAACTTCCTTCGACCGAGAATCCAGATATCGTGCCTGCCAGCTATGCCGTAGGGAGGCCCAGAGCTAACTGGGTGGATTTGAGACGTTTGAAGGGGATTTTAGGTTCAATGATGATGAAGATGTCAATCTTGTAAATTTTCCGAAGGCTGGAAATTCTCCTAAGAGTCGGTTTATTTGCCAGGCCTCGAACGTTCCAAGATATGATGTTAAGCATTTAAGAGATTGTGGGGGAGTTTTTTGTTCCGCCTTGCGGCAGATCTGGTTAGAATGGTGACTGTTTTGTCGGTGCCTGAATTGCTCCGTTGGTGGTTGGCCGGGTCTGCAGACGATGTTGAGGAAGGATTGTGGATGTGGTGCTCGTGCGAGCCGGAGGGGGGCCTATTAGATTGCCAGCTGAGTCGACTGTCGTATCCTCCGATGGAATGGCTAAGGAGTCGTGGGCGCTCTCAATCAGCAGATGTTGTAGGGGGGCTCCTGCGGCAAAGACTTGTAGACCTCTCCTCACTTGGTCGGGTCCGAGAATGGCTAGGGCGTCTTCGACTGGGATGGTGCTGGGGGATGGATGGGTTACGAGGGAAGGGGGATGGTTTTGAGGGTCATCCCCCTGGCTGGAGGTGAGTTGTCGGTGGTCTACTTCGCCTGAGACGTTGGCGTCTTCCACTCGCATGGAGCTGGGGGATGTGGGCGGAGGCTCGGTGGTGCTGGATCCTTCTAGATGGTTGCCTGACTCCGGGTCCTCTGAGTCAAGGATGGTGAATTGGTTGGAGATCTCTATGTGATAGGAAATGAAAGGGATCAGGGCTCTGCTCGGTTGTTCGCTGGACGCTGGCTTCCCGTTGCTGGAATCGAATCGGATGTGAGAGTTCGGTAGAGGAAGAATGGGCGATTTAGGGAGCTTTCCCTCCGAAGGATCGCCGTCTTTTCTGGATGGCTTCTTTTTCAGCTGCGGATGCAGGTGGTGGCAGAACTTGGGTAGGTTTCCTCTAAGTTGGCAGTGATTGCAGAACAGTATGTGGTTGTCGTAGAGGATTTGTTGGGTGTGGGTGTGGTTGCCTAGCTCGATTGTGATGAAGTTGGGTGGATCTGAAGAGAGATCAAGTTCAACACAGATTTTGGCATAGTGGCTTTGGTGAGGTTGCTTGTCTCAGGCGCCGACGCCACATACGTCCCGAAAGATTTGGCGATGCGCTTCAGCGCTGCGGGGACAAAACAGATGAGGGGGAGGTTGGGGAGGGTTACCCAGGCTGCCACCGTGGCTGAATCAACTTTGGTGTTGAAATCAGGAGACCACTTGATAATCTTCATTAGGTGGGTGTCGATCTTGCAAGTACCCTTGGACCACACGGTCCTGTGGTCGAGTTCAGAGGATAGGTGAAGAGTATGTGTCTGGGGTCGAGTGGGGCCACTCGGTAGTCAGACGAGAGATTCCATTTGGCGATAGCTTCCTGCACCCTGGAAAGTTTGGGACACCCGGTGGAAAATTTTAGGACGAAAGTGTGTGGGAATGCTGCAGACAGCGACGACAGTTCCGAGTCGGAGAAAGGGATGACGGGAGATGATGTCTCGTGAGAATTATCAATATCCGACAACTTTACGTCTGGGAGGATGATGCCCTTCGATGAGGAGAGGTCCGGACGAAGCATAGCGGCATAGGATAGAGGAGGCGTCCCGAGGGGAGCGGGGCCCACAGGGACAGAACGGGCGAGCGGAAGGCCGCTCTGGAGGGGGGGCCCATGCTCGGAGGGAAGGGAGGTTGGGAGGGGGGGCTGTAGGCCTTTAAAAATGACAGTCACGCTGAGTTAATCAGGACAGAGTCAAAAGTCACGCTCAGTTGATCCAGACAATATTTATAAATCACGTTGGGGAGACAGCTCATCATTTGTCAGAGGTAATTATGACTGACAGCACAACAGTCGAAGAATGTCTCTTCGTATGCCACGTATGCACAGAATTCGAGAGATCACAGCCGTCTATTGCGTGATTTTCGAAATCTTCTTCAGCAAGACTCAACCTTCGTCAAGTTGGCGTACCAAAAGAGCTTCTTGTCATTTAATGTGACTGACAAAAGCAATCACTACCAGAGATTTTGTGTCAGTCAAGGCACGCTGAATCAAGACAGCTGGCAGTTCTATCCCAAATCAGCGTGTATTCTGAAGTTTTCTTCCTCAAGTCTGCGTGGATTCTGAAGTTTCTTCATCAAAGTCTGCGTAGATTCTGAAGCTTCTTGCCCCAAGTTTGCGTGGATTTTGAAGCTTTCTACCCCGAGTCTGCGTGGATTTCGTCTTCACCAAGTCTGCGTGGATTCTGAAGCTTCTTGCCCCAAGTTTGCGTGGATTTTGAAGCTTTCTACCCCGAGTCTGCGTAGATTTCGTCTTCAACAAGTCTGCGTGAATTTCATCAAATTGGAGTACGTGGCAGCCATGCCACTGATCTCTCGCCTGCGTGTCCTGTAACTTACACACGACTCATGCATGATTGCCATGTGTCCAACAGTTACAGGCCACGTCCAGTAACTGCTCACAACCTTGCGTATGTTAAATCCTGCGTGATTTTCAACTAAGCACAGGCTATGAAGACAGTTATCTTTTCAGTTATTATTTTTGACTCTATAAATAGAGTTTTTTTCTCATTCATTGTACGGATACATAGTTATCTACTGTCAAAATTTTGAGAGCTTTTCTTCTTCGCATAGTCCAAGGGATAAAGTGATCGTCTTCTAGATCAGATTCCCACAGTTGTAATTTTCCCAGATACACAATAAATAAAGGAATTTATTTATGGAAAACAAATTGGCGATTCTGCTGGGAAAAACTATCTCCTCTTCTGAGATGGCAACAACTCAATGCGATACTTCGTCAATCGGCTCGACGAAGAAGGTGATGACGATCCAATTCGATCAACTCGCCTATGAAGAAATGCAGCGGGCTAAGAGTGGTAATCCTACTACAGCCTCCATCATCACTGCCAAGTCGAAGGGATACTCTATCTATGTCCCTAAGAATCAGTTGGCAGCCAATGGTGAAGTCTCTGCCACAGTGTCTGCTCCTAACACTGGCAAGAACTCTACTGCAAGCATGCACACTCTTGTGCGCTGAAGATGACAGCAATCAAAGATCACGCTAACATACTGGCTCCTTAGCCAAATCTGTTCCAGTGTGTGTCTCCAAAGTTGAAAGTCACGCTGACAGTACTGGCTCCTTAGCCAAATCTGTTCCAGCGTGCAATTTTAACCTCAAAAGTCACGCTGACAACACTGGTTCCTTAGCCAAGTCTGTTCCAGCGTGCAATTTCAACCTCAAAAGTACGCTAACAATACTGGCTCCTTAGCCAAATCTATTCCAGCGTGTATTTCCAAAGTCAAAAGTCACGCCAACAGCACTGGTTCTTTAACCAAGCCTGTTTCAGCGTGTATTTCATCTAAGAAGAATAGCTCTTTAGCTATCTCTTCCTCTTTGCCAAGTTCTACCAGAACTGGGGGTGGTCTTCCACACAAAGTCCCTTCGAAAAGAAATAACTCTTTAGTTGTTTCTTCTACTCCTGTAGTTTTTACTTCAGGAACAGCTTTGACTGACAATTTTGTTAGTCAAAGAAAAGGAGATGGTCTTTTGACTACTCTTCCTTCTGGACATTCTATGTCTCAAAACTTGAATGAGTCTAAGAAGAAACATTCCTTAATGTTTTCTTCTATGACTTCTTCGAATTGGGCACAGAATTTGTCTAGAAAAGGTCTGTTACCAACTCCTAATCAAGGGTGGTTCAACTCTTCCTTCTCTGCAAATATCCAGATCAATGGAAGGAAAACTCTATGTGTCCAAAACCAATGTGTTACCTCCAACTGATCTAAGAACAAAAATTAACACTTCTGGTGTTAAGAAGCCATACCAGTTGGAAACAAGGATAAGAGATCCAGATGCAGAGTATGCAAGAAACTATGTGGCTCATATTAATCATTCTCTATATAATAAGAGCCATCAAGATCCAAGAACAGGAAATATATTCCTCAATCTTCACAAACAGATTTACGAGAATATCTTCAACAGAAGAGAAGAAGTGATTCTGTGTCAAAGGACCACGCTGAATGTGACTTCTATCCAAGAGTCATAATTCGATGCAGATGTCAATCAATGGCTCATGATCATGTTGATCATGAATGTGACTTCCAGCCAAGAGTCACAATGCAATACAGTTGTCAAACAAAACGACAATCTGTCTTCAATCGGATTCAGTGTGAACCTATGCCTGATGAAGATGAGCCTTTGTTTGCTTCTGTCAATATGACCTCTCGGGATGCTGGGGGTAGAGTTGATAGTCCAGATGGAGTATATAGAAATACCAGAGCAAGAGTCCTGGCCTCTAGTCAAAGAAATTTGATCTCTGAAGATGATTCTGAATTCCTTGGAGAATCTAACTTCCCACCTCTTCCTACTGGGGGTAGTTCTCCTATAATTGACTTTGATGCACAAAGCAATGATTCAGAACAAACAACATCTACCAGTTCATCAATAATTCCTCGTACAGTCAGACTTATATGGTTGATGGGAATACTGATGAACCTTCTTTTCCTTGACTCCTCAAGATCAAAGAATTGCTTCTTTGGAACAACAAATAAAGTCTATGGCTGATACTATGAAGTCGATGTATGAACTCATGGCAACACAGATGCAAAATCGACAGACTGTACCAGATGCCATACCAACTGACACTGATATGAGTCCAGTACAAGTTCCTCCAGCAGTACAATCTAATACTCCTGGACCAGCTCAACCAAACCCTAGTCTCTCTGGAGCTGGGGGTAGTGCTTACAATGCTGTTCCTCCTCCCAACTATTCTCTACAAGTTACAACTCCACAATCTTCTGGAATTGTTAATGAAGAATTGAGGAATCTCTAAACTCAATTCGAGGCATTCAAACAGAAAGATGGTTTACAAAGGTTAGGCATCAAACAACCTTATCCGATAGAATGGAAGCAAGTATCGTATCCTCCTAAATACAAGCCTCCTACTATCTCATTCTATGATGGAACCACTTCTCCAAGTCAGTTCATTAATCACTTTGAAGTGATGACTGATCAGCTGCAACCAAGCGACGCCCTCCTTACTCGAGTGTTTATTGGATGTCTCAAGGGAACGGCTTATGAATGGTATAGAAGTCTCCCAGATGGGAGCATTACCTCATTTTTCTTTCAAACAGATGTTTCTTGAACGGTTCTATAAAGGGCTCAATGACATGACTATGTCTGCTCTTATTAGAATCAAGCAGAAAAATAATGAAACTACAGAAGAGTACATTGAACGGTTTCGAAGAAAAGCCCTGAAGATGCCTCTTGGAACTCCTGATGCTGTCACCATCGACACATGCAAATCAAACTTGTTGCCAATCATCAGCATGTGGACAGGATCCACTCAATTCCAAGACTGGCCTTCTTTCATAGTTAGTGCCAAGGCCGCAGAAATTAGTGCTGAAACCTTCAAAGGTTTAGGAGTGCAGATGACTCCTAAAGAAACAGGTCAAGGTACTAACAATAAAAACAATGCTCGCAAGGGAAAAGAAACTCTTGAAGTTAATCTTCAGAGCAAAGATGCATCAACTGTTCAAACTCTCCTACAACTCAACAACCAAGAACCTCGCCCCAAAGAAGAATTTCTTTCGATGACGACGATGTCCTTGGTATCTTTGAATGTCTGCTGAAAGGTAATAAGATACAATTACCTGAGATCAAGAAACCTGATGAAGCTGGTAAAACAGATCATCCCAAATACTGCCCATATCACAGAATGCTGGGTATACAATTCGTACATGTTATGTACTGAAAGAAAAGATCCAAGAAATGATTAAATCTGGAGCTATCTCTCTTACTCCAAAAGAGAAGACGTCACCTCCAACGTCGTCTCTATGCAATTCAGAGATTTCCCTCCTCAACTCCTTGAAAGTGGGATCGTTCCTATTCCCAAGGCAACTCTTGACATAGTGAATCTTCCTCCTCCACGGTCTGAAGGATTAGTGCCAATCACTTTGGAAACTGGAGAAATCATGTGGATCCATCCTGATCTAGTGGCAGATTTTGAATCGCCTTCTCCTCAAAAGACTACTTCTCGAAAGTCCAAGAAGGTTGGAAAGATTAAATCATGTCATATGACTTCTCTTGGATCTATTCCTGACACAGAGCCAAAAGAGAAAGAAGAAGCACTTGTTAGTGCTACTCGAACGGGGAAACCTTATCTAAAGGATTATTCCAAAAATCCTGAGGATCCTCTTGATATCCTCCAGCTGATAAAGATGCTTCTAATATTCCTCCTGAAAAAGAATCATCCACTGAACCTGTTCCTCCCAAGCCTACAGCTCTGGAGAAAGGCAAACAACAGGCTCGGTTTGATAAGCCAATCAAGAAGTCCTCTCCTCTTGGACTTCAGAAGCCTTATAATTTCGACATTTTAGCTCAGCTTACTAATACTCCAGCTAGAATGTCCCTCTTTGAACTTCTACGTCTTTCCAAAGAGACTCGAAGACATTAAGTGAAGCACTTCTACAAGCTGACTCTTGTCTTGCACAATTGAAGAAGCCAGATGCAGAACCTGCCACTTGCTTACATTACAACAGTGTATTGGAAATTATCCCAAATATTACTTTACACAAGATGACATGCTATTGGGAATAATCGACATGATCGGCCTCTCTACTACACCGGTTATATCGATACAATGAAGATAGATCGTATCCTCATTGATCCAGGGTCTGCTATAAGCATAATGCCAAAGAGTCTGTTGGATGAACTAAAAATCCCTCTTCACAAGCTCTCTAAGACGGTTACTACTATCCTGGGATTCAATCAAAGCCGAAGCGAGCCTTTGGGAAAGATTCATCTGAAGCTTCAGATAGGCGATTTCAGATCCAAAGTCACTTTCTATGTGATCGAGATCGTGGGATCCTATAATCTTCTTCTGGGGAGGCCCTTTCTTCATGAAAATAATGTGGTGCCTTCTACTCTTCATCAGTGTTTTAAATACATTGATAGCAATGGAAGAGTACAAAAAGAAGTTGCTGATATAAATCCTTCCATGGGGTTGAAGCTTATTTCAATGATTCCCGAATGTACAAAGAAGAGTATACAAGGGTTATACAAGCTATGGAGAAAGAGGATTCACAAAGTGAGACCTTAATAATTCCTGTTAAAGGTTGAACTATTCAGCAACAATCTCCCAAACTCTCTGAAGAAGGTTCTTTCATCATTCCGGTGAGTGGACGGATTTCTCCGTTACCTCAGTCGTTTGCTCAAGACACAATGATTATTCCTGTCAGTGGACGTACTGTAATTCCTGCATCTCCACATATGAAACAGGATACTCTGCTAATTCCAGTTGGAGGGCGGATTATTCTTCCATCTCAAACTTCAAGGGAGCTCACCTCTTCTGAGCATTTGTTATCGATCTTAATCGAAACAACGCTTCTTCTCGTTCTTCTTCTCCCCCTTTAGTCATTGACTTGGCTAAAATCTCTAAGGCTCAGCCTTCTCCCAATGTAAATACTGCTGCTTTTACATTTAATGAAAAGTCTCCATCTTTGCAGTATGCTGATGTGTGTAATTATGTTCATAGTTATTTACATTTGTTAGATGACTTGAACACAATAACCATAGGGGTTGTACAGACTGTTCATACAGATGTATCCCTAGAACCTGTACAATCTTTATACTTTCTAGTTCCCAGCAGAAAGCCAGGAGACATTCCAATATTCTTCTATAAAGGGCCCCAAAGTCCTTCTGATTTAGAAGATGAAGACAAAAATGATGACACTGGAAGATTACAACTACGTCGTTATAGTCAGCAATCTAAAGACATCATCAAAAATATGGACTATGACTTCAGGACTGGCCTCAATAGTGGAAAGGAAGAAAAATGCTGTTCGTATTCCTTTTCTGAAATACGGAAGGACGAAATGCGGACTGGGCTTATAGCTCCTACTCCTTTTATCAATATTATCCATGAAGATCCCGAGTCTGACGAAGATAAGAGATCTGATTCTTCTAGTACCACTTCTTGGAATTCCGATACAAGTATCGGAGACTTCTACTGCAACATTCTGTCTTCCAACATGGTTTCCATTGACCATTCTGAAGAAAGTGATGAAGACGAAGAAGAGTTTGAAATCTCACCTGAATCGGAACAATGGGCCCAAAGATTAGATAATCAATGGGAGTTCCGTTTCGAGCAAAAAGAACCTCCGACTGAAGACAAACTTGTTCAAATAGATGTTGGTGAAGAGGGATCTCCCAAACCAATATTCACTAGTGAAAGTCTTTCTGAACCTGATAAGCAAGACATGATCAAACTCATTCGTGACTACATCGACGTCTTCGCTTGGAGTTATGAAGATATGCCAGGACTTGATCCACAAATTGCAACTCACAAGCTCAATATCTTGCCGAATGCTAAACCGGTCAAACAACAACAGCGACGATTTCGTCCAGATATTATGGATGCAATTGAAGTTGAAGTCAATAAACTCATAACCTCTGGGTTTATTAGAGAGGAACAACATCCCGATTGGGTGGCTAACATAGTTCCTGTCCTTAAAAAGACTGGCAAGGTCAGAGTATGCATAGACTTCCGCGATCGCAATACGACATGCCCTAAAGACGAATTCCCTCTACCAATCACTGATGTCATGATTGATAATACCTGTGGATTTGAGCGGATGTCATTCATGGACGGGTATTCTGGATACAATCAGATTAAAATGTTTCCAGATGACGAGAAGCACACTTCTTTCAGAACGTCGATCGGTACATACTGTTATACAGTTATGCCATTCGGTCTCAAGAATGCAGGAGCAACTTATCAACGAGCTATGAGCACTATATTCCGTGAACATTTGCGAAAACAGTCGAATGCTATGTTGATGATATTGCAGTCAAAAGTCGACAAAAGGAGGATCATATCCAAGATTTGAAGACTATATTTGATCTAATGCGTAAGCATCAATTAAAGATGAACCCTACTAAGTCCTTCTTAGGCGTCTCTAGTGGTAAATTTCTCGGCTTCGTCATTACCTCTAAAGGTATACACGTGGATCCCGAGAAGATCAAAGCCATCCAAGAGATGCGTCCTCCACGCACCTTAAAAGAGCTACGAGGATTTCAAGAAGATCGCTTATATCAGGAGATTCATCTCTAATTTATCAGGACGCTGCAGACTATTCAACAAACTTATGAAGAAAGGTGTTTCTTTTGTCTGGAATGATGAATGTCAGAAAGCATTCGATGATATAAAACAATATCTGATGAGCCCTCCAGTATTGGTACCTCCCGTTTCAGGAATTCCATTTCTCCTATACTCGAGCAATGAGTCATTCATTGGGTGCATTACTCGCTCAAAAGAATCAAAATGGTCATGAACAAGCCATCTACTATCTCAGTCGTACTATGACCGAAGCTGAACCTCGATATTCACCGGTCGAAAAAGAATGTCTAGCCTTGATTTGCTATTCAAAAGACACGACATTATATCATTGGCCAGACTATTCATGTCATCTCCAGGATCAATCCTATACGGATCATGATGAAGAAACCCAGTATTTTGAATTCTCGATTAGCTAACTGGGGAATCCTACTTGCACAGTATGACATGCATTATATTCCTCAGAAGTCAGTCAAAGGACAAGCTTTAGCTGATTTTTTGGCTGCTCATTCAATTCCAGAAGATTCAAAACTCTATGACGAAATTCCAGATGAAGTCCTAGATTCAAACCAAATTGCTGAAGAAGATCCTACTTGGCGTCTATTCTTTGATGGAGCTTCAAAGATAGGTCCTAATGGTGATATTGTCGCTGGAGTTGGAATCGTTCTTGTATCGCCAGAAGGTCTTGCTATCCAAAGAGCTTATTCTCTCGATCAGCCGTGTTCAAACAATGTAGCTGAGTACAATGCATTACTCATTGGTCTTCAACTTGCTAAACATCTAAATATTCAATATTTGGAGGCGTACGGAGACTCTAAACTCATTGTCAATCAGATAAAGGGTACTCATGAAGTCCGCCATCAAGATCTGGTTCCTTATCATAGATCAGCTATAATTATGGCTTCTTCGTTTGAAGAATTCTTCATTGAACATGTTAGACGAGCATGTAACACAGAAGCTGATGCTCTAGCTAATCTTGTAGCGGTGTTGGCTATCCCAATTAGACGAATGATTCTTGTTCGCAATCGAGAATTCATCTTGAAAATAACCTGACCCTAGGACTTCCAGTTGACACTGAAGAATCAACATCTCATGACGTCAACACAACAGGAGGATTTGGATTTAGTCGTAAATCTTCATCATCTTCATCTGATTCCAGCATGGAATTCATCTTCAGTCATTCGGCCGAGAATCAAAATACGGATACGGATTGGAGACTTCCTTTCTTAGATTTTGTATTATGATATTCTTCCGGATGATCCGAATGAAGCAGCATCTATCAGACGACGATCATTCCGATTCTATTATAATCATACAACAAAGACCTTATATCGTCGAGCCTATGATGGTTTACTTCTCCGATGTGTTGCCGATGACGAGGCTCAACAAATTATTCGTAAAGCACATGATGGAATTTGTGGAGCACATCAGCCTGGACCAAAACTTCAAGACCGTATTCGACGTATGGGTTATTATTGGCCTACTATGGTATCAGATGCCATCGAATATGCAAAGAAGTGTAAAGCTTGTCAAATCCATGCGGATTTTATTCATCAACCTTCGAAATTTCTACATCCGATGGCAACATCATGGCCCTTCGAAGCTTGGGGCATGGACATTATTGGTCCGATCAATCCGCCGTCATCCAAGGGTCATCGGTTTATTCTTGCAATAACCGATTACTTCTCCAAATGGGCCGAAGCCATTCCTTTGTCTGAAGTTAAGACGTCCAATGTCATTTGCTTTATTAAGCACCACGTCATCTACAGATTTGGTGTTCCTCGACGCATTATTCATGATAACGGACCACAGTTCGTCAGTCAAGTTTACTCGATTCTGTGACGATCACCGGATCAACAATGTGGCTTCTACCGCATATAATCCGGCAGCTAACGGATTAGCAGAAGCTTTCAACAAGACCATCATCAAACTCCTAAAGAAGTTTGTCTCTACTAACAAACGTAATTGGAGTGAGAAGCTCGGTGAATGTTTGTGGGCTTATCGTACTACAGTTCGTAATGCTACTAAATGTACACCCTTCTCTCTGGTGTATGGTTGCGAAGCTGTTCTTCCATTAGAGATTCACATTCCTTCTTTAAGGATAGCAATCGCTAATGAACACTGCAGAAAATAATGATCGTCTTCGACTTCAAGAATTAGAAGCTCTGGATGAAAAGCGATTATCTGCTCAACAGAATATTGAATTCTATCAAGCTAGAATTTCAAGAGCTTTTAATAAGAAAGTCAGAATTCGGGCGTATCAAAAAGGAGAACTTGTTCTAACTGTCAGACGTCCTATGACTATGACTCATATGAGCAAGGGCAAATTTGACGCAAAGTGGGAAGGACCCTATATTGTGAGCAAAGTTTTCTCAAATGGAGCTTATCAACTCTCAGAACTGGATGGTCGAAAAGTTTTGATGCCTATTAATGGCAAATTCCTTAAAAAGTACTATGTATAAATGATGATACATGATATTAAAGAAGATCACTATCATCCTTTTCTATATTTGGATGTGGGCCACTGTCGTCCTTCTCGAAGACGTGATCAGCAAAAGAGTCGAGAACCTCATTGCTAGAACCCACGAGGAACTTACAAACGGCCATCCTCATGGCTTCTTCTTCTTCAGTCTTTCCTGGTTCGAGCAGGAAATCAGAATGTCCCTTGGTGGCTTGGGTGCAGACGAACCTTCGCCTGCTTCCGTCTTCTTCGATTGAACTGGATCAGCAGGGTGTTCTTCAGTGCCTTTCTGAACTTTTGAGGCAATTCCAGTTTTCTTGAATGCTTCTTCCGACGACATTTTATGTTTGAAAGAAGAAGTGTTCGTTCTTGTCAAATTTCTGCTATATTTATAGGCAGAAGTTCTACAAATAATGAAACGTCACGTTCATCCGATGGTTCATCCATCCATTAATTACGTTCATCCGACGATTCATCCGCTCATTTATTCGTCCGTTCATGATCTTCTATCAATTTATTAAAGTGGGGATTCGTTATTGATCATGTTTTCATAACCTCTGAATCAATTCCGAATCTACTTGCTCATTTGTCATTTTTGACCTCTGCATAGAAATCAATCTATTTTCTTTTGAGTTCCTACATATTATCACGTCCATAATACCTCTGATAATATCATATACTCTAAAACAGAAAAGAAGATTTCATTATCTATCATGTCCATAATTCATCCACAAATACAAATCTTTGAGCATAGAAGAATTATCATTTCCATTCTCATTTCACCACAAAAGTCTATTACATTTTCTTAGACTTTCTTACAAATCATAATGGAAATCTATTACAAATCTTGGATTTTCATTCTACACCACAACAATAACCTAATAGAGATCCATCTTCTTCTTTGGATCTTCTCCGTCGGACCTTCTCCGTCAGGTTCGTTGTTGGTGGCAGTTCTGACTGTCTGGGTCCCAGTCACGACCAGATCAGCAGGAATCAAACTCTGGTCTTCTCTCTCAGACGAGAGGAGAACCACAGAGTATGGCAGCCCGAAGTCGTGGTGCTGCCAATACAACTGGTGGATTAGGGGTAACCTCTCAAGGAAGACAGGAATGTATCCAAACCTTGGGATACAATTCCTAGTTCTCCCGTGAAAGGAACTCTACTACCCGATTTCTCAGGGTAGAGTTGACTCCCCATCCAACTCTCGTGTATAAAGGCTCTTCCTACCATCTGAGGAAGACCCTTCTATCCCACGAAGAGTTCTGAGTTGTCTGATTTATGCGTCAAAAGCGTATGAGCTCCTGATGTAGATGTCAGCAGGATATTCTCCACAACATCCACATCCCCAATACCAGTTCTGAAAAAATTTTCAGCCAAGTTTCTGCAGAAAGTATCAACAGAATCATTCAGTGTGCATTATCAAACAGACACAGGCGTGTATTGTTCAATCAAAACAAAACAGAAAGCCTATCTTCAACAGCAAAAAATACACGTATACACTGACTTACCTTCAATTTGGTGCTAAGGATTGGCAAACTCATGTTTGATACAGTGCGCAGAAGTCGAACATTAGAAAACATTGCTTTCCTGTTTGAGAGTAAATCTCCCAAAAATTTCATTCTCAGAGAAGAAGAGAATGGGAGATAATATCTGTGAAACTCTTCTATCTATTTAAAGGGCAAGTACAAGTCTATTCTTGGAAAAGATTCGCATAAATAGCGCTCGTAAACCGTGGAATGAGTGTTACGTGTGCTTTGGAAGACAGAGCAACATTGGAAATAGTCAAAGGGTGCTAATTAATATTCTTCATTAATGCACGCAGATTAAACACAGAAGTTGTACTTCATTCTTCAAGACAGGCACTGATGGCCTTACAAAAGACAAAACAAAAAGAGTGCAACAAAAGCACAAAAGACACCGCTCTATTTTCCAGAGCGACTGAGCTTAATACCTAGTTCTTCTACGCTTTTGACCCCCATGCGGTGTAACAGAGCCTTCAACATTTCACGCTGCTCTATGAGGCTGCGCCCATTAGAAGAGAACGAGCCATCTAAGCCAAAATAGCTCAAGAAATTCTTGGCTAGTTGCAAGGGATCATCTTTGAGTTCGAAGACAAGGGGCTCTGGCTCTTCACCCCCAAAAGTGGGGTCACCGTGGGAACAAAAGCCCAACTTGCGTGCTTCTTCCTCAGCTTTCTCTTTTGGTGTCATGTTGACGTAAGATGAAGATTAAATGAATCCTCTCCCTGTTTATATAACAGAGCTCGCCGCGGTTCATCCACCATAAACTGGATGTAATCAGTCTCGGAAAATGAAGAGTCATCATGACATTTAATAAGTTCATTTGGATATTCTCAAAGAACTTTGAAGTCTTTCCGACTTTCGAAAATTTAAAGTCATCACAGCGTGACTGATTTTATTTTATCATCTTATTTTCAAAGTATTTCAAAATTTTGAAGTCTTTTTTTTTCGAAAACTTTGAAGGGGGTCTTGTAGGCCTTTAAAAATGACAGTCACGCTGAGTTAATCAGGACAGAGTCAAAAGTCATGCTCAGTTGATCCAGACAATATTTACAAATCACGCTGGGGAGACAGCTCATCATTTGTCAGGAGTAATTATGACTGACAGCACAACAGTCGAAGAATGTCTCTTCGTATGCCACGTATGCACAGAATTCGAGAGATCACAGCCGTCTATTGCGTGATTTTCGAAATCTTCTTCAGCAAGACTCAACCTTCGTCAAGTTGGCGTACCAAAAGAGCTTCTTGTCATTTAATGTGACTGACAAAAGCAATCACTACCAAAGATTTTGTGTCAGTCAAGGCACGCTGAATCAAGACAGCTGGCAGTTCTATCCCAAATCAGCGTGTATTCTGAAGTTTTCTTCCTCAAGTCTGCGTGGATTCTGAAGTTTTCTTCATCAAAGTCTGCGTAGATTCTGAAGCTTCTTGCCCCAAGTTTGCGTGGATTTTGAAGCTTTCTACCCCGAGTCTGCGTGGATTTCGTCTTCACCAAGTCTGCGTGGATTCTGAAGCTTCTTGCCCCAAGTTTGCGTGGATTTTGAAGCTTTCTACCCCGAGTCTGCGTGGATTTCGTCTTCAACAAGTCTGCGTGGATTTCATCAAATTGGAGTACGTGGTCGCCATGCCACTGATCTCTCGCCTGCGTGTCCTGTAACTTGCACACGACTCATGCATGATTGCCATGTGTCCAACAGTTACAGGCCACGTCCAGTAACTGCTCACAACCTTGCGTATGTTAAATCCTGCGTGATTTTCAACTAAGCACAGGCTGTGAAGACAGTTATCTTTTCAGTTATTATTTTTGACTCTATAAATAGAGTTCTTTTTCTCATTCATTGTACGGATACATAGTTATCTACTGTCAAAATTTTGAGAGCTTTTCTTCTTCACATAGTCCAAGGGATAAAGTGATCGTCTTCTAGATCAGATTCCCACAGTTGTAATTTTCCCAGATACACAATAAATAAAAGAATTTATTTATGGAAAACAGGGGCTAGCTTCCCTGGCGAGGAGGCGGGGGAAGGGACAACGCCCCAGGGGGGGCTGGGAAACCGCAGGAGGAGGGAAGGTGCCAGGGAGACCCGACTCGGGGAGGGAGACGGTGGGGTAGCGGGATCCGGAGGGGAGCTAAGGATGGCGGAGGAGCCTGGTGATCTGGAGGGATCCTGGGTGGCCGAGCGTCAGCTAAAGGAGACGAAAGGACAGCGCAGGAGGACTCGGAGGGGGTACGCGAAGGAGAAGGAGAAAGATGGCAAGGGCGTTGGAAGAGAGGTATCAGGAAGGGGGCGGGAGGGCGCAGAGACGCAAGGGGAGATGGATTGCGCATGGGAAAGCGATGGAGGAGATGGATTGCGCCAAAGCGGGTGGGGTAGCGCCGACTGCTGCAAAGGGGAGGCCGCCAAGAGCCTGCGCAATCCGCTGCTGTTGCTCCCAAAGGGAGGAAACGATCACATGGAGCTACGCAACAGAGGAAGAACTCAGCTTGTGCTGCAAAAGGAGCTGGCTATGCGCAATAGAGTGCCTCGGGGATCGCGCCCGAGGGGGAACTCGAGGCGCCCAGAGGCGAGGGGCCCGAGGCTGGCTCTGCAGGAGAGCGCTGCTCCCAGAGGAGGAAAGAGAGATTCGAACTGGATGGGGCGGGAGCTGGAGAAGACAGCGGCAGGAGGCCGGCGGTGCCGGCTCCGACGGAGGCAGCGCCGGAGCAGAGGAACGCAGGGGGACTGCCAACGAGCTCATCTGGAGGGGTGGCGGAAGTCCTGGAGCGCCCGGCGACGCGAAGGGAGTAGCAGACGGAGGAGGGGGGCTGGGATGGGGGGACGGAGGGGATCGGAGGAGAAGAGCGGTGGTGAGGAACTGACGATGCAACTCCAGCACCTCTGGAGGCCATGGGGGCGGCATCGAGAGAGGCGAAAGGAGAAGGACAGCGGGAGGGCACGAACGGAGGAGGCGGGCGGAGGGGAAGGGGCGGCCGGCCTAGCCGGCCGAGGGAGGAAGGTCGCTCGTTCGGGAGAAGGAAAGGGACCATGGGAGGAAAAATATATATATATATATATATATATATATATATTATATATATATATATATATATATATATATATGAATGTGAAAAAAAAATATATTTTTTTATATATGAATGTGACATTTGACTGCCACTATCACTAGATAAATATAGATAAATAAATAATATAAAATTTAATATTGGGGCTTACAATATCAATCCTATAGAGATTTGGACATCAACTCAAGATAATACTTAACTCGATTCGTGATCATCCAGCATCGTTCGAAAATGAAAATTAACCAACAGAGCCTACGCAGGAGATTAGCATTACCTGATCTTGATGGGATCAAAGAAAGTCGACTGAGAGCAGCTCTAAATCCAGGTGATCCAAACTTTAGGGATCATAACCGAGCAAAATACAATCAAACAAAAATATTGCATCACAAATTAAATCTTACAAGACTAAATATAATCAAAAATCAAAGACACAGAGATCGGATACCTACTTGTTGTATCGAACTCTAGATCACCAAAAGTTCAAGTATCAGTTCTCAGGAATTTCAAGGAGCTTCAACTAATGGATCCGCAAGATCGAGTAGATCTTAGCAAGATCACTGGAACTACTCTCACAGGATCAAACAATCATCTGATATTTAAGATCAAGGAAGATCAACACATTCTAAAATTAGTAGGAAATTACCTTGTCTAGGTGATATAATGAGACAAGGAATTTGGTTGGATCGATCACCGATCCATGACTCCCAGATCTTGGTGATTGCAAGAAAAGACAGTCAATCCATCAGTCGATCCATATCCAGAGTCAGCATAATTCGAGAAGTAAAGAGAATCCTTACCAGATCTATTGAATCAAAGGAATTTGTGATCTGAAAATTGATCCCTGCTATCAATGCCGAGATCCCTTTCGCACGCCGTCTACTCGTCGAGGTGTGGCTTCGTTCCGCTATGGTTGCAGAGGCTCGATCATTGTTGATGATTGAAAGCTTTAGCAGACACCAATGGCTCTCATCACCATGAATTGATTGTGAGCTCAAAATTGAGCTTTGGAGAAGAAAAGAATCAAAAGGAAGGGTCATTTAAATAACTGTCAGGAAACTTGGAGAAGGGAATAGAAGGGCGGGAATTGAAATTTCCTCCACTACTCCTGTCAGAGGTGGTTAGAGAAGGTTTGAATTCCTACAGGGAATCAAAATCAGAAGGAAAATTGGTTTGGGGTCTCAATTGATTAAATAGAGCTGATTCTTAAAGTAGAAATCAAAGGTGGTAATATGTCTCATGGGCTTGGGCCGAGTCAGCCCAAAAGACAATTAAAGAATTGAGAGTTAAAAAAAGGAGAATTCACTTTCACTTAAAAATAATTCCATAGTATATTTATTTAAAAAGAAAAAATATTCTTAAAATTTTAGAAGTGGGGTTACACCTTATATGTACAAATTAATAAAATAAGAAAATTATATTAAAATACAATCTTAGTATTTGTCACACGAATATGGGACCATTTTCGAGTTAATTAGATTTCGAAAACCCCAACATGCTTAACTTTCTAAGAAAGAAGGCCAGACAAGACCGAATATGTTTGGTCTTCTTGAAATGAAATGAATCCCAGATGTGGCCTACTTGACTGCCTCTTCTTTGTGTTAGAGAAATTAGCTTGAACCCGGTAAACAAAATAATCAAATGTTAGAGATACTAGTACGAAAAATTCATGCACAAAGTAATATTGTCCAAAGAGATTATTCGAGGTCCATGTGCAGACTTGTTCTCGAATCCTCCTATAGATAAAATTTTCTTGCTACCGACTTCCCTTTGTTGCACCAACTCCGAAGAATGATCTGAACTTAGCTCTTACTTAGAGTAGAAGAGATTGGAACGAAAATGAAAAAGAAGAATCGTATGATTATGATTTTTGAAGGAGGAAGGGAGATATCTTTCTTATTTTTTCATCCTACAAAACTATAGAAGAATAGTAAATATATAGGTGTAAGGCCTTTGATGAAGAGTTAAGACACTCAAGTAATAGAAATTTAGGGCTAATAATAGCCATTGGGGAATGATAAATATGCCATTCAATGTTAAAAACGGTCAAGAATTAAGTACAAAGTAATGAGGTTTTTAAACTAGTTCTTCCCCCAATAATAACAACAATACCTCCCATAAAACTAAATTTTGAAACCAGAGATAACAATATTAATTAGGAGTAAAGATGAAAATTTTATGGGTAATTATATACCATACATAGATGAGATAAACTACAGCCTTAAATTTTACTTAGTGACTATTGCTTTATCTGAAGAAGTGCTTGATGGACTATGCCTTGAATCAGACTTCTTGAACCAAATTCGAAAAATAACATACATATTATGTGTCACGATCTTCACCCAGATGTTTGGGTATGATTATATGGCCACGTCCAGCCTACGTTGCCGTATCGATGGGAGAACGATGTCTAGTCCTCAATATATAATCAACACAAGTCCAACAATACAAATATGTACTCAAATCAAAGAATTTACTAAGGAAAAAATATGAATAAGGAAAGATGTAACTTAATATAACCGAAACCAACCAAAGTTACAAGTCTTGAATCCACAATTGTCCTATATGTCAAGTAAAGTTTCAGAGACAAATCCGATCCGGAAACTAACGAAATTAACTACAAAATATAAAGTAGAATAATAAGAAAATCCTAATAAATCCTTCCAGGGATTGCCTTTGTCATGTCTCATCAGAAATGAGGGTCACAAGTCACATCATATCTAAAATTGTCAATGTATCCAGTCAGGATTGGAGCAAGTACTGTTACAGCTATAAAAGTACATAATGCATGTATAAATCTATCATGACGAGAATGTACCATAACAAAGTAGACTAACAGGTGATGATAATATGTAATGGGAACATGTAATAAGAAAAACTAGAACTATAAAAGTAGCGACATGGCAGTAGCAACTTGAAAGCAAATAAACTAAATGATCACAAAAATTAGGATCTAGCAAGAACAATAATATCGTGTGACCTAGAATACAATGTTTGACATGTGGGGGCTAGGCTAAATTTGGCACGCTGCACGTGAGGTGTACGACTGCTATCTGTTGAATCGAATAGGAGAATGGGGTTAACCACATGCCTACTAGTGTATTCTTCCGCCCGACTGTCTCTCATATCAAACAGAAACAAATAATCTCTAATCATGAAAACGGATAATCACTATTCTCAAAGAATGGTTATCGCGAATCACGATACAGATAGACACATGCCAGGAATAGATAACCACGAAGTATGATGCAGATGCTTACAAAGCCACGATATGAATAACTCGCATCGTGACTAGGACTCATGCATCAAATCCAGATAATCACTAGACATGACACGTATATAACTTAATCAATAATCAACAAATCGTCCATGTGCACATATCATAGTGTCAAAATAACTAACAAAAATGTTGTGAAATATTCATACACAATAACATTTATAATGTAAAGATAAATTCATAGTGTAATGTAATTGCCTTAGTTTAGTTGGAATCGACGTGCGTTATACGAACGTGTCGACACAAAATAGGTTCAGATGCTGGAGATCGGCACAATTTTTGAGAAGGAGATATTGGGGTCCACAACGGTCCACAAGGAGACAAAAGATATATAGGTTAGATGAAGCTCAATAGTAACCAATTTAACTAAGAGAAGGTGTTGTTATAATTATTAAGCTGAGAGAGGGGTTTCTTCATGAAGGTAATACCCAATTTAGAATTTCTTTGGAAAATAATTATAACCTTTCTAGAAGCTTATTTTAAATAGAACTTAAAACATTCTTATTTAGTAATAGATTTAAAGGCTCAACGTTACTTTAAAAATACAATATTTACAGTATACATATACAAAACTTAGTTTAAAAACTATTATACATATATGAACCTATTATTATATAAAGTCCATACATAAGCTAGACATTAATATATATAGATAGAAAATATTAGAAATCTAAATAAACATATAAATATTAGGCTTTAATATATAAATAGAAAACCCGTAGAAAATATTAGCCAAAATAATCAAAAGCCCAAATTCTTGTATAGCTCATTCATATAATAACATAGTATTCATACAAAACCTAAGCCTAGTTGTATGAGGACTAGCCCAAGAGATTAGCCCAACAACCCAAATAACTAATTTATTACTAAGCCTATTGGCTCAGCCCATATAATAAGCCTAGTAATGAATCTCTACAAATTGATTAATTTAAATTATTAGAGCTCAAGCCCAAGATCCAGATCAAATAAAAGCCAAATAATAATTAATCTATTCAATAACTTATTAATTCAAAAAGACCCAAATAATATATATATTTACTGGTTTAGGAAATATTATTAGAAATGGCTTAAATCATATTGACTTAATGGATTACATAGAAAACCCAAATATAAATATAAGCCACATTAAATATAATAAGCCCATTGCATACATGGGAGCCCATAACCAAGTCCAAAGGCTTAAACCCAATTCCTCTCTTTACTTTCTTAAAAAGGAAATTAAAGAAGAAGAGAGAGAGAGAGAGAGAGAGAGAGAGAGAGTGCAGTCAGAAGAGTGGAGAAAGGAAGAGTAAAAGGGAGAGAGGAGCGAGAGGGGCTCACTTCGGCTCTGGGCACGCTGGCCGTGGACGTGTAAGCACAGCGGATCGATCGTCGACGCACGCAGCGCTGGGGAAGCCGAAGGGGCACCGGAGGAGATAATGCCAGCATTAGAGGCGTCGGCAGTGGATGACCGGACGCGAAGATCGATGGAAGTTGCCGGTGGTCTAGGTCGAGAGGATCTCACCGGAGTCGGGCGGCGCCAACGAACCTCGGTATCCAAGGTGCAGTGTCAAAATTTAGGGTTGACACGCCTGTACAGGATGGAAGACAAGGTTTTCTATAAGCAAGTGGGTCGTACGTCGATGGCGAGGTGGCGGCGTCGATGGTGAGGCAGGGGTGGTTGTAAAGGGCGGGGACGGGTTGTAGTCGATTGGGAAAATAGGCGTTGTGGCACGGTGGCGTCAGTTTTGGGAGAGCGCGGTTGGGACTGTTGCGTCGAGCTCCGGAGAGGTTTCGACGGACACGAAGGTTAGGGTTAGGTTTTTCTTTCTGTATGTGTCCGACAGAGGTTTATATATTGTGGTGTATGGACTGGACATGGGGATGAAGGAAATGAATGTGGGCCAGGAAACGGACACACGGGTCTGGACACACGGCTGACATAATAGTTTCTTTGGTTGACACGATGATTTATATGGTTTACACGATGATTTCTGTGGTGGACACAGACACCTGGACACGAAATTTGTGTTGGCTATGCGGTGGTGGTGATGGTGGTGATGGGCTGTGGTTGTGGTGGTGAGTTGTTGTTGTTGTTGGTTGTGCCGTGGTGGTGGTGGTGGTGGTGACGATGATGATGACGATGGATGCTTGGGGAAGTTGACTAGAGTTTGTGGTCGGGGATGGATGGCGTGAGTAGCAGATGACAGGAAGGGTGGGGCTGGCGTTGGTTTAGGAGATGGTTTGAAGAAGGGTGGCTTTGCTTGCAAGTTGTTTTGGAGAATAAAACGCTAAAGGGGTTTATATAGGCAAACCAGTCTCCCCAAAGATATGGCCAACATATGAATTCAAAAGAATATATAGTGATAATAATTAAAAGAAATGTTATTAGAAATTTCATGTATAATTAAACCCTCCAATTAAATAAAATCAAATAATTTAAACTCTAATAGATAAGTCTTCTCATAAATTTAAATCCCAATTAATTATTTAAAACATAATTAATCCAATCTAAAATATGATATTTGATAGAAATAATAATACAAAGTATTGATTAATATTTTATTGAACGATTTAAATCATATAATTCAACCCAACCAATTAATTGAATAGTATAATAATTCAAAATAATATTTTTTGTCATCAAGATAATTTAAAACATATTTTTTATAATCTAAATCTCTATTTTAAAATAAATGGACAAATCCTTATATGGTTCAAAATATTTATTATTATTTTTAAAATCATTTTAGAAAACGCTAAGTTGGAAATCCAAAATGATAACCAACATCCTTTATAATTCTAATAATACAATTAAATAAAAAATATTTTTATTAAAATAAATTAGTACTTTCGAAAAATTTAATTTAAAACTAGTTTTTGATAATAGAAATAATCATAAAATACCATTCACAAAGTCTCGATAAAATTACATTTAAGCACAATAATTGAAATAAAATATTAAATTTTGAAAATTCGGGAAGAGGGGTTACAATATAATAGAGGTTCTTGGATCTGTTGGGATGACACTATTTTATTGGACTTACGCACTTTTTTCTTGTTTATGATAGTTGTCTAGGATCATCATATCCCATAGTCATGGCCTTCATGACCTCTCACATAGGTAATTCCTCAAAGGGATAGTAGAGTTAACCCTACATAATCATGCTTAGATCGACTTATTTTGAGTTTTAAAACTCATCATAAGCAAATCACATCAGAACACTGTCATCATAGGAATGAAGTATCATTGTACATCATCATACAACTACTTGAGCATTAGTCTAAGAGAATTTTAATCTCAAATATTAGTGTTTCATAATAGTCACCTGTAGAAGCATGAAATTTTAGACGCATCAGGGGGCCGAAGTTTCCATACGCCACAAACATCATGTGCCGAAGACGTAGGATGAATGTCAGCGCATCATTCAAAAAAAGTAAAGATGAAAGCACAAGAAAAGAATTTTTTATATATATGAAAATCTATTAAATGGCTATTTATTACATTAAAAGTCTACTACAAAAAAGCCTAATCTAAACTCTACGGCTAGGCGCATTACTTTGACGTCTCAGCATTGGCGCATCTCTTCCTTATCGCAAGCGAGTCACTTCTTTGTCAACGAGCAAATCACTTTCTCGTCAACGCACAGGCGTGGCTGCCAGCCTATGGCTCTTCCAGCATAATGAAAGTTGGGACACGTCGACCCCAAACTCTGCATGCAACTTGGCACTTGATGTCGTCTCGTAGAAGAATGACTGCCAGTAAAGTAATTGAGCACGAACTATTATTTTCACAGATTACTCAGTGTATCGCAGTCTTCTAAGGGAGTCCGTCATCTAAATAAAAGCTTCTTTGAACGAGGAGATCCACAACTCGTAGTGTAACATCTTGCCAAGGAGGAGGATCGGTCGAGTCCATTCTCAAAAAAGTTGTACAAAATAAAGAGCAAACTTCTCTACTATTTATATATATGCCAGGACAACCTAAACCCATGCGCTAAGTGGAAGCTCTCCCTGGAGTTAATGCAATGACTTAGCATTAATATCAATGAATCTACCACATTGATTTCAGCCAAGTCAAATATTATTTATTTTGAGCCTCGAAACGCTCAACTTAGTTGATCGAAAGTGATGCGCCTCAAGGCTGATGCGCTCCTCAATGGATGCACCATGTACCTTATGCGCTTCATGGAGTATGCACCATCTAAACAATATGCCTACACAAAGCTCGTCGCCCATCGAGCATTTAACGTTAAATCAGAAGCCTGCAGCACGTAACTCGAAGGCATTAATGACAGCCACTTTCACAAAAATCGAAGAGACGCCCGTCAGCATCATCATTACTTGTTTTTGTAGGCTATACTCTGCCATATGGCTGGCAAAAGACTCGCATGCGCCTCTACGGCCATGTGCCCGAACTTCGCATGCGCCTCCACCGTTATGCGCCCAGACTTGCTATTGACCCCAAAAGTCATATGCTAAAGTCACATATCCAAGCAAATCATTCTACAACAAAATAAAAGATCTTTGAGCAATATACACGTACCACGTGTTATTGACTGAGTTTTGCTCATAAACGGGTGCTAACCACCCAAGATCTCAGCAACAAACGAATCTCAATAACTGTCACGTGTCAGCTCCTCCGCAGTACTACAGTGTAGTTTCAAATAGATTCAGTTCAAGCTTCCTGGGACAGTGTCCATGCGTCCAACAGATCCATGCGCGTAGCTTTACTACTTACAAAATTGTCATGCACGCATGAACGGATCATTCCATCCCCTATAAATAGAAGGATCATTCTTTGATCAATCAACCTCTTCAGCTTCATCTATACAGATCTACTTCACCAAGCTCTACAAGCTCTTTAACATATGCTCTCCGGAGTCCATCCAGACGTTCAGAGAACCTGAGATCGTCATCCGATCGTCAACGGAGTAAAGAATCAACTCTCCATTGCCACAGTTCCCAAAAAAATAAAAGTCTACTCTAAGGATTCAATCGAGATCCTACGTTGTACTATGTTCTGTTTGTTATTATATAAAAGTTCATTCAAACACTTTTTTAGTGGCAAACATTACCTAAGTCCAGCTTGTTTCTACCTGTTGAACTGGCTTCTTAGGATCTCCAGTTTGACACGGTTGGGTTGCCATTATTGTTGACTTAATTATGGTCTTAACAACATCCCCTCGATGATAAGGATTAATGTCCTAGATAGACTCTTCTTCAAGAGATCTACATCTTTCTTTTGTGACTTTTATAGTCAAGAACTACAATTTTGCCTTTTAGGCTCTTTATTTACTTGAAGCGCAACTATAGGTACCTATTCATCTTAGAATTCATAGAATTGTCCTTTATTAGTATTTTAGCAGAATGATTATCAAAATTTATAAAAGTGACAGATATATAAATTTGTATATACATAGTAAGATATCTGAGCCATTTAGCTTCAGTACAAGCTATGTTTAAATATAGCATTTCAATTTTTTTAATACTCCTACCGATGATAGTTTGTCATATGGATCGATCAACTTATGAGTATCTAAGTTGTTCGACATGTGAAACCTTACACTGGATCTTAGTGATCTTTAGGGTTTTCATATCCGAAGATTATGTCATATAATGACTCAGAAAAACACTAAAAATTTTATGAAACCAATTGTAGTCAATTTATTTAGGAGTTTTTGTTTAAATAAGTCAGATGTTTGAGTTACTCCAAAATTATACTCTGTGTTATCAGATTCATTTGGCATACGTGTGGTTATCAATGTGACATTTTAGAGTTCTAGATCAATAATTTGAATGAATTTGCTAATCGACCTTAATGAATCTTTAGTCTATCAAATTTTGATCAACTTGGATTAGCTGTAGGGACCGGTTCCCAACTAACAGTGGTCCGAAGACATTTAAATACCGTATCATTTAGGACTATTTACACCCAGTTGTCAGAAGGACCCTTTAAGCTTGTACTCAATCTAATCTCTACTTTTAAAACTTACATTACATGGATTTTGCAATATCACTAAACTATTTTCTTTTGACTAAATTATTTGAACGTGTCAAAGAAAATTATAATGTCATAGATTATATACAAACTAATGCTTGCCTAACATAATCTAAGTATTGTGACGTAACAATATTGTAATTTTTTGTCTGAGTAGGAATCCTAATATCGTGATAATATGATCAACTAAGGTCCAAACATGCAAAACTAACTTGCAAATTAGAATATCATTTTAATACAACAACATACAGAACCATTATATGTAAAGCAAGATAATTGGCTCATAAATTTCATCAATGTATTTCTTTACTTAAATTTAGGAAACGACTAAAAAATGTAGGTCGTAGATATGAAAATTACATTTTCTTGATCGGAACCCTTTTGTACTTCTAGTCTTGATTTTAGCTTAATAATAACTGTCACCCCATTTTTTTTAAAATATAAATTTCTATGTTTTTTTCAACTTCAGGAATTTTCTTAAGGCCTTGAAGTCCTGATTATAGGAATTTTCTCATTAGCAAGCTTGGGCTTTCTATTACCAATGGGTTTTCCTATAACAATGGGCTTTTTTCAATTGTGGGAGTTTGAGCCCAATCTTTAACAAATAAATATTTGGTCATAGCAGCCATATCATTCCTCTATTCTTAATTTCAAAATTTTAAATTCTCTCACTGTCATTGAACACCACCTACACATCAACCATGTGCAGAGTAACAACCCCCTGACGATTTCGAGAACGCGCCATTTTTCCAAATCCTTTCCTTAACCGCCTATTTAAGCAGCCGACCCCTTTCTTTTAATTGTGCTTCTTTCAATTCCTTCTCCACCAATTCCTGCAACTCAGTAGCAGAGCGGAGCTCCCTGGCTATGGCGGTTGAGTGAAGAAGAAAAAGAAGAAAAGGAAGATGGTAAGTTGTTTGTGAAGATCCTGATGACAGCGAGGACAAGTTCACTTGCGAGGATCAGCCTAGGAAGTTCGACTGTTTAATTGGTGAGAAGTTGCATTTCAATCGGTTCTCGAATCTATATGTTTCCGATCAATTTCTAAATTGTTGATTCTTAGTTTGGGTTTCTTCTCGAAGTGATCGATTGAACATTCGTTTTCTTCAACCTCTATATCTGAGGAATATCGAGGATGTAAGTATCAAATATTTTGATTATACTTCGTCTCGTCATTTAATTTTTCCTCGATCTTAGATTTGTTTTATTTTAGGTCGAATTGATGATTTGAAGTAGATCAGATCGGGTTTTGGATCGTTGTGTGCTTGGTTAATCAATCGAACTCTGGTAAGATCAAGTTCTAGCCTAATTTAGTTGAACTATTCTTTCCTCAAATCTTTTCGATATAATTCGCGTTGGTTGATGGATGTGTCATGGTGTGGGGATTTTAGATCAATTGTATGATAGAGTGTCTAGAGAATTTGGTGGGAAATCGAACAAGGGACACTGGGATACTGAGTCAGCAGGACACTCTCCATTGGATACGTATCTCTGAAGAGGATTCAGTTAAGGTAATTTCTAATCTTCAGTAATTTTAGATTTTAGATATCAAGATTTCAATATGTAATGGCTGGTAATTATGTTAGTTGGCCTAAACACGTGAGATTGGTGAGCTCTTTCTTTAAATTTCTAAGATCTGTTTTTTTGTTTCGTTCAATTGTTTTGGAGGGATCTTTTATCTAACTCAATCTGGGATTTAGTGTGAAGTTAACAGTACAGTATATTAGAGTATTGGATATAATGCTAAGTTCTGTGATTGTAATGCCCCAGTCCTAAAATACGTAGGACTATGAACGTAGACATGCCAGCTGTATTCATACGAAGTACATGGGCCCCGTATGGATACATAAGCTGTAAATGCAATAAAACCAAGGCTAACTAATCTCATCCACAAAATAAAAGAATAAAAGATGTTATATATTCAACTATGAATTATCATTGGTACATGTAGTTGGGCGGAGACAAATCCACTGCCAACTATGAAAAGAAATACATAATAAAAGAAAGATTTTGGCGAACGAAGGGAAGATGATCTAAGTGCAATCATCCTCGAAGAAATAGTGACGATCATGGCCACATCTAGAACACCTGCAAAAGACAAGAGCACACGCCTGGCGAGATAACCAGGTCCTCAGAGGGACGTAACAAGACACATAATATCATGCCAATAACTGAATAAATAAAGCTCAACAGAAAAGTATATGTGACTACACAAATAAAGGTCATTAACCATTCTATGCGAAAATGCATTTTGAAGACAACGTTCCACACAAGGGCTTCCGAGACTAGAAACACGACGCGTTAGCATTTCAACCGAGGTACTAGTGGCATCTAGAGAAAAATAAATAAATGCACAGCACACTAGTCTCTCGGGTGAGTCACTAACGGCAGCTAGAGGAAAGTAAATGCACGGCACATTTGTGTTTCAACCGAGGCACTAGTGGCATCTAGAGAAAAGTAAATAAATGCACGGCACACTAGCTCTCGGCTGAGTCATAAATGGCAGCTAGAGGAAAGTAAATGTGTGAAAGCTCCCTGCGCCTAATAACTGTCTTCCCCTCCCCATGCACTACTCGTGCTGAATCCACACCATGATATTTCTAATAACCGCTAAGTCTCTAGGCAATTATATTAGCAGTTATATCCTAACGCTCGTCCTGTCCGCACCGATGTACGGTCGGTACGCAAGTTCGAATCTATATGAGACATGTGACATCGTGGCACACAAGTGTCGGGCCAATGAATGCGGCACAAACAAAGGTGGTCCCTTAACTCTAGGCCAAATGCAACTAAAATATAATAATTTGCAAAAACAATTTATATTTGCTAGAAATAAGTAAAAATATGCATGATATTGAGCAATTTAAATAAACGGTAAGGCAAGGTGTCTTGCCTGGTAGGACGACTGGTGTGCTGCGGTGATCAAGGTGGCACGAACTGCAACTTCGGTGTTATACTACGCAAACAGCCTCCAATGATGGCATGGGTTGTTCCATCGGGTCCAGAACAATCCAATTAGTTAGGGTTGACATAAGAAAGTCTCGAAAAGATAATAGGAAATACGATTATCCATAGTCAAAAATTGATAATCGATGGAAGTCACGGAGACAGTACTTATCCTATTTTAGAAAAATATTGATACTACTTGAAAATATATTTGTATTAGTTAAAATAATTTTAGTAACTATTTGAAAATAATTTATATATATATATATATATATATATATATATATATATATATATATATATATATATATATATATATATATATATATCACAATTTGAAAACTATATTTTATTAGTCAAAATAGTTTTTAGGCTAAAAACTAAGTTTGTAAAAGTAAAAATTTTGGTAAAACTATATTTGTTAAAATTATACAGATACTTGAATTAATACTAGGAATTTATTTTATAGTTTGGAAACTGCATTTTTATGGGCCAAAATATTTTAGCCTAATTACTTGATAAATATAGAAAATCAATTTAGGCTAAAACTTCTAATTTTGTCAAATATTTTTTTTATCAAAACTATATATAAAAATTGGTTAAATATAATATCATATCTAGGGTTTCTAAATCCAATTTGAAAGTAGAGTCAAGTCTAAATATAAATTTTATGTTACAATTTAGTCTAGTAAGAGTACTTATATAAACAGTTAATAAGAATAATAATATTATTAATAGTATTAATTTATATGAAAATTTAACAAAAGAAAAATAACACACAAAAACAAATAGCAACAAAACTAATAAAAAAATATCAAGAAGCGCAGCACTCGATGTTGCTGACAGCTGCCTCTTCTTTGTAAGAAAAAGAATATGGAAAGAATAAGAGAGTGAGAGAGAGAATGAAAAAGAGAGGGAGAGAAAAGCTGGGAGAGACAAGCAGAGTGGAGGAGGAGCGAAAGAGAGGGAGCAGTGAGAGAGAGAGGAACGGTTGGGAGAGGGCAGAGGAGACGTTGCGGGCGACACTCGCTCGACGCTGCGGGCGACGCTCGCTCGACGCTGCAGGAGCGATGGCGGAGGATTCCAGGCGCGGCGGAGCTCGCCGGTCACAGGGATGGCGGAAGTTGAGATCGGGAAGAGGGAAGGTCGGCAGCGGTGGGGTCGCACGGCGGCGTGCGTCGGATCGACGAGAGGGGTGGCTCGCCTCAGTGGACGCCACCGGGGTGGTCTCCGAGCGGGGACGAGAGAAGTGGGAGAGGAAGAGGAACGGAAGAAGGAACGAGAGGCGGTTCGACGGTCCGGCGGGGCTTCACCGCTCCGCGGCGTGCGGCGATCGGGAGTCTAGGGCGACGGTGGATGCACCGTTTGCCGGCGCTGCGGCCAGCTCGGCGCGCGACAGGTATGGGGGTACGGGTTTTAGGGTTTCCATTGTGGTTTCTTTTGGGGATGGTGGTGGCGGATGTGGCCGTCGGTGGTGGTGATGGCGGGGGTCGGTATGGTGACGGTGGTGGTTACGGTGATAGACGGGGAGTGGTGGTGGTCGTGGAGTTGTCGGTGGTGGCTGTAGGTTTTTGGGGAAGCTGGGGCTGGCGGTGACCGCATTTGGCCGGAGTGGCTGGCCGGGTTTTGGGGCGACAGTGGTGGTGGCGTGTTTGGTGGTTAGGTCCTATGATGGTGGAGTAGGCGAGGGAGGGGAGCAGCTCTTTGGTGGCTAGGTGATAGGGTCTGCGGTGGTGATGAAGGGGATAGAGGTGACTTTGGCGGTGTCGCTGGCAACGGAGGCGAGCAGGGTCGGGGTCCGACGGGTGCGGCCGAGACTGCGAGACAGAAAATGGGGCATAACTTAGAGTTTTTAGGTGTCGTGTCGGGATGGTCGGCGTGTGAGGAAAATGTGTCCTGCGAGACACATGCTATGGGTCGAGGCCGTGTCCAGTATGTCGACACGAGGAAGAATTTGTAGATGTACAAAAGAAAAATAGTGGAAGGAAAAAACGGATGGTCACAGACACGATGCACTTGATTGGCTATGGTGTTTGAGGAATTTGTGTGATAAACAAATGGAAGCCTCCCTTTATATAGGGTGGAGGTAGCTTAGATAGATAAGGACTATGATTTATTTAAATCTCCATTAGATAATATCACGATGAAATTCCATCAACTCGCAATCTAAATTTAATTTAAAATCTAATTAAGTTCAATCTAACTTAAATATAGATATATCATATGTTTTAAAGTAACTATTTAAATTAAAGCAATAAAGCCCTATCACAATTTAAATTACCATCATGAAACTCGAAATATCTTTCTATAAATTTAAATAATAAATAAATTTCCAAAAATTATAATAATTATTTAAATAGGAAATAATTACAACCTATCCTTTTCTTTTATTAAGATAAATATAATTTCAAAATATCTATATAAATAAACTTTGAGAATTTAAATCGTCTACACGAATCAAATTTCGTGTACTTCGCCTTCAACTAGTAAAAATATTTATGTATATATTATTTTTGAATCGGTATAATTAAACAAAAATTGTCACTAGTGCGAAGTAAATTTCTATTTCCAACAAAATAAAATATTTACTATACTAATATTGAAATGAACTGTATGTTTTCTAAAATCCATAAATAAAGCATTTTTAAAATATGTACCTCGCACATATTTGCACTCGGCGAGCGATTACGAAAAATGTAATTTCGCGTGCGACATACAATACGATTACGCGACGTATAGTACAAAATTTTAAATCAATACCAATTTAATATATAAAAAAATAGTAGAAATTTAGGGGTTTTACATCCTACCCGACTTAAAAGAATTTTGTTCTCGAAATTAAGAATTAGTGGGGGGGTGAGAAAACACAAGGGGGTATCGGTGGGGAACAATCCATTATAAGGCTCAACAAAATCATGTCGTAAGAAGTTGCGATCTAGATCATAGAGAAATAATACGGGTATGGTCGTGGGTAGTGAATGAGGGTCATGAGTTTTAAGAAATAATTAAAAAGTTAAGGGTTAAAGTTAGTCATGATAAAATACAAGGAGTAATATGGTATCAAGAGGATAAATGGGAGACCAAAAATATATGTTTTGAGAGTAGGTTGAGGGCACGATTTAAGAGAGCGAATTTGGCTTACTCCTGAAATAAGCGAATTGAGGGTCATGGTAGAAAATATAGGGCCGAGAAGGAGGACGAGGAGTTTAGGATGAAGACATAGCAACATTTGAGTGGTGATGGTCATAATTGATAGGAAAGCTAGAGGAAGTTCTAGCACACGCCTTTGTCCTTCTTAAATGGTTCAAGGCAAAAGCAATAAGAAGTGCAAGGACGATATTATCGATTACGAATACGTGGTTCAAAGGCGGCCGTATAAATTTCAAAAGAATCGTCAAGACAGTCGTGGATAGAATTCTAAGGGGAAAGTTCAACTACATCCCATCCACGTAGATTAATATATGAAAAAGGTAAACCAAAGTGCACTCGGTTGATCAGACCATCATGCACCGGTTCTGATTAGACAATATGTTAGTGAGCGGCCGCTCAATATCATATGCCTTGATCAAGCTCGATAAAGAATTAGCTTGCAAATACTAGCCTATATTAGCATCATTAGTCTAGATAGTAAAACATAGGCACGAAGGTAGATAAAATAAGAACTAATATGAATAGTCTAAGAGTCATAAGGATCTAAGTCTTGTTTATTCCTATACCATCATTCTACGGTCTTATTGACCAAGGCTTCATTGACCAAATGGGTTAAATTCCTCTAGTCTCTATGGTCTAGGTAATACTATTTGTATTCTCTTAATGGTCAAGGGTGTGTCAGGTCGTGGGGTGTTCTATCCAACTTAAAGAATTAAGCTAAGGATTTTGGGACATCTAACTAGTAGGGTCAATATCTAGCAAGCACAAAGGGAAGATAAGAATAATGATAGAAGGAATCAAGCAAAATGCAGTCGATGAGTCAAAAGATAGTTCGAATATAGAATCGAGGAAGGAGGTCAAGTATGTGGATGAGATCCTAGACTTCTAATCCTATTTGCAGGCTTGCTTGGTACGGTAAAGTAACCAAATAATTTATCTTGACCTGCATGGGCCACCACAAAAATATGTAACGTCCCAGTCCCAAAATACGTAGGACTAGGAACATAAACATGCCAGCTGTATTCATACGAAGTACATGGGCCTCGTATGGATACATAAGCTGTAAATATAGTAAAACCAAGGCTAACTAATCTCATCCACAAAATAAAAGAATAAAAGATGTCATATAATCAACTATGAATTGTCATTAGTACATGTAGTTGGGCGAAGACAAATCTACTACCAACTATGGAAAAAAATACATAATAAAAGAAAGATTTTGGCGAACGAAGCAAAGACGATCTAAGTGCAATCATCCTCGAAGAAATAGTGACGATCATGGCCACAGCTAAACACCTGCAAAAGACAAGAGCACACGCCTGGCGAGATAACCAGGTCCTCAGAGGGACGTAACAAGACGCATAATATCATGCCAATAACTGAATAAATAAAGCTCAACAGAAAAGTATAAGTGACTACACAAATAAAGGTCATTAACCATTCTTTGTGAAAATGTATTTTGAAGACAACGTTCCACACAAGGGCTTCCGAAACTAGAAACACGGCGCATTAGCATTTCAACCGAGGTACTAGTGGCATCTAGAGGAAAATAAATAAATGCATGGCACACTAGTCTCTCGGGTGAGTCACTAACGGCAGCTAGAGGAAAGTAAATGTACGGCATATTTGTGTTTCAACCGAGGCACTAATGGCATCTAGAGAAAAGTAAATAAATACACGACACACTAGCTCTCGGCTGAGTCACAAATGGCAACTAGAGAAAAGTAAATGTGTGAAAGCCCCTGCGCCTAATAACTGTCTTCTCCCTCCCCATGCACTACTCGTGCTGAATCCAGACCACGATATTTCTAATAACCGCTAAGTCTCTAGGCAATTATATTAGCAGTTATATCCTAACGCTCGTCCTGTACGCACCGATGTACAGTCGGTACGCAAGTTTGAATCTATATGAGACATGTGACATCGTGGCACACAAGTGTCGGGCCAATGAATGCGGCACAAACAAAGGTGGTCCCTTAACTCTAGGCCAAATGCAACTAAAATATAATAATTTGCAAGAACAATTTATATTTGTTAGAAATAAGTAAAAAATATGAATGATATTGAGCAATTTAAATAAACAGTTGTCACGACCCGCACCCAATATTTGGGCATGAACCGTGTGCACGCCCAGCCTACGCCGCAGAGTCGGCGGTAGAACGCTGTAACAATATGATGAACAACCACGCAATAATATACTTCTCACATAGGACAACCACAACTCAAAGTCATAGCTCAATAACTAGAAAGTGAATAAATATCCATCTCAAAGGGAAAGTATGATAATTAAATAAAATAATATCTCTACTACAAGTCTCAACGCCAACTCAAAATCTAATACAAATCTCAGCTATAACTAATAATGAAACTAAGCAAACGCAGCAGGATCAGACGCTGCGTACTCCTTCTGATAAGCAAAATCTGTCTTAACTAAATCCCCCATGTATGGTCCGTACTGGTCAGGGCACTCAACCTCCTCACAATCACCTAAAATTTGTTTGGTTACCAAGTCAGGATGGAACGAGTACAATTCATCGAATGCAGTTCCAAATATATGAAAATGACTATAAACAAAGGTTAGACATCAATCATGAGTTTTGAAAATAATAGTAAAGATGAAATTAAAGACAGTAACTTGACAGTAAAATAAAGTAAATAATACCTTCCTAACTATTAGAAATACCTTTGATATGTGATCAGTCTGGGACACTACACCACGAGGTCTACGAGATCTACTTGCATGAAAATAAGCACTGTCTACGAGGTCTAATTGCAGAAATTTAACAATGTTTACGAGGTCTACTGCATGAAAGTAAACGATGTCTACGAGGTCTACTGCATGAAAGTAAACGATGTCTACGAGGTCTACTGCATAAAATAAACAATGTCTACGAGGTCTACTGCACAAAAAGAAACAATGTCTACGAGGTCTACTGCATAAAGTAAACGATGTATACGGTCGGATCACATATCTTTGGTATTCCTTGTTCCCGACTCAGTATTTTATAATAAAATAAAATCCACATAGTTAATGACCAATTATTGAGATATAGTGAAATTCAATATTAAAACAGACAACAAACTGTACTCGCCTGGCTTCCTGAGCTGATGACACGGTTCAGACTCCGAATCGAGGTCCAAGTAACCTATGTTATAAATTCACAATGTCAATAATTTGAAAATAAAACAACAGTGCTCCTATCTAATTATTCCTTGGATTTCTAGGGTCTTGTTTGTACTCTACCCCCAACTTTGGAAGGGTCAGTCTCTTACTCCTAGTGTGTTGTCTACTAGTGATATTTAGTCATGTTATTCACAGTTTTACCCCTTCCATGGAACTCTCTTGTTCAACTAGTTGATACATTGGTATATCATCCTGTTAACATAGCTTATTGGCTAACCCTTACCCTTGGTATACTGGGTATTCATCCTGTTGGTCCTCCAAAACCTGGGTAGACATACTAGTGTCAACCTGTTTCCAGGTTTTGGATTGGTTGGACAATGCTTCACCTATGGGTTTTCTAAGACTCAGGACACTTCCTAGTAACCCATGAATTTAACTATGTGTTTTAAGTACTGGGACTTCCTGGGTTGGTACTCACAGGGTTAGCTAGCTTATGCTAGTCCCCATGTCTCTGGTTCTAAGGCCCCTACTCTAACCATTGTTCTATTGCACCAAATCATCCACCAGGATCAGGGACAGTCACAATGGTGCAAGTGTGGAACACCTGGCCATATCAACATTGAAGGTACCAGGCTATTCCTGTGGGAAATGGTTGTGAAACACCAGTTCATTGAAGTTGTAGATACAGGTTTCAAGGTTACTGGAGGCACCAATCATAGCATCAGGATTTTGGGGTGTGACTTGATTTGCTTGTATCCACACATAACCTTTCCAGAGTAGGAACAGTGTCCTGTGCTTGGTTTAAGTCCTACAATACTGCCTGCCCTATTGGAGTTTTCCAAGTACACAAGTTTGGGAGTTTTGGGTGGTCTCTTGATGTCAAGGACTCTAGCTAGTACTAGGGGACCTACTGATGTCCCTACATTTATGTTGACAAGACCCTTAGGTTTCTAATGCTGTTGCCTAGATTTATACCCAGATTTAGCTGCCAACTGGTAACACAATCCACCCCCAAACTGATATAGGATTTCGAATACACTTGGTGTATTAACATGCTATTTTCCCTGTAATCCCCATACCCTGGTACACCTACTGGAACCCACAACCTGGGCTTTGTCTAATAGTTGTTAGGATACACCTATTCCCTGGTTAACTGGTTATCAGGTTTTCCTGATACCAGGTTCCTTCTTGCCAGTGTATCACAGTCGAAACTCAGAAAATCCTGCGTTGTAGGTAAACCAGTTTCCTAGGCCTTGGTGTGTGGCTTAAGGCATTTCAAGGTACCAATTTAGGTACCAATGTACCCAACAGGACCCTGGCAGTAAGGTGAAGGGTATTGGTGTGGTCCTAAGGTCTGGTTCACTAGACTTCTCAGGTGTACAGGTCAGAAGCATGAGTATACTGGTTTCTTGCATGATATCCCTACAGGTTGATTTAGGATGACTAGTCATTCAAGACTGGTAGGCCCTGAACCAGTGTACACCTACTCTATGATTCACCCCTCCTGGAATGTTCAGTTCACAGAGAGTACAGGCCCTACATTAAATCCCCTTGTACCAGAGAGTCTAGGGGTCAGGATTTCTTGGATACCTAGGCTGTGTGTTGACTCAACAGTAGCAGGTATACACTTGGATTGTCCTTCCTTGATTTAAGGGACAACCAAGGGGTCTATATCCTGGCAGTACCCTGGTCTGTAGGGGCTATTGCTTCCCTGGATCCTGAGTATTAGCCTAAGGTATTAACTGTGGGATAGTCTAGGAATTTGTGTGGAAAACTACTTCCTGGATTCCAGGATGTATACCAATGGTTTGCTTTCCAACTTCCATCGCAATCCCAGGTCATAGGTTTCCTGTGGTTATGTCAGCCCAAGTGTACAATATATATCATAATTTAATGAGGAAGGTACTGACATGATGGGTAGGTGCATAGATAGCCAAACAGGGAAGGGTGTTATTCCCATCGAGCCACATTATCCCCCCCCCCTTCTGTAGCCTGTGTCAGATTTGTCCTGGCACATCTATTGAGGGATTTCCCCAAACACCTATCCCTCATGAATAATGTAGGTTCATAATTCAAATATATAATCGAGGGGGGGGGGGGGTGGAAGAAGTACCTGTTGAAATCACCAAAACTCATACTCTCTGTCGATCCTTATTGCCTGGATTTGATGGTTTGCTAGGGTTGGTAAGGGAACCCAATAGGATCATTGCTCGTATATATATATATATATATATATATATATATATATATATATATATATATATATATATACGAAGGGGATGTGATCAAGAGTAGGATTTGAGATATTTCAAGTTTGGTTTTGGATTTGAGCTTATCACCTGCTGTTTGAACCACTCTGCCTTTGATTTGAATTCTAAATTCAAATCCAACCTCTCGAGCAATCCAGTTGCAAGTTTAAATCTTAACCTTTTGCCATTAGGTCCCTGGAGGTTATGATTTTGCAAAGAGAGGTCTTCTACAGAATATTATTTGTATACTTAGGTGTAAATGGGTTAATGTGAACAATGAGTTTGACAATTATTAATGTTAAATAATCTAAATAATTAAATGATCATAAGAAAAGGAAAAAATTCAGATGGGGCTCACAAGTCTATCCCCCTTAAATTAATTTCGTCCTCGAAATTCAGCGGAAAAAGTAAAGTAGAACTGTACCTCAGTCCTCAAAGAGGTAGGGGTAGCGCTCGCGCATCTCGTCTTCTCTCTCCCATGTGGACTCGCTTGGGGAGTGATGTCTCCACGCGATACGAACCAAGGGGATCACTTGATTCCTTAGTACCTTCTCTCTGCGGTCCAAGATCTCCGCGGGCTGCTCCTGGTAACTGAGACTCGGTCCCACTTCGATCTCTGAATGGTCCAAGACATGACTGGGGTCCGCCACGTATCGTCGCAGCTGGGATACGTGGAACACGTTGTGCACTCCTTCCAATGCAGGCGGCAAAGCTAATCGGTAAGCTACTGTACCGATTTTCTCGAGAATCTCAAACGGCCCAATGAAAGTGGGCTGAGTTTGCCGCCTTTACCGAAACGGATAGTGCCACGTGTCGGAGAAATCTTTAAAAACACCAAGTCACCGACCTAGTTGCACAAGATGTTAATACGAAACTCATGACTAATCACACAAATAATCCTAAGAGTTTTATACCTCAAACTCTAACGGCCTGCGGTGACTGTCGGCCCAGTGCTTCTGCCTGTCCTGTGCCACGCGAAGCCGCTCTCTAATCAACTTGACCTTCTCCGTAGCATCCACTACCATCTCCGGTCCCAATAGTGCACGCTCTCCCACATCGTCCCAAGACAGCGGGGTACGACATCTCCGACCATACAACGCCTCAAAAGCGGACATCTCGATACTAGCTTGGTAGCTGTTGTTATAGGAGAACTCCACGAGATGAAGGTGGTCCTCCTATGAGCCGCCAAAATCCAGCATGCATGTCCGCAGCATATCCTCGAGCGTCTGAATGGTCCGCTCCGACTGTCCATCCGTCTGTGGATGATAAGCAGTGCTGAATTTGAGCGCTGTGCCCAAACTGGCCTGTAGGCTCCTCCAAAAATAAGATGTGAACCTGCTGTCACGGTCCGACACGATACTCACCGGAACCCCGTGCAACCGGACTATCTGCTTCACATAGAGCTCTGCCAGCTTCTCCGTAGACAACCCCACTTTAAATGGAATAAAGTAGGCCGATTTGGTCAACCTGTCAACGATGACCCAAATCGCATCCTTCCCGCCCGATGACCGTGGAAGACCGAAAACGAAATCCATAGTGATGTGTTCCCACTTCCACTCGGGTATCGGTAGCGGCTGCAACAATCCTTCCGGTCTTTGCCTCTCGGCTTTGACCTGCTGACATACGAGGCACCTAGAAACGAAGCGGGCTACTTTCCGTTTCATACCATACCACCACACGTGGTTGCGCAGATCTTTGTACATCTTATTGGCTCCCGGATGTAAGAAATACTGGGAGCGATGTGCCTCTTGCATAACTTCTTCTCTAAGCTCTCCACTCGGTACACAAAGTCTCGTTCCGTGCCTCAACGAACCATCCTCTGCAATAGTGAAATCATCCCGCGATCCAGCTCGTGCTTGTGCTATGATTTCCTTCAGCTGTTCATCCTGATGCTGTGCCTCCCGAATCCTGTCCATCAGTCCTGACTGTATCTGCATGCCCATTATCTGTATCTCGGCTCCTGGAATGATGATCTCGATGCCCAAACTCTCTAAATTCGCTAACAAGTGACGATCTTGGGTCAAGCACATTACCACGGGATACCTGCTCAAGGCATCCGCAACAACGTTAGCTTTTTTCGGGTGGTACTGCAGTGATATGTCATAGTCACTCATCAGCTCAAGCCATCTGCGCTGCCTCATGTTCAACTCCTTTTGCGTGAAGACGTACTTCAAGCTTTTGTGGTCGATGAAGATTTCCTACTCGCTCTCTGTACAAATAATGTCTCCACAGCTTCAAGGCGAAGATCACGGCTGCCAACTCAAGATCGTGAGTGGGATAGTTCTTCTCATGCGGTCTCAACTGTCGAGACGCATCGGCTATTACTCTCTTGTTCTGCTCTAGGACGCAGCCTAGTCCTTTGCCCGAGGCATCACTATAAATGGTGAAACCTCCCAATCCCGAAGGTAAAGCCAAGATAGGGGATGTCGTCAGTCTTTTCTTCAACTCATCGAACGCAGCCTGGCAATCCTCCGTCCACACGAACTCCACATCCTTCCTTGTGAGCCTAGTAAGCGGCTCTGCAATCCGAGCGAAGTTTTGTACGAACTTTCGATAATACCCTGCTAGCCCCAAGAAACTTCGTATCTCTGCCACTGTAGTCGGAGTAGACCATGCTTCCACTGCTGTCACCTTCTTGGGGTCGACGGATATACCGTCGCCAGTCACCACATGACCAAGGAACTCTACCTTGTCCAAGAAGAACTCACATTTCGAGAGCTTTTCATAGAGCTTCTCCTTCCTGAGGGTCTCTAGCACGATCCTCAGATGTTCCTCGTGCTCCTCCGGTGTTTTCGAATAGATGAGTATGTCATCGATAAACACCACTACGAACTTGTCAAGGTAAGGATGGAATACCTTGTTCATCAAGTTCATGAAAACTGTCGGGGCATTAGTCAACCCGAACGACATCACCATAAACTCGTATTGTCCGTACTTGGTCCGGAAAGCGGTCTTCGTGTCTTCCTTCTTCACTTTCAACTGATGGTACCCCGACCTCAAATCTATCTTGGAGAATACTCGCGTGCCACTCAATTGATCGAAGAGATCGTCTATCCTCGGCAGCGGATACTTGTTCTTGATAGTATGGTTGTTCAAGGTTCGGTAGTCGATGCACATTCGCACCGTACCATCCTTCTTCGGCACGAAAAGGACAGGAGAGCCCCATGGCGACGAACTCTCCCTGATGAACCCTTTTTCTAGCAGTTCGTCTATCTGCTTCTTCAATTCCTCAGCTTCCTTGTTGTTGATCCGATATACTGGTTGTGCCGTTGGTACTGCGCCTGGCACTAGATCAATAGCAAACTCGATGTCCCTGTCTGGCAGCAATCCTGGCAAGTCTTCGGGAAACACATCCATGAACTCCATGATGATGGGATGTGGGATCTCCTCTCCCTCGATCATAGCTCCGCAAATAGCTCCATGCTGTGGCTCGACTGCTCCTCTCGCGAACTCGAATGCCGGTTCCTCTGGAGGACTGAATACAATACATCCTCGGTGGCAGTCTATACTGGCAAAATTCTTACTCAACCAATCCATACCGAGAACGATGTCGAAACTCGGTAGTGGCATTACGAGTAAGTTGGCACGCAACTCTCTTCCTCCCAAAGTGATGCATCGCCTCATGCAAATATCCTTGACTAGGATAATGCCTCCGCCTGTCATAATTTGGCAACTATCGTCCAAGGATACAGACGCTATACTATGCTTGAATATAAAAGCTACAGAGATAAAACTATAGGATGTACCGGAATCAAACAAAGCTACAGCATAAATAGAATCAAGAAGTATGGAACCTGCTATCACGTCCGGGGTAGGCTCTGGCTCCTCGACGGCCATGGCAAAAGCTCAGCCCTGTTGGGGTGCGCCTCTCTGCTGATGCTGAAAGAAACGCTGCTGCTGAGTGGGTAGTGGGGGACCTCGTGGCTGAGGTACTGCTGGTCCTCTCTGTGCCAGTGCCCTCTCGCGTCCTGTCCGATTAGGGACCAGTAAGCAATCTTTCAGCTGATGCGATGGAGATCCACAATATAAACACTGATCCAAGTCTTGCTCTGCAATTGTCCCAAACGTGTCCGTTCTTCCCGCAATGAGTGCAGTGCGGAACCTGCTGTTGCTGTCTCTGCGGCTGCTGAGTCTAAGCTCGGGCTGGAGCCCGGTTCTGCTGATATGCTGGGGCTTTACCAGCAGGCTGGAGCTGCTACTGGTGATGGTGCTGAAAGGCCTTCAGCTGGAACTGGAGGCACTTCGCCTGGGCTGATTGGTTGTTGTTTCCTCCAAAAGTCTCTCGACTCCTCTTCGGTCTGTAATTCAGTTCTTCCTCCACTGCTTGTGCGACCTCCAGAATCTCCTCATAGGTACTAGCTCGGTTGGTGGCGATGGCCAAGCGAATCTCGTGTGACAGTTCCTTCATGAACCGTCGTGCCTTGTCTTCCGGGGTACTGACCAAGTTCTCCGTAAAGCGACTGAGGCGAGAAAACTCTGATGTATACTCATCAACGGTAACGGTATGGTTGCCTTGTTCTAGATGCTCAAACTGGCTCACTAGCGCCTCTCGTGCTACATATGGGTGGAACTTCTTCTTGAACAGATGCTTGAACTCCTCCCAAGTGACGCCTGGGGCAGAAAAATGGGGCTCGCCCTGGTACCATATCCGCGCAATGTCAAAAAGCTGTCCACTGACTGACTCTATCTTCAGATCTTCTGGAATTCGGGCCATCTTCAGATACCTCTCCACGTTCTCCAGCCATTCGTCAGCATAGACGATTCCCTCTGTCCCATAGAATGGCATGGGCCTAAAGTCCATGAAGTGCTCGGGGTTCCCCGGTTGCTGTCGGGGAGCATCCCTCTGCTGGAGAACCTCTCGCAAAGTATCGCGAATTATGTTGGCCTGCTGTTGCATAAGTCCCAGCATGGTAATATTGTCCAGGGCTGGTGGCGGAGGCAGTACAGGTGCCTGGTACATCGCTGGTGCTGGATGCATGGCTGGTGCTGAGTACACGTAGGGAACCTGCTGCATCATAAGTGTGGAGTACATAGCTGGTGTTGGGTGCATCGCTGGTGGAGGATACGCTGCTGGTGCTGGTGGAGGGATGGGTACTGGTGCTGGCGTCTGCGGAAGGAACTGTGGTGGTGGCGGGATGTCATCCCTGTGGAACCTCGAGTACTGTGGCTGAGCCGGTCCACCCTGGTGAGTAAACTGGCCTCCCTGAGTCGGAAGAGTCTCGTAAGTGAAAAATCTGCCAACAGCCGGTGGGGTATTCCATGCAGCGTTGTTCCTGTCCTGTGAATCCATTAGCTGAAAACAAAGGAAACTATTAGACGAATGGAATGATTCAAACAGGATGCATAAGAGTAATTGAAGGCGAGTATAGAAGTCAATGACGAAATTTTAACTCACGAAGACAGTCCTTAAGTCCCTATTCCTAATCCTAGTCACAGGCCCGCAGTAGTACGACTAACTTAAGTACTACCACGGTTTCGCTGGTCTTGCGAAACGTCGACCTGCATGGGCCACCATAAAAATGTGTCACGACCTGCACCTAATATTTGGGCATGAACCATGTGCACGCCCAGCCTACGCCGCAGAGTCGGCGGTAGAACGCTGTAACAATATGATGAACAACCACGCAATAATATACTTCTCACATAGGACAACCACAACTCAAAGTCACAGCTCAATAACTGGAAAGTGAATAAATATCCATCTCAAAGGGAAAGTATGATAATTAAATGAAATAATATCTCTACTACAAGTCTCAACGCCAACTCAAAATCAAATACAAATCTCAGCTATAACTAATAAAGAAACTAAGCAAACGCAGCAGGATCAGACGCTGCGTACTCCTCCTGATAAGCAAAATCTGTCTCAACTAAATCCCCCATGTATGGGCCATACTGGTCAGGGCACTCGACCTCCTCGCAATCACCTAAAATTTATTTGGTTACCCAGTCAGGATGGAACGAGTATAATTCATCGAATGCAGTTCCAAATATATGAAAATGACTATAAATAAAGGTTAGACATCAATCATGAGTTTTAAAAATAATAGTAAAGACGAAATTAAAGACAGTAACTTGACAGTAAAATAAAGTAAATAATACCTTCCCAACTGTTAGAAATACCTTTGATATGTGATCAGTCTGGGACACTACACCACGAGGTCTACGAGGTCTACTTGCATGAAAATAAGCACTGTCTACGAGGTCTAATTGCAGAAATTTAACAATGTTTACGAGGTCTACTGCATGAAAGTAAACAATGTCTACGAGGTCTACTGCATGAAAGTAAACGATGTCTACGAGGTCTACTGCATAAAATAAATAATGTCTACGAGGTCTACTGCATAAAAAGAAACAATGTCTACGAGGTCTACTGCATAAAGTAAACGATGTCTACGGTCGGATCACATATCTTTGGTATTCCTTGTTCCCGACTCAGTATTTTATAATAAAATAAAATCCACATAGTTAATGACCAATCATTGAGATATAGTAAAATTCAATATTGAAAACAGACAACAAACTGTACTCGCCTGGCTTCCTGATCTGATGACACGGTTCAGACTCCGAATCGAGGTCCAAGTAACCTATGTTATAAATTCACAATGTCAATAATTTGAAAATAAAACAACAGTGCTCCTATCTAATTATCCCTTGGATTTCTAGGGTCTTGTTTGTACTCTACCCCCAACTTTGGAAGGGTCAGTCTCTTACTCCTAGTGTATTGTCTACTAGTGATATTTAGTCATGTTATTCACAGTTTTACCCCTTCCATGGAACTCTCCTATTCAACTAGTTGATACATTGGTATATCATCCTGTAAACATAGCTTATTGGCTAACCCTTACCCTTGGTATACTGGGTATTCATCCTATTGGTCCTCCAAAACCTGGGTAGACATACTAGTGTCAACCTGTTTCCAGGTTTTGGATTGGTTGGACAATGCTTCACCTATGGGTTTTCTAAGACTCAGGACACTTCCTAGTAACCCATGAATTAACTATGTGTTTTAAGTACTGGGACTTCCTGGGTTGGTACTCACAGGGTTAGCTAGCTTATGCTAGTCCCCATGTCTCTGGTTCTAAGGCCCCTAATCTAACCATTGTTCTATTGCACCAAATCATCCACCAGGATCAGGGACAGTCACAATGGTGCAAGTATAGAACACCTGGCCATATCAACATTGAAGGTACCAGGCTATTCCTGTGGGAACTGGTTGTGAAACACCAGTTCATTGAAGTTGTAGATACAGGTTTCAAGGTTACTGGAGGCACCAATCTTAGCATCAGGATTTTGGGGTGTGACTTGATTTGCTTGTATCCACACATAACCTTTCCAGAGTAGGAACAGTGTCCTGTGCTTGGTTTAAGTCCTACACTACTGCCTGCCCTATTGGAGTTTTCCAAGTACACAAGTTTGGGAGTTTTGGGTGGTCTCTTGATGTCAAGGACTCTAGCTAGTACTAGGGGACCAACTGATGTCCCTACATTTATGTTGACATGACCCTTAGGTTTCTAATGTTGTTGCCTAGATTTACACCCAGATTTAGCTGCCAACTGGTAACACAATCCACCCCCAAACTGATATAGGATTTCGAATACACTTGGTGTATTAACATGCTATTTTCTCTGTAATCCCCATACCCTGGTACACCTACTGGAACCCACAACCTGGGCTTTGTCCAATAGTTGTTAGGATACACCTATTCCCTGGTTAACTGGTTATCAGGTTTTCCTGATACCAGGTTGCTTCTTGCCAGTGTATCACAGTCGAAACTCAGGAAATCCTGCGTTGTAGGTAAACCAGGTTTCCTAGGCCTTGGTGTGTGGCTTAAGGCATTTCAAGGTACCAAATTAGGTACCAATGTACCCAACAGGACCCTCGCAGTAAGGGGAAGGGTATTGGTGTGGTCCTAAGGTCTGGTTCACTAGACTTCTCAGGTGTACAGGTCAGAAGCATGAGTATACTGGCTTCTTGCATGATACCCCTATAGGTTGATTTAGGATGACTAGTCATTCAAGACTGGTAGGCCCTGAACCAGTGTACACCTACTCTATGATTCACCCCTCCTGGAATGTTCAGTACACAGGGAGTACAGGCCCTACATTAAATCCCCTTGTACCAGAGAGTCTAGGGGTCAGGATTTCTTGGATACCTAGGCTGTGTGTTGACTCAACAGTAGCAGGTATACACTAGGATTGTCCTTCCTTGATTTAAGGGACAACCAAGGGGTCTATATCCTGGCAGTACCCTGGTCTGTAGGGGCTATTGCTTCCCTGGATCCTGAGTATTAGCCTAAGGTATTAACTGTGGGATAGTCTAGGAATTTGTGTGGAAAACTACTTTCTGGATTCCATGATGTATACCAATGGTTTGCTCCCCAACTTCTATTCCAATCCCAGGTCATAGGTTTCCTGTGGTTATGTCAACCCAAGTGTACAATATATATCATAATTTAATGAGGAAGGTACTGACATGATGGGTAGGTGCATAGATAGCCAAACAGGGAAGGGTGTTATTCCCATCGAGCCACATTATCCCCCCCTCCTGTAGCCTGTGTCAGATTTGTCCTGGCACATCTATTGAGGGATTTCCCCAAACACCTATCCCTCATGAATAATGTAGGTTCATAATTCAAATATATAATCGACGGGGGTGGGAGAAGTACCATGTTGAAATCACCAAAACTCCTACTCTCTGTCGATCCTTGTTGCCTGGATTTGATGGTTTGCTAGGGTTGGTAAGGGAACCCAGTAGGATCATTGCTCGTATATATATATATATATATATATATATATATATATATATATATATATATATATATATATATATATATATATATATATATATATACGAAGGAGATGTGATCAAGAGTAGGATTTGAGATATTTCAAGTTTGGTTTTGGATTTGAGCTTATCACCTGCTGTTTGAACCACTCTGCCTTTGATTTGAATTCTAAATTCAAATCCAACCTCTCGAGCAATCCAGTTGCAAGTTTAAATCTTAACCTTTTGCCATTAGGTCCCTGGAGGTTATGATTTTGCAAAGAGAGGTCTTCTACAGAATATTATTTGTATACTTAGGTGTAATGGGTTAATGTGAACAATAAGTTTGACAATTATTAATGTTAAATAATCTAAATAATTAAATGATCATAAGAAAAGAAAAAAATTTCAGATGGGGCTCACAACAGTAAGGCAAGGTGTCTTGCCTAGTAGGACGTCTGGTGTGCTGCGGTGATCAAGGTGGCACGAATTGCGACTTCGGTGTTATACTACGTAAACAGCCTCCAATGATGGCACAGGTTTTTTCATCGGGTCCAGAACAATCCAATTAGTTAGGGTCGACATAAGAAAGTCTATTTTCGAAAAGATAATAGGAAATACGATTATCCATAGTCAAAAATTGATAATCGGTGGAATTCACGGAGACAGTACTTATCCTATTTTTGAAAAATATTCATACTACTTGAAAATATTTTTTCATTAGTTAAAATAATTTTGGTAACTATTTGAAAATAATTTATATATATATATCACAATTTGGAAACTATATTTTATTAGTCAAAATAGTTTTCAGGCTAAAAAATAAGTTTGTAAAAATAGAATTTTTGGTAAAACTATATTTGTTAAAATTATACAGATACTTGAATTAATACTAGGAATTTATTTCATAGTTTGGAAACTGCATTTTTATTGGTCGAAACATTTTAGCCTAATTATTTGATAAATATAGAAAATCAATTTTGGCTAAAACTTCTAATTTTGTCAAATATTTTTTTAATCAAAACTATATATAAAAATTGGTTATATATAATATCATATTTAGGGTTTCTAAATCCAATTTGAAAGTAGGGTCAAGTCTAAAAATAAATTTTATGTTACAATTTAGTCTAGTAAGAGTACTTATATAAACAAGTTAATAAGAGTAATAATATTATTAATAGTATTAATTTATATGAAAATTTAAAAAAAGAAAAACAACACACAAAAACAAATAGCAACAAAACTAATAATAATAAAAAAAATCAAGAAGCGCAGTAGTCGATGTTGCTGACTACCGCCTCTTCTTTGTAAGAAAAAAATGTGGAAAGAATAAGAGAGTGAGAGAGAATGAAAAAGAGAGGGAGAGAAAAGCTGGGAGAGACAAGCAGAGTGGAGGAGGAGCGAAAGAGAGGGAGCAGTGAGGGAGAGAGGAACGATCGGGAGAGGGCGGAGGAGACGTTGCGGGCGGCGCTCGCTCGACGCTGCAGAGCGGTGGCGGGGGATTCCAGGCAAGGCAGAGCTCACCGGCCACGGGGAGGCGGAATTCGGGATCGGGAAGAGGTTAGATCGGTAGCGGTGGGGTCACGTGGCAGCGGGCGTCGGATCGACCAGAGGGGTGGCTCGCCTCAGTGGACGCCGTCGGGGCTGTCTCCGAGCGGGGATGAAAGAAGTAGGAGAGGAAGAGGAACGAGAGAAGGAACGAGAGGCGGTTCGACGGTCCGGCGGGGCTTCACCGCTCCGTCGGCGTGCGACGATCGGGAGTCTAGGGCGGCGGTGGATGCACCATTCGCCGACGCTGCGGCTAGCTCGGCGCGTGACCGGTACGGGGGTACGGGTTTTAGGGTTCCCATTGTGGTTTCTTTTGGGGATGGTGGTGGCAGATGTGGCCGCCGGTGGTGGTGATGGCGGGGGTCGGTGTGGTGACGGTGGTGGTTACGGTGATCGACGCGGAGTGGTGGTGGTCGTGGAGTTGTCGGTGGTGGCTGTGGATTTTTGGGGAAGCTAGGGCAGGCGGTGACCGCATTTGGCCTGAGTGGCTGGCCGGGTTTTGGGGCGACAGTGGTGGTGGCGTGTTTGGTAGTTAGGTCCTATGACGGTGGAGTAGGCGAGGGCAGGGAGCAGCTCTGTGGTGGGTAGGTGATAGGGTCTGCGGTGGTGATGAAAGGGATAGAGGTGACTATGGCGGTGTCGCTAGCAGCGGAGGCGAGCAGGTTCGGGGTCCGGCGGGTACGGCCGAGACTGCGAGGCAGAAAATGGAGCATAGCTTAGACTTTTTAGGTGTCGTGTCGGGATGGTCGGCGTGTAAGAAAAATGTGTCCTGCGAGACACCGGCTATGGGTCGAGGTCGTGTCCGGTATGTGGACACAAGGAAGAATTTGTAGATGTACAAAAAAAAATAGTGGAAGGGAAAAATGGATGGCTACGGACACGATGCACTTGATTGGCTATGGTGTTTGAGGAATTTGTGTGATAAACAAATGGAAGCCTCCCTTTATATAGGGTGGAGGTATCTTAGATAGATAAGGACTATGATTTATTTAAATCTCCATTAGATAATATCACGATAAAATTCCATCAAATCGCAATCTAAATTTAATTTAAAATCTAATTAAGTTCAATCTAACTTAAATATAGATATATCATATGTTTTAAAGTAACTATTTAAATTAAAGCAATAAAGCCCTATCACAATTTAAATTACCATCATGAAACTCGAAATATCTTTCTATAAATTTAAATAATAAATAAATTTCCAAAAATTATAATAATTATTTAAAGAGGAAATAATTACAACATACCCTTTTCTTTTATTAAGATAAATATAATTTCAAAATATCTATATAAATAAAATTTGAGAATTTAAATCGTCTACACGAATCAAATTTCGTGTACTTCGCCTTCAACTAGTAAAAATATTTATGTATATATTATTTTTGAATCGGTATAATTAAACAAAAATTGTCACTAGTGCGAAGTAAATTTCTATTTCCACCAAAATAAAATATTTACTATACTAATATTGAAATGAACTGTATGTTTTCTAAAATCCATAAATAAAGCATTTTTAAAATATGTACCTCGCACATATTCGCACTCGGCGAGCGATTACGAAAAATGCAATTTCGTGTGCGACGTACAATACGATTACGTGACGTACAATACAAAATTTTAAATCAATACCAGTTTAATATATATAAAAAATAGTAGAAATTTAGGAGTTTTACAGTGATGCAATAACTGAGATGTGGTTTCATTAGATAACTAATATTTCGAATGATACTTTGATTCTTGCTCAATCCAATTAGAGTATTCCTATTGTCAGTTTTATTTTAGTATTCCTAAGCTCGATACAACATTACTTGATAACTGACTTCAAATCTGGGAAGTAGAGTATCATCCTACACTCTGGATGGGGTTGCAGTAACTTAACTGTGGACTATTGGGTGTATGGATTCGGTCATTGATTGCTGATAAGTAGCTTCTTTTGAGTGAATGGATGCTCTGTTAAGAGTAACGGCTATAAGTTTACTTATTGTCTATGAGATACCAATGGTTAAATTTCTCTAAAAGAATATTTATTAGCAATCTTTGAATCTGAACCTTAAATCAGTAACCTGTTATAGATGAAGGTTGTGGTGCATATTAAATTCTAATTTGGCCGAGTGCTTGGGGTAGGCTTTGGTGTCATTAATTTTGATGGCTGATTCTTTACCATGTGATTAGTTCTTTCTAGTTAGCTTTAGGGTTTCCCTGTAGTCGAGTAAATGACTGAGAGCATTCTAGAGTAGGAAGAGTTCCAATTGTTCTTCTGAAACTAGTCTGAATTCGATTTTGGTTTCCATGTCATGAATAATCAACAGGTTGAAGTCTAAGTTTTCAATGAGGTCAGTTGACATTTTAATGGTTAGGACAACTCCTAACAGATGTATGGACATGTGAAGTATAGCAGTGGGTATTCCTAGTTTAGAAAATGAGTTCTCATAATCTATGGCTATAATGTTAGAGTAAACTTCTCTTTGCATTAAATCTGTAACTGCCATAACCTGAAGATTATGTATAGATATATTGGTTTTGGAAAATATGGCAAGGGCTATTGGAATTATAAGTCAAGGTTGCATGTTTTAGTAATTTTAGTGCTTGATACCAGTAACAGATTGCATGTCCCTATTAGAATGTACCTGTTTAATTCTCTTGTTTATCCTGAGATTGGTTATTTAATTAACTGTACAAAGAGGGGGGATTCACTAATCAGGAAGCAGGATTGATCAGGGAGCAGGGGACTGGTCTAAGAGGCCAAAAAGAATGGTAGTAGGGTGTTTGTGTTAGGTTTAACTTAGGGCAGTGAACTCTTATATATTAAACTACAGGTTCCTTCAAGGAACCTTAGCTACTGTCAGCAAGGTATTCCATTTTAAATCCTGAGATTCAATATCAGTGCTATAGTATGGAAATTTCTTAATCTTATGCATTCTAGTTTACTAGAACTAATGGCCACCTTTCCTTTTAAGTTTGTGGATACTTTGAGGATACCATGGAATGGTTGTGAATAATTTTAGATTAACTAAATTGCTAATAGGATGAATAATTAACCTAAATCACTAGTGTATCTCAAATAAACTAGAGCTTATTTAGATTTTAATAAGTTTATACCTATTAAACATGAGGACATCCAGCTCTATCTAGTACACTTGATTTTTCGGAGCAAAGCAAGTACTTTTCTACGGTCTTGGGCATTTATATATCTTATACCTTTCTTGTGACACGACATGACACGATATCCTATACTCCTGTATTTCCTGTTCTTGTACTTACTTGTGTCGGGTGGGAAAATACATTAGCTATGTGACCAAACCCTTGTTACTATATTCATGTAGATAGCTTAGGCCTCGCATCGTGTATGCGGGTCCTAAGCCGTACCGATATTCATGTACTCCTGTACATGCTCCTGTACTCACCCCAGCCGATCACATAGGCTAGTTGTATTTCACACATGGTGCACTAGTCATGTCTTGTACTTCAGATTCATGATTACATTCCTGTACCTTAGTTCTTGTACTTTACTTTCTGTACTTTTATTTCTGTACTTTCATGTTTATTTCCTGTATTTTATATTCATGTCTCCTGTACTTATTTTCTATATCATGATGTTCTTGTTCATTACCTAGAACTGTACTTTGCTCCGCTCCTGACTAGGATATGTTGCAGGTGAGATAGAGGCTTTGTGTGATACATATTATGGCCGGGAGCCTGTAGATGCAGTAGAGCCAGCTGGAGTTTCTCTTGACTTAGAGGCTGAGGAAGCCTAACACTTTACCCCTTTTAGTAGTCTATATTTTGTTTGTACTTGAGACTATCATACTTTACTTTCATTTTGTTGGAAATGTAATAACTTTGAGACATGTATCTGGATCCTATGACTCGTTTATAAATGCTGTGAGTTGTACTTGTTCATGTTTATCTGGTTAGATTTTCCTAGATTGGTACAGCTTACTTCGTCGTGTCTAACGACGAAGGCTGGGCGTGTCCGACTCGTATCCTATTATTCGGGAGCGGGACGTGACAATAGCAATTCAAAATGATATATTACATTATATTGAGATAGTTCTATTATTATTTTTAAACATTCATCATCCAAGAATTTGGAAAAAGAGATTTACAAATATCAAGTTTAGATTGTAGAGTGAAGAACTTTGTATTACTTACCCTCACCCTTAGAAAGTTTTAGCGTCGATTCTAACAAACCACAATCTCTAATGCTTCTGGCTTGGAGAGATAACATTACTAAGATCATGTTAGAAATAGGAGAGTACGAAAATATATTAGAATTACCTCACCGTTAACATGTTGCTTCTTTACTAAAAGTTAAAATGTTTTTAATGATTCTTCCATCAAGACAACAAATGCTACTAGTGAAGATATTAACAGAATATAGCAATGTGGTGACAAATCCATATTTATATTTAAATAATCCAACAAATCAAGGATAGTAGTGAAAATATTTCAAGTATTGTTCAAACCTAACAGAAGATTTTACTAGCAAGTGATGGCACGTTCACAAAATATAAGCCATGTTCAGCCCAATTTTCTTAATGTATCAAGTTATCCATGTAATTAATTTTTCATACGTTTAGGAGAACAGGCTCGCTTGTACCTAAGAAACCTGAACTCAAATTTAAGTTCATCAAAAATTTCTGTTGTACAAAGTTAGACTTTAAAAATACTATAACACATTACTACATTTTTATTCCCTCATATTGGAGAGTATATCCAGTTCACACACTGATTTTAATCAAGTATGGAACTGGAATCACATGAAGAATAAAAATTGATATAATTGACCCACCTCTTTAATAAGGTCAAACGATAACCAATATGCTTCCACATGCAAAACACGAAATATAATTCTATCCAACTGGATTGGCTATATGAAATCTAAAACAAACTGCTAATAGACAAAAAAAAAAAAAAAAACTCTTGTGGAACACCAAAAAATCTTTCTATGGCTATACTTTATCTGACAAAACTGATGACTTTGTTCTTACACCACAAAGATATAACAAGAATTAGGTACAGCTGAACTATGAGTACTTAATTAGGAATTTGGATTTCCATTATTCTTTGTTGGTTGACTCATTTATGCCTAAGAAATACATGATTAACTATAGCAAATGTTTCCCTTTCCTAATCGATCCCTTACGTTTTAACAGAAAAAGAGATTTAGAAACAATAGTCATAGTTTTTAGTTGGGTGGCATCCATGGAAACTAGATTTGGTCAACTACTCCATGGAACTAACATAACGTAGAGTCAAGCTGCAAAACATTTTGATTAAAATGGCAAAACCAGAAGTTGTTGATGATAATACATAAGTTTGTTAGATTACAGAACTAGAATCAAATCTACATAATAAGCCAGTAGACTTAATTTCAAGCCATCTTAAACCAGACTCGAATGGATCAAACATTGGAGACTATAACAATCAATCATGAATAAGGCATGTGCATGCAAAATAACAGATGTTGTCAAGTTCGAGAGTACTGTGTATTGCTCCATATGAATATAGATTAGAAATATACAAAAAGAATAATCCTTAGATTGTTAGAGAAATTACCTTGATTCATGTAAACAAAATAACCAAAGGTTAGAGATATCGTCTACGGGGAATTCAAGCTAGGTAAACCCTTTTGCTACCGGCTTTCTATTGTTTCACACAACTCCAGAAGAACGACCCGAACTTTTCTCTTGTCCAGAGTAGAAGAAATTGTAATGGAAATGAAAAAGAAGAATCGTATGATTATGATTTTTGGAGGAGGAGGAATGGAGATATCTTTCTTATTTCTTTTCATCCTACAACACTATAGAAGAAGAGTGAAATATAGAGGTATAAGATCTTTGATGGAGAGTTAAGACACTCAATTAATAAAAATTTATGACTAATAATATAGCCATTAGAAAATGATAAATAGACCATATAAATGTTTAAAATAGTTAAGAATTAAGTGGAATGTATTGAGGTTTATAAATTAGTTTTTTCCACCAATAATAACAACAATTTGTCCAATAGGCCGCGGGCTGCACTGCGCTCAAACATCTGATTTGGATTAGCATTACCATTGCTTGAGAAGAAAACTAAGCAGGTCATGATCAAACCGAACACTAACATTACAATTATGCTATTTGGCTACCAAAATATTTGGGTGATGCCATCTCCCATTATGTGGCATCTGACATCGTAGCCGACATAACAGCTGGCATGGCAAATTTTAACCCAAAATATTAATTATCCAAAAAAAAATTAATATTAATGTTAATATTAATATTAATATTAATGCTAATGTTAATGTTAGTATTAATTTTAATGTTAAGATTAATTTTAATATTAATATTAATGTTAATTTGAATATTAAGGTTAATTTTAATTTTAATGTTAAGGTTAATTTTAATGTTAAGGTTAATCTTAATGTTAATTTAATATTAATTTTAATTTTAATTTTAATGTTAAATTTGGCCATGTCAGCAACCATGTCATATGTCACATAATGAAAGATGTCATCACCCAAATATTTTGGAAGCCAAATAGCATTTTTGCTAACATTAAGAGGGCCAGGGGATATAGGACTTGTCAGCTATATAGAAATATATAGGAATAGGAAGAGAATATATAACATTTCCTATATAGCAATGTTGACAATGTATAACATCTTGACTGCATTTATAGCAATGTTGACAATAAATAACATCTTGACTACGCTCAAACCGCATTTATAGCAATGTTGACAATATATATATATAACATCTCCTGTATATAATACTAACAATGTCAAAAGCTTCCAATATGTTGTCATCGAGCGCAGACACAGTTGGTCGGCTATAGTAGTTACAGAGCCGCGTTCTCCCTTTGAAGTCCTCCTCACCATTGTAAAAAGTATATATAGGCGATGGTATTCTTCGAAACCAGCATGCATATGCAATTCTAATTATCCGACTGATTAGGAACATACATGCATATATGACATTGCCCAAATATTATAGGGAAAATTTATGAAATGCCCAAAAACTAAAAAAATTCATGAAAAATCCACAACTAAAAAAACTTTCATCGCGTGCACAGAATTAGAGAAACTTATCCAAAGCGGATTCCGAATGACCTTTTGTCCTTCCTTTTAATTTATTGAAAACACCCACGAAACTGCTCTTAAAAAAAACGTTACGATACTTCATCTTCTTCCATACGCTGCTCACTTTCGAATCTAGGTTTTCTCCTCAAAAATCTTCAAAAACTCGTCAGAAAATTTCGGAAAGACCGAGACAAACGGCAAAAGTTCTAAAACGGAGGTCCAAACATCATTTTTTTGCGATTCTAAAATTTCGGAAGACCGTCTAACGGAGAAGCGGTTAATCTCAGGCTCCTCGACGATACGCTCATTTAGCGACAAGCGGAACCTCGTTTCGACCTCCCAGTCAAAAGTTATGGCCCTCCAAAGTTTCAACTGACCAAAAAATGCAGGAGAATGGACATTCCCCGTGTTAGAACACGAAGAATGTTAATTTCGCATGAGGGTGGCCATTCTCCTTCTTAATTTACACGGAGAATGGCCATTCTCTGTGTTAGTAACACAGAGAATGACATTCTCCGTACTAATTTACACGAAGAATGGCCATTCTTCGTGCTAAATAATACGGAGAATGGCCATTCTCCGTCTTAATTTACACGGAGAATAGCCATTCTCCGTGTAATTTAGCACGGAGAATGAACATTCCAGTGTTAAAACGCAGGAAAATGACCATTCTCCGTGTTAGAAACACGGAGAATGCCATTCTCCGTGTTAAATAAAACGGAGAATGACATTCTCCGTGTTTCTAATACGGAGAATGGTCATTCCAGTGTTAAAACACAGGAGAATGAGCATTCTCCGTGATAGAAACACGGAGAATGCCATTCTCTGTGTTAAATAAAACGGAGAATGACCATTCTCTGTGTAATTTGGCACGGAGAATGGTCATTCCAGTGTTAAAACGCAGGATATTAACCATTCTCCGTGTAAATTAACACGGAGAATGGCATTCTCCGTGTTAAATTAACACGGAGAATGCTCTCCGTGTTAATACCATTCTCGTGTACACAGAGAATGGTTATTCAGTATTAATTACCATTCTCCGTATAATTTAGTACGGAGAATGGCATTCTCCGTTCTAATGGCCATTTTTCGTGCTAAATTACACGGAGAATAGCATTCTCCGTGTTAATTTATACGAAAAATGGTCATTCAAATATTAAAACACAGGAGAATTTTCATTCTTCGTGTAAGAAACACGGAGAATGCCATTCTCCGTGTTAGTAACACGAAAAATGACATTCAACACGGAGAATGGCATTCTCCTTATTAAAATGCAGGAAAATGACTATTCTTCGTGAGATATCGACGGAGAACAGTTGACAGAAATCTAATTTTTTATTTTTTTGTTTTGTCGGAAGAAATTTGACATGAATAAAGATTCAAGAGTTTTCGTTCTTCTTTCAAAACGATGCTAACTCTTATGGAAAAGAAGAAGAAGATCTTCTCTCCATAATTGACCTAATTGTCGGAAAAGAAGATGAGTGATGATCGGAGTTCGACTGAAAAAAAAGCACGGTGAAACTACGAACGATCTTTACGATCTCTGCTGTAAATGAGAGCAATGGAATTCAGATCTCTCGTGAAGAAGAAGAAGGAGAAGACGACGAGAATCGCAATCCAAATCTGAGTTTTGTGCGGAGGGGTAGTTATGGTATTAATTTTGTAAATACAGAACATCTAAAATGATCTTGGAATATTTAACGTGAAAATATTTAATTCTGGGTATTTCATAAAACTCAACCAGCGGGTGGGTTTTTCATAAAAGCCTACTCCGAAATTGGGTTTCTCAGCAATTTTCAGAATATTATAAGTAAAACAAAGACTAACTCTATAACCACTACAGATCAATCAAATTACTTGTAAAACCTTCCTTCCATTGATCTCTAGTAAAGGTCGACTTTGGTGACAGAATTAGTGCATGTTCGACAATCTACAGATTCGATGAGCTGTTCACCTGGCTAGTCCTAACTCACCAAGACTATACAAGTGATGATATATGTACCTCCAAAATCTCATCCATCCATGTCCTTCCGTCATGTGGCACTTTTTTATTGACCCAAGCAAATAGGGGAAAGATTGGGGAAAGACATGAGCGAATAGGAGGGACATGTGACGAAAGGACATGGAGGAATGAGATTCTGGAGGTACATAAAGTATTTTTCAGATTATATATAGCTGATGATTAACATCGAAGCCCTAACTTAACTCAGCTAGTATACATATACACCGTAAGAAAATTGGAAATTGAAAGCGCTATACACTGAAGTCAATCCCCACTAAGCCAATATAATTCAAGCCACTTGTGTACATAGGACTAAGTCTCGTACACACCCACACGTTATTAAGCATACATGCATGCATTATGTCAAATCATTTACCAAACCCACGAAAAATTTGAACCATCTAAAAGGCAATATTGACTCGATGCCTTTGCCAAAGACCATACCGACATGATGTGAAGCCTTGATTCTGGAAAAATTGAGGAAAATCTATGGGAGGACAACTAAAACCAATTCTAAAATTAATCACCTCCAAGATGGCACTCCACAATGCATTCACGATTCATGTGCACCTTATCTAAATAGTAACCGAGTGCTGCAATGTCACCTTGACACTTGATCATGCATGTTTGTATTTTGGAATATGTGGTCAAATTGGAAGATGGTCTTTGCGACACATGCAATTGGAACTTTCATTATGTACTTGATTTTGATAGTCTCGCGACAATTGAGTCTAGATTTTGATAGTCTTCCTCTGAACCATTACATACATAGATTTTTCCTGATTCTACCAACTCTGAAGCTGGAAAATTAAGATCTGCCTTAACTAATTAATTGTCATCGATACATGCAGTATCCGACCACAGCTGATCAACTTGGTCTTCAAGCAAGTAAACGTGGGGGAGTGATCCTTGCTATGCAAATCGTTTAGTTTTCAGAACCCAAATAGTCAACACATCATGTTCCTAGGAGCGGAGCGGAGGGATCCGAGCTCTATATAAGGACTTTGGTTTTCTACAACTGAAGCAATTCATTCATTCCAACTCTCTTCATTCATTTAAGAGCATAATATCATATCACGAACTCGATCGATCTCTTAATATTAATTCCTTCATCGATCCCCTCTCTAGTTCGACCTATATATGGCCTCCGGCATGGCTCAACTCGTGTTGTCGTTAGCATTTGCTTTCTTTCTCGTTGTATCAAGTGCACGTGCTGCAGTTGTCGAGCATACGTTCAATGTAATCAGAACCTAGCTTGCCGATATATATATATATATATATATTTCAACTAAAGGGACATCGCGCCATGATTGATGGCGGTGTCGGACAAAATGGAGAGGAGGGAGGTGGGCCGCCATCAGAGATGGCAAGGAGGGGAGAGACCGCCATCTCTGATGGCGGGACATGGAGAGAGGGAGGAGAGAGAGGCAGCGGAAGCGGGAGAAAGGAGAGAGAAGGGGACCGCCAAAGGTAATAGTGGAGGGAGGGGAAGAACTGGAGATAGCTAAGTAGTTTGTTGAACTATAGCTAGTATATAAGTTTTTTAGGGTTCTATCACCTTTCACTTTGGTTGGTTCTCCTCTCTCTACATATAAGTCACATGCAATGTGGTTGGTGGGCGTCGTGTAAGGATGCTAGCATTCCATTTTCAATTAACGCTAGATTTATTGCATTAATTAGTTAGTTAGCTTTTTCTTCTTCTCAAGAAGTTTTGTAATCTTTTGTTTTCAATTCAATGCATCGATCCAAATGAGGTCATTCATAGTAATATTTTTCATATACTAGTAGTACTACCACCATATACATGTATAGATATACTGCTAGCTAGCTTGACCAGCTTTCTGAAAGATATGGATGTAAACAGTTGTTTCAACAATTCAACCTATAAAATATATGGATGATAATATGGAGTAAAAGATGAAAATATGGAGTTTAAGACATTAATTTTCAAATTTCTACAGAGTTAATATCATGAAAATTCGAGATGGAAAAGTTAGAAATTTTTACCGAAAGCCTCCAAAAGATGGGTTGTCAGTGTTGTTTCTTATCCAAGAACACCACTCCTTGCTTTGCTTGACTTGCTACCCCATTCTTGAAGGGTTGAAGGTAATGGCAAAGGTGCTTGAATGGATTTGATGGCAAATATAGATTTTTTGTGGAGTTTTAGTGAGATTGGAGGAAAGGATGGTGAGAAGGTTGCTTGTGGGGATTTTTCTAATTTGCCATAGGATCAGTTACATGACATAATAACTAAGCATACTCGTGTCGAAGAAACTATACTCGTGTCATACGACAACAACTTATCGATACTTACTGTCCGACCTTCATGGTTCTTCGCAACAACATAGTTTATAACGTTGGAACTTATTGCCAAGCTACTAAATATTAGGCTCACTAGGTAAATTGCATGTTGTGCATCCACTTTTAACTCAACCTAATGACATGGCCGCGGATTGCCGCTAGTATGCCGACTCAATCTATATGAAGGTCACTAGCATGACAGGCTATCCGAGGACTATATTATAAGATAACGACACTTCGCATGAAAGGTGCGAGCTCCACCGATAGGTCCCGTTGCCTGTATTGCGATGCGCTCTTCAAATATGGGTCACACTGCCGCTGAAAGATGCGCAATAGCCAGTTCCTCCGGTTGACATGATTAATGTTCTCCATCGATTCACTCGAAGAACTCAATCCTGGTGCATAAGTTGACCAATGACCATGAAAGACTCAACTTGAGTGGCCAAACTTCTAAAAATATTTTATCATATTTACTTTCCATACTTCTATGCAACTCCCAAACTAGGGACTGTCTCGGCAACTAACGGTTCTAAGAAGTTTCTATATTTATATACTTTTATCTTCGACTCAGGAATGACTATTTGATTGCCCTCTTGCTTAACTTGAACAAGTTGTGTTTCATGAAGTCCTCCAAAGTGTGTCATACTCTATACGATAAGCCTTGAAACCGTAGGAAGATGCATATGCTATGCCAGCAAGTTGATAGTCTATGTGACAACATATAAAATTTCTATTTACCCATGTCGCGAAAATCGAAAGACCGAGTGCCAATTTGAAAAAAAATGTTAATCACTATCTAGGCAATAAGTTTAACATTTTTATATTTTACCCAAATCTAATACATAACGAGATTATTTCCTTAGCTATGTTAGTTCGGCTCTTTTATTAGCATGCATCAAGCCTATTAACTAGAGCCGCACACAACATCCATTTTCTTAGGTGTGAAGGTAAGACAGAGACGAGTTCATCGAAGCCACCCACTTGAACAAATACTTGCCTCGACCGAGTGAAACTCCGAAAAAGTCACTGCATTGCCACGTCTGAACGTCGTTGCTTCCATTGGTTCATCCTGTTGAACTGAGCTGGACGGAACACTACAACCTCCACGCTAGCTATAACCTAGGTCCAGATTAAGCAGCTCCCAAGCCGGAACAAAGGTTCAGCAGGAGCAGTACTAGTAGCGCTAGAACGCTGGTATGTTGGACCCAGCTGCTCTCGCTGCTCTACGCTGCACAATGCTGGACAACATGTTGTGTAGTACAAAGTTCGTCATCAAAGCATCATTTTGCGCCTTCTCACCTACGTCTGAGTTTTAATGGGCCTGGTCACTAATGAAAATCACAATAAATTGGTGAATCAAAAACAAATATTTTTTTCGAGAATTTGAAATTTGTGCTCTAATAAAAGATTATATAATATCAAATACATGGACTACCATGTCCTATGTGTATAAATCAATAAAAGAAGAAACTTATATTCAAATACAATATAAAAGTTTTGTGACATGGATGTAGGACCACTTGTTAGCGTCGGGGCATAATTTTTTGATGGAAAACTAAGAATATGATACAATTGTAAGAACAATGTTCCAATGCAACACTTCTAGGAAGGTTGTGCAAGTACAACGAAGATCTAAAAAGATTCGTTATTATATTACGAGAATCTAAAAGATTTCGTAATCCACAGCAGCATATGATATACGAGAATCTAAAAAAATTTTGTAATCACAGCAACGAAGAATATGACAGGCGAAAGATGGAAGATGGCCTGCTGGGGTGAATGATCACTGTTGCTCAAAGCTATATTCGCCCCACACGAATAGCTTCCAGGAACCAGCTAAGTTCGTCGGAGAACTTTGAAACACTTATACTCTTCCGACTCCTCGGATCGTACACGGACTCCCGTGCAAAAAAAAACACTGGTGCAAAGCTTCTCTTCTCTCTAACAGGCTCTGTTTACTTGTGTTAAGAAACACTTGTAAACTTTCGTAACTCTCTGAATATCTTCTGTATTGTATATTTGCCTGTGAGAGAGAGGAGACCTTATATAGGCCCGAGTAGCAACTGTCCGGTTAGCACAACATTCGAGACGTGGTAATAACCACTCCGAACGTGCAGTGACCGCTCAGATCATGTACATGCACGATCTGAAGCAAGTTACGCCACTCTAGCAACCCGCGCGCCTTGTACCTTGCGCACAGAGCCACTTGCGCCACACTGTGCCACACGCCTTGCGCGCCTTGCATAACTTGCGCCACACGCATAACGCGTACATTACGCCACTTGTGCCACTTGTGCAACCTTGCACAACATGTACGCAACCTGCACGCAAACAGGCACAACCTGTGTGCAGTCTGGCGCAACCTGGCGTAACCTGTGCAACCTGTGCGTAGCCTGGTGCAACCTGGCGCAACCTGTGCGCAACCTACGCACAACCTGGTGCACAACCTAGCGTGCACCCTGGTCGCACAACCTAGGCCGTGCAACCTGGCACACAACTTGGCCGCGCAAGTGGCTCGCGTAACGAGCGCAACTAAAGTGCACTATGCGCCTAGCGACGATGCTGACGTGCTAAGTGCGCCAACGAAATGCCACATTATGCCTCATGAGCCCATGAGCCCGAGTTCGAGTCCGAGTTCGAGTCGCTAAGCCCCTATGGGTCTTAGCTCCCATGGAAATAAATTTCCCAAAGGAAAAAAGTATTAATGCTTTTAATTGTTGATTTAGCCTTTTTTTATTAGAAAAATAATCCCATGGTAGACCCATGTGTACCTCCACACCACATATGCATATCTAAACTAGCATAGTTAATATATAGAGATACAACTTCTTTGACCTATCCGATGTGGGACTAAAGTTTCAAAAGAAAAGGCCAAAAAATCCCAATCCCCCACATATCTCTATATGTGGGTATAAGTGTTCCCCACAGTAACTGTCCATCACGCATTAGGAGAGATGTCGCTGACGACTTGAATCTTCTGGCATGGGTCAAACAACAGACTATAATACAAGAATGGACTAAGCCTTGAATTCTGCATCATAGCTGAAATTTTTTCCACTCACATAATATAGTTACATGTGCTTCTGGCTACACATTAAAGGTCCTGTGTCAGCCAGGTTTCAGTGTATAATTTTGGACGTCTACAAGTTAACCCTCAAGAGACGGCCTGATATCTCTTTGTCCATACACTATAGGTGAGTTCATTATAAAGAGACATGGCATGAAGCACTTTGCGCTTCTCTTGCGGTGCTACGCCGCTATGACATGGCTTAAAGCCGAAGCCTTACCCCGTACCGGGAACCTCATCGTAGTGTCATACTACTGTAGCATTAGGCAACCGCCTCTTTGTAGTGCCAAACTACCCAGCATGAAGCCTTAGGCACCCTTGCGGTGTTATGTCGCAACGACATAGCTTGCAAGGCCGAGGCTTTATCCCTAACCGGGTACCTCATCGTAGTGTCGTGCCACTGTAACATGAGGAACTCCTCCTCTTTGTAGTGCTGACTACCCCTCTCTTTATTTTAACAAACAGCTTTAGGCTAACTGCCTATTTGCGGTGCTACGCCGTTGTGACTTGGCTAGCAAAGCCGAGGTATTACCCCATGCCTGGGAACCTCATGGTGGACTCACCCCACAGTAGCATAGAGTTTCAGTCCTTGTAGTGTTGTTCTACAGTACTTTCTGTAAAGCACACCAGGCATTCACTCTGCCTGTGAACTCATTAAGGCATTTAAGCCAACCTTCCCACAGGATCCATTTTC
>JANAVB010034797.1:0-51243 GCA_029216955.1 Iris pallida | reverse complement strand
ATTTAAAATTTTTGCACTGCCGTATGCGACGGCGAAAACCTTAAATTCCCATACCGAGAATACATCCAAAATCTGACTATATGTCCTCACTATGCCAACTAACACGACTATCGAGGATTCTAGATCCCATGATTTAGGCGACCTAGCCCATATGATTTTCTCAGAAGAAAAACAACACAACAAAAGAGTAACATGACAAAATTAATCAATCAACAAAGAACAGATGGAATCGGATTTCAAGGTAATTATAAAAGACAATTGCGAAAATAAAATTGAGAAGACGGAACTTGCAGCAAGATCTCCAACGGTCTGTGCATCCTCGACTATTCTGACGATAGCTCGCCCTGTTGGTTTCTTCTAGCCTGATGCTGATACTGCACAAATCTCTGCTGCTGATGCTGCATGAATAGCTGCTGCTGAGAGAAACCGGAAACGAAGGGAAAAGTCTCTGTACAGACGGAGGTGCACCTCCAATATAGCAGAAACGCCAACCTGAGTCGGCACAACAGAAGCTGCGGTCTCGAGGCCCTGATGAACAGGACGAGAGGTGGCCAGCCTCTCGATAGTATCCCCCGAACCGAAGCGATGAGATCGTGTCTTCATAACCATCATGAAGACAGATCAAAACAAGAAGCGAATTTTTGAGAATGAAGCAAAAATTCAAAGGAGAACAGTTTATATTCAAGGGAAGTCAATAAGCAACAATTTTAGACAAAAGGAATCGGATTAAGATTTTTTTCCTAATGTGATTGAGTACCTCCAAAAATATCCTAATCCTACTGCAGGCTGCAGTGATACTCTAGTTCGAATACCACTACATAAATTCGACCTGCATGGGCCACCACTAAAAACGTGTCACGACCCGCACCCTAGAGTAAGGACACGAGACGTGGGTACGTCCAGCCTACGCCGCAGTGTCGGCGGTAGAACGCTATCCTAGGCCAAAAATCTAACAATATAAAGGTACATGTATAGTATATACTCTCCGAATGGAGGTGACATAGAAGATACAGTCTCAATCACAACTAAGGTAGAGCGAGATAAAAGATAGGTAAAACATAAATCCAAAAGAGATACAGCAGATAGAAGTCTAAGTATCTAAGATACACAAACCCAGAAAACATCTCAAAGATCAATACAGTAATCCATAGAATAAATACAACTCAACACAACTGAAATAACTAACTATACAACCTCTACTGTGTCTCCTCTAGGCTAGCAGACAACCTCCAGGCTATCTGTAAAATTTATCAACAGGTCCAGTCAGGACAGGAACGAGCAAATCTCATCTAGAAAACCCAAGTAAATGACAGAGAACTATACAACAGTTATAGACAGTTATATTGATGAAAATGGCAGTTTATATTCAGGTGATGGTAAGAAAGAGAGATAAAGTGCAAGGAAAGTAAATACTAAACAAGAGAAGAATCATAGCAATGAAGACTGTAAAAATAGAACTAGCTGAACCAGGGTAATATGATATAAAGTCCAGACAGAAAATGTAACCAGTGTAAAACCTATGTAAATCCAGTACGGGATGAATCTAATACAAGATGAATCCAGTAAGGAAGGATTCCAGTTATAGTGATCAACGATTCCAGGGTGAGTCCAGCCTATACTCTAGCAGTGTATTTTAAAATACCGAGTTCGACATGTAAACGGCTGTAGGTAATCAGGCACATCCCTCACTGATCAAGCGAGAGATGGCTATGCTTCCAGTAGATTCCAGTAAGAAGATTCCAGATTGGGGTACGTCTACATGTCTCACTCTAGTATTTCTCCTCCCAACAAGTGAATCCAGAATTCTGACACAATGATTCAAGATGAGTCCAGCCAAAATATAATGATACCAATAAATGATTCCAGTAAATGATTCCAGTAAAATGATTCCAGTTAAATGATTCCAGTAGGTGATTCCCGTAATAGAGATGATACCAGTAATAGAGGCCAAAAAATAAAAGTGTGTCGTATACATGAATCGAGAAATATCCACACGTGTTGTAACAGAGAATCGCATACAACTAACTAGAACTGAAGTACAGTAATTGACAAGTAAATGAGAGAACTATCAGAGAATGTACTCGCCTGATGTCTGAATGTCCAAGGTAAAGATACTGTCCGAGGAGAGGTGTTTGGCTCCTAATTAGAACAGCACAAGTCACAACATGTCCAGAAGGGTAATATAAAGCACTACAATGCATTCTACATGAATCTAGGTCAAACTAGGCCAAAGTCAACCCTTGGTCAACTCTGGTCAACTTTACTAGTCAAACTAGGTCAAACTAGGTCATGTCCTAACCCACAAGTCTTACTAGGCCTAACCAAGACTATCCTAGCAAGCACACATCAATACAAGGCTATACAAGCCAACATACACCCAACTCTATAGCATGCAATTATTCAATACTCAAATAGGCAAGAATTCACATTGGATATACACTAGGTAATCTATTACTTTAAGCTATACATGTCTACACATATATACACATGCATATATTGGTATTCAACATTAGGTCTATAATCATGGCATTTCAAATGGTTATATAAACTTATATATTACAACACAATATGCTAACAAATATATAATATGCATACATAGCTAAGTTAACTATATTCATAATTACTTATTTAAGAGGCTATGTGTGTGTATGTGAACATGGCAAAGGGGCAAGTGAGGATTAAATGGGCATACATAGTGTATACATATCAAAGAGTATCAAAGTGTAAGTGAACAATGTGTCAAGTGTGATAGTGTCAACATAGTGTAAGGGGGTACATGAGGTAATATAGGATTTGTGTTAACATAGAACATTACATCTCATTAACTTGTATATTGCATACATTACATCTATTATTATATTACATTCATGCTTGTATTTATTCATCATTCATTTATTCTCTTGCACCACTATATGCACCATACATTACATACTATGGAACCTACATATTCATTACAAGCCATACTTATACATGCTTACATTAGATAGGATACTTACACCTCATACATCATTTATTTAACCATTTACTCATGCTTGCATTCTCTATTTAATTATATAATTTATATACATTAACATGGGTTAAAATCAAATAGAACATTATATTACACACAAGGGTGTACAAAATGCATATACCGAATAGTAACTTCTACTAATAATCAATACTGTACCATCTCAGTATGAATTAAAATCTAGGATTAAAGTATATTATAGATCTATGTGTTAGCTTTCCGAAACTTTAAATGGATCGCGTTTTCGTTTCCGGAAACTCCCGGAATCGCAAAAACACCGAGAACGCATTTGTCCTTCGTACAGCTGACACTCAAATAATTCTCCAGAAAGTTACAGAAAGAATTAGGCCTATTAATATATGTTTTTGGAAAGCTAACTTCAATATGCTTCTTTAAAAAAACAGGAGATTAAACCGAGCTTTGAGCTAGAAGTTATGATATTTCTAAGTTAGGGCTGAAATTAAAAACGTGGATAAAAATCATGACGGATTTAGGTAGTTTGAGACAAAAGAACACAAGTATATAACATAATATATCAAGAACCCACTCTCTACACTAATATATATATGAGACACTATAGAACACATCTTCAATACAAAAATATGAGATTAAACATGTAATAATTCATTCATACATAACAACACATAGTGTGTCCAAATTTGAGATTTTCCTACATGGACACAACCACAACACAAAGGACACTCCTATGACCTCCAAATGGACACAAAATGGACACAAATGGAGATACAACCATGGGGGTCATTCCTATGGGTTCAAAATAGACCTATATGCATGAGGAAATGAAAAGGAGAATGGATTTATACCTCCCGGTAGATCGAATCGAAGAAAAGCCTTCCCGGAGCGACACCGACACGTAGAGATTCCAAAAGGACACGAACGAGCTCCGAATCCTCCCAAACTTGGGTAGCTTCCTCCTTGGCTAGAATGGAGAAGGAAAGAAGAAGATTTTGTGGTGAAATGGAAGGATTTGGTGGAGAAATTGCTAGGGATTGCTCTCTAGGAATTTGGGGAAGAACAAGAGAGAGAGTGTGGATGAGAGTAATGAAATGAACTTGAGCCTATCCTCTCCCAAAGTGGCTGGCCATATAGGGCTATTTGTCCTATTATGGTAAGGTCCAAAATGCCTCCACTAACCTATTCTATTAGTATTAGGAAAGGGCTAATTGGTTGGGGCTAAATTAGTCATTCTAAAGTCTCTAATCACACTAACCTTATCCATAATAATTAGTCTAACCTCTAACTAAAATATTTCTATCATGTGAACTAAAATTAATATCATGTGGGTCATGTCTAACTAGTGTGTGGGTCCCACTAGAGTCAAACTACCCCCGGGTCCCCGTTTCAAGTCGGATTGAGTTGAAATTCGAACCCGACTCAAATAATCCCAAAACAATATCATAAATAATAAAATAAATTTCAAAAATATTTCAAAAATACAAAATGACAAAATACCCATGTTCCTGAAAACTGGGGATGACAAATTCCTCGAAATTAAAACCAAACAATAGTAAAATGTCAAAATCATAAGTCATAATTTTAAATAGTTTAAAAATAATTAAAAATCACCAAAAATCATAATATGAAATAATAATCAATAAATAATAATTATAATTACAAAATTTCAAAATTACCCTCATCTGAAAAACTTGGTGTTATATTAGTGGTAGCCCATGCAGGTCAGTCTTTGCTATTAATGCGAAGTCTTGGTAGTACTTGAGCTTATCTGTACTACTACGAGCCTGCCCTAGGATTAAGGTTGAGTCATGGAATATTTTAGGATTTTGGTACTCAGTCACATATTAGGAACTCTTGGTAGATTCCAGGGATGACCTCTGGGAATCTTATTTCGAACTTTTCAAAACTTTTCCCATTCATTCATGTCCGTCCTGATTTCTGAAATATTTATCCGTATCAAACTTTACTCTTTCTTGGAATGAGTTTGTGGACCCCAGAGGAAGGTATAAGTTGAACTTATATATCTTCTAGGTTGAGACGGGAATATGATTTGCCAGTCTCATATCAGGTTGAGATTGTTTTAGATTATATTCCAATGATTTCCTTTATCTTGACCTAGATCGTACCTTTGGGACTTCTCCTGAAAACTTTTCCTAAATCCTGTCTCGAAATCTGTTCTGCTAGTTTTCATTACTTATCCTTGATTCGTCGTTGAATTTTGAATCTTGATGTTCGTTCGTTGTTGACTTTAACTTTGTATCAAAAATCAGCTTTTATAAATTAAGTTAAGATATTCTGATAAACATATTCGATGAGAACGATAAATGTCTACTTTATTTATGGAGTTTAGAATTTATCGCAGTCATACTAGCTAGCACGACAAGGACGTGGAGCCTGATGTTGGTTATACCATCCTAGTTATAGAATTTGGATTTTCTTGCAGCCATACCGGTTGGCGTGGTAAGAATTCCAGATGACATGATTTAGGGTGTATACCTTAGTTATGGACTCTATCATTTATTGCAGCTATGCTTACTGGCGTAGCAAAAATTCTGGCAACATAATTTCAGGGAGACGTGTATGGTTATCAGACTGTATCTTAAATTGGATCACTTTGTTATGACCAGATGAGCAAGAACAAATTTTTATCATTATTCTTCCCCGTCTTGGTTAACTCTGTCTATCTATAGCTTAACTAGGATTTTCTCGACAGTATTATTTTGTGTTCCATCTTTCGTATGATTTGACTAACTCTTCTTCTCTAGCCTCGGGTAATTCTTCTTGTCCTTCCCGGTAATTGTTGAAAGTGCCTCATGGGTTGATTCAGGAAAGGTTCGAAAAATGTATTTATCCTTGTATTACGAAATCGGGAGTTTACATCCAGAGAAATACTGGCGAGGTATGACTTCGGATAACAGCATCATGGTTAAATATGCTTTTTTGAATTCTACTTGGACCACTCCCTAAGAATTTTGACTAACATCTTCTCCCTTATTTTGCAAAAAATTGTTTGGAAATATTTCACGGATATTAGCCAAGTTAAGTTCAGGAACCTATATTATCTGGCGTGGCAGCTGTGCACTGCAGCCATCCGTCATATTATGGAACAAGGAAGTTAATCGCAGCTAGATGCACACTAGCACGATAGTAACTTCATGTGACATAATTACGGAGGTATATGGTTCTTGAGTTTTACTTCGACTACGTCCTATGTATTTCGTTTGGCCTCGTACTATTCTTGGAAATATTTCGATAATCTTTCCTGTCTTGCTTGACCCTTACCTTGTCTGAATATTAATATGGATTGCTAGACCCAGTCTTAGGCCCTTGTTACCTTCTATTTTTGACGATTGGATAGCCAGACCTTGTTATCAGACTTTGTAGTATAACTGTAATATGTTAATGTGTGATTGTGATGAGTATATTTCCTTAGGGATTTATTGGGTTAAGCTTATAGGACAGATATGAGTGACTGATTATAGTGGACTTAGAAAACCATTAAGGATGATTAGTTTGATGGTATGGATTGATTTTAAGGTATCTAGGAAGGGGTAATGAAATATTATATTTAGTGACTACGGATTTAGGACTAGAATCTTGTGCTTAGATTTGAGGGTTTATATTCAGGAGTTCTTAAGTAAAAGAGAGAAGGCTCAATGCCCAGAATAGGTTTTGAATGTATAATTTCATGGAGCTTGTGATTAGTAGTATAAAGATACTTAGGACGGGATAAGGAAACAAACAAATTGCTATTGAGATTGGAATTTTGGTTGATGGCCAATCATTGTTGATATACGTATCTCGAGGATGACCTATATTTTAGAGTATATGTAAAGGTTCTTATTGATATGAAGATTCTAAAGGGTAAATAGACATGGTTTTTATGGAAGAAGCTTGATGAACCTAAACCAAAATACCAGTAGAGAGAAACAGCATAGGTGATCACAAAGGTAGCAGATTGAGTACAGTACCCATAGCAGTTGCATGTTTTAGCTTGACCTATAGGATGATTTTAATTTCGAGGACAAAATTTTTATAAGGTGGGTAGGATTGTAAGCCCCTGAATTTAGGGCTTATATTTTTTTAAATTTTATAAATCAATTATTACAATAGATATTATTATTTATTTATTATTTGATTTAATGCTCTCTACCGTGACTTGGAATTTTAGAGCATCAGGGATGCCAGTCTCTGGAAACTTTCTTCTTGAAGTTTGTAGTAGACGAGATTATCTTTATGTTGATATATCGTGTCCCACTCGAACTTGTTTCCTTGTACTCTTTTTGCTTCGCGCAAGTTCGGGTCAATTTAGAATATTTTAATTATTAATTGAATTTCTACTCTTTTCCTTGATCATCATATGCACGTTACCGTGACTTTTAATTTAGGAGCACCAGACCAGTTGTTTTCTCAGAACCAACTTCTCATGAATGATCTACTCGAGACGCTCTTCACCCATGACCTTCGTGTCCCACTCAGATACTCCATTTTGTGCTCCATTTCCTTCGCACAACTTTCGGTTCAATTTAGGCCAATTAATTATCTACCGTAAAACCTGATTTAAATTCCCATTTAATTTTGGGGCCCGACATCGATCCAACCTAGTCAACCCCAAATATGGACATGGCCAACATGAAGCCTACTACCCGCCTGACACTTGTGTCCCATTTATTTGAGCCCCCACATGCTACTTATTTACCCATGATTATAAATACCTATTTTAATTCAAATATTGCACCATGTCCGATTTTGGCCCAACCCGGCTCCACTGAACCCAACCCCAGCTCCATGTTGCCCTCCATCATGACTGCCCATACCCCCACTGATATTTTTCCTCTACCCTAAATATCTCTTTTTTATGTATAAACATCAATTCTCTCATTTGTATATATATACACATATATATACATACATAAATATATATATAACTCCCACTTTCTCTCTCTTCCAAAATAACTCTTACACACACAAGCCCTTCCCCCAGCAGCCGAACACCCCATCTCTCTCTACTTTCACTTTCTCTCTCCCCCTCATTAATATCTACTTCTCTCTCTTTTTTAATATCTATTTCTCTCTCTCCCTTCTTTATATATTATATGTATACAATAACATATCTCTCTCACCTCACCCTCTCTCTCTCTCTCTCTCCTGTACACACGTACAAACCTGTCTCCCCCTCCTGTACGAGAGCAACCCCCCCTTTCCCATTTTTTTTCCTTCTTCTCCTCTTTACACTCCTTCTTTATTCATTTATTTTTTCTCTTCTTCTTCCTTACTCTTCAAGAGAGCAACACCACCACCATGATCACCAGCCACCACCACCTCCATGAACATCATCACCACCCTCACCATCACCACACCATGCCGACATCCCCCATGGCTTGGCCGAGCTCCTTCCGAACTCTACCTCAGCCACCACCCGAGCTCCCCCATGCCGAGCTCTCACTCTCTTCCTCCTATTCTTCACCACCATTGCCATCACCATCATTCATCACCATCACCATGGCCATCTTCTCCTTCTCTCCTCCAACACCTCATAACCACCACATGTCGCCACCCTCGCCGCCCCGCCGTGTGCCACCGCAGCAGCCAGCGCCACAGCAGCGCAGCAGCTGTGCGCAGCCAGGCGCGCGCGGCAGCAGCCTTGCCAACGCCGTGCCGCCGACGCGGGCCGCCGTGGCCGGCCGCCGCACGTTCCCCGGTGGCCCCCTAGGCCGGGCGCACCACCCTGTGGCGGCCACCATCCTCCGGGATGCGGCGTCTAGGCGATTTCAACGTTTTGCACGGAATCCCGTCGACGCGCGCGCGGACGGAATTCAGAATGTGAGTCTTGTCGCAGCAACTTCGCGTGTGTTTTCCAGGAAATTCGACCGTTGGATCGAAAATTTCTTCGCTCCGTCTCAATCTCGGTATATAGCTCTTCACTCCCCTGAAATTTTACTCGTTTATTTCGTCATTTGATACATCAAAACCGGCCACCAAGTTGACACTTTAAATTGTGTTATTTTTGGACAGTTTTGTGGAGCCGACTTCGTCGACTCGTATCTCCTCCGTCGTAGCTCCGGTTGGCATGCTACCAGTTCCTGTGCGAAGCTGGTATAGCCCTTTTTCTGCCTCCTTTAAGTTTCGTTTCATTATAAGCACGTTTGGTTGGTCGACTTCGACGCCAAAATTGGTCGTTCGAATTCTTAGTGTTGCACTTGTAAAATTCTATTTTTGAACCCGGGACTCCGGATTCAATTTCTGACACCACCAGTAGACTCGTGGCGTCGTTCTAGCCTGTCTTTATATAAAGTTTGTTAGATTTGGAGGACATGGGCTCTGGCACGTATTTCGGTACAAAGCGGGCCCCATAGTCCGGGTCAACGGGACTTTTTGTCGCCGGCTCTTCGGAATCCAATTCTGGATATACCGTTGAGTTCGTATCATCATTCTGGACTCGTTGACATATAATTTGCTAGATTTTTATGGATATTGGTTCCGACACGCATTTCAGTACAAGTCGGATACCGATATCCGGGTCAACGGGTCATTTTGAGATTGGCTCATCGGAATCCAATTATGGATATACCGTTGGGTTCGTATCGTCATTCTAGACTCGTTGACATATAATTTGCTGAGTTTTGAGGACATTGGCTCCGACACGCTTTTCCGTGCAAATCGGTTTCCAATGTCCGGGTCAACGGACCAATTTGAGATCGGGTCATCGGAATCCAATTTCGGAGATACCGTTGAGTTCGTATCATCATTTGGGATTCGTGGACATATAATTTTTTAGGTTTTGTGCACTTTTATTCTGGCACGTTTTTTGGTACAAAGCGGGTCCGACACGGACACCGTTTTGACCTGAAATTACTTTTTTGCTCCTGTGTCCAAATTAGACTTATGGGCAGGCTATTCTAGCTGATTTGACCATTCTGGACACGTTGGTAATGGTTGTTTCACCATCCGATAACATCTGTAGGTTCTCACCATATTCTTATAATCTTTCTCCTTTTGTGGTATTTTGAGATCCATCGATTCCAGTGATTTCACAACCACTGAAATTGAATGTGTTGACCCTGTAGATTTTGTAGAGACTAGCTTTGACCCAGTTTGACCATGGTTGACTAATTTGACTGAACGTCGAAGTAGAGTCAACATTTGACCTAGGTTAGACTAGTTTTGACCCTGGTTGACCACAGTTGACTATTTTAACCAAAGTCAACCGGAGGTCAACCGTAGCCAAAAATTGACTAGAACTGGACCAGAGTTGACCAGTTGACCCAAAGTCAACTGTTAGTCAACGTTAGTCAAGTTCGACCTAGAGTTGACCTAGGGTTGACCAGAGTTGACCAGTTGACCAGAAGTCAACTGTAAGTCAACCCTTGACTTAGATTGGCCTAGTTTGACTTGCCTTGACTTGTCTTGACCTAGTTTGACTTAGTATGACTTGATTTACTTCCAAACCCTTATATTGATACAGTATTCCACCTATAGGTCCTCGAGGCACTGTTCTTGGACCAGTTGACATATTCCACCAGATCACAGGCGAGTACATTCTCTGATAATATTTCTGTTTTATGACATCGTTTATGTTTCTTGTATTTAGTGTAGATACCCTTGTTCTCTTGACACATTATTCACACGGATTGGTATTTCTCTGGATCCCGTCATGAGATGTTATTCCTCGCTTTCCTTGGTATATCTTGTACAAGTCTTTCTTGTTCCTTGTGCATTATATAGACACGATTCCTGCGAAGGCTAGCTACCCTCTCGGAGAATCGTGTGTCATGATGTGTCATGGTTGGATCCACTATACTGGTCGGGGACGGGGAGTATTAGTGTAGATGTGTGGTCATTATCCGCCTTGTTTATTCTTGTAGACCTTGAATGACACCAATCCTACACTCCACGTAGGATTGGCTGATCAGTAGACCTTGTGCAGACCCAAGTCGGCCACATGTTGTAGCTAGTACTCACACACCTGGATAGATGATTCTTGATTCTTGTACATGCCATGATCAGTTTACTTGCCTTATTCTAGCTCTAGATTTACAGCTTACCTTGCCATGATACTCACATGTACATTTCATGATTTTTGTATATTCTCTCTATTTACTGCTACATTTTCAATATCGTATAATTAGAACTGTTATTTGAGATTTGTGCTCGTTCCATCCTGACTGGATATGTTAACAAAATTTTAGGAGTAGTTGTGCCCTCAGTATTGGACTTCACGATGTTGCTAGCTGAGGTGGATCTCACTATTCTTCTATGTGAGTTGCCTGGTAGTTATCCTTAGTTAGTCTTGTTGTTCCTTCGTTATTTTCCGGTCTTATGATCATTGTAGATTCTAGTTGTTCTAGTGATATTGTTATTATTTCTTGTCTTATCTTTCTTAGTTTTTATGATGTGACATGAGTACATTTATAGTTATGGATCTTAGATGTTGTAGTTAGTATAGTATACTTGACAGCGTTCTACCGTCGATACCGCGGCGTAGGCTGGGCGTGGCCCACATATTCGTACCCGTATATACGGGTACGGGTCGTGACAGGGATTGACCTTCTGACCAGGGCAGGAGGAGTATCTCTGGAGTGTGTTTTGGACCACCTCCACCGACCCGACATCGTCGGATGTGAATATAAGGATATCGTCCGTATATGCCAGGTGGGTGATGATCGGGCATCCGCTGGCAGTATAAAAGTGCTGGAAGTTCGGGGTGTGAACCATTTTGTTCAAATTTCTGCTCAATGCTTCTGCCATAATGATGAAGATGGTGGATGATAAGGGATCTCCTTGCCTGACGCCACAACTCAATTTAAAGAATCCGTCGTCTTGTCCGTTGATCACCGTAGAAAACTAGGAGTTACTGAACGATCTCCAGACGATGTTGGTCCAATTTTCTGAGAAACCAAAGGCCCTAAAAATCCAGATCATGAATTGCCAATCCATCATGTCATAAGCTTTCTCCATGTCCAATTTGATCGCGATGTTGCCACCTCTAGCAGGATGCTTCATGCAGGTGATTAACTCTTGGATAAGCATGATGTTATCCTGGATGTTTCTACCTCGGACGAAGCCACTTTGCTCCTCAGAGATAATCTTGGGAAGAAGGTCTGACATACGGGAGGCGTTGATCTTAGACATGATCTTGTTTGTGAAGGTGCACAGACTAATGGGGCGGAAGTCACAAAATGTCTCTGGGTTATCTATTTTCGGGATGAGGATGAGGTTGGCTGAAGAGATGGCTCTGGGGTAAGTAGCTCCCTGGAAAAAGGCAGTAGCCGCTTCATGGATGTCTTTCTTGAGGATATCCCAGTACTTGCGAAAAAATACCCCCGAAAATCTTTCTAACCCTGGCGCACTGTGTGCATCCAGTGCCCAGACCGCGTCTTTCACCTCCTGCTCGGACGGAGGGAGGTCCAACCGGGTGTTATCATTGTCGATAATTAGGTGGGGTATCGCAGCCAGGATGTTATTGTCCCTGAAGACCCTGTCTTTGGTGAAGAGCTGGGCATAGAACTTCTCTGCCGCTGCATGAATACCCCGTTGGTTGCTGATGATGTTACCCGATTCGTCTGCGATCTGATGTTGGGTGAGTTTCTGTCTACGGCCGTTGGCACAGGCGTGGAAGTAGGCTGTGTTTTTGTCCCCCTCGTATATGTTTCCTTCTTGTTCTTAGATTTTTGTGACTGTGAGATTGGGGTTCACCCCTTCACAGTTTCATATATACACAAACACACATATTTTATATAATTCCTTTCTTTTCCTTCTCCTTTATATATACATGTATAAATATATATATATCCTATTATATATATTTTTGAATTGAATGTATATGAATATATTTGATTTTGATATAGGATATTAGCCTATGGTTGGTGAGTTAGTTAGGATTGACCCAATAGGCCTAACTTGGCACAGTTGACTAGCAAGTTGACCAAGTTGACAAAAGTCAACTTTTGGTCAAACTTGATCTAGACTTGACCCAAATGGACTTAAAATGACTAGATAACTCAAATTTGACCTAATCTTGGAATAATAGACTAGTTGACTTAGGGTTGACCTAGTTTGACCAGAATAGTTGACCAAGGTTGACTATTCTTGAGCATAGTCAACTATTTCGGTCAAACTAGGTCAACCCTAAGTCAACTAGTCAATTATTCCAAGATTAGGTCAAACTTGAGTTATCTAGTCATTTTAAGTCCATTTGGGTCAAGTCTATGTCAAGTTTGACCCAAAGTTGACTTTTGTCAACTTGGTCAACTTGCTAGTCAACTATGCCAAGTTAGGCCTATTGGGTCAATCCTAACTAACTCATCAACCATAGGCTAATATCCTATATCAAAATCAAATATATTCATATACATTCAATTCAAAAATATATACAATAGGATATATATATTTATACATGTATATATAAAGGGGAAGGAAAAGAAAGGAATTATATGAAATATGTATGTTTGTGTATATATGAAACTGTGAAGGGGTGAACCCCAACCTCACAGTCACAAAAATCTAAGAACAAGAAGGAAACATATATATATATATATATATATATATATATATATATATATATATATATTATATATATATATATATTATATATATATATATGTGTGTGTGTGTGTGTGTGTGTGTGTGTGTGTGTGTGTGTGTGTGTGTGTGTGTGTGTGACAGCGAGGGGGACAAAAACACAACCTACTTCCACGCCTGTGCCAATGGCCGTAGACAGAAACTCACCCTACATCAGATCGCAGACGAATCGGGTAACATCATCAGCAACCAACGGGGTATTCAAGCAGCGGCAGAGAAGTTCTATGCCCAGCTCTTCACCAAAGACAGGGTCTTCAGGGACAATAACATCCTGGCTGAGATACCCCACCTAATTACCGACAATGATAACACCCGGGTGGACCTCCCTCCGTCCGAGCAGGAGGTGAAAGATGCGGTCTGGGCACTGGATGCACACAATACACCAGGGTCGGACGGATTTTCGGGGGTGTTTTTCTGTGAGTGCTGGGATATCATCAAGAAAGACATCCATGAAGTGGTTACTGCCTTTTTCCAGGGAGCTACTTACCCTAGAGCCATCTTTTCAGCCAACCTCATCCTCATCCCGAAAATAGATAACCCAGAGACGTTTCGTGACTTCCGCCCCATTAGTCTGTGCACCTTCACCAACAAGATCATCTCTATGATCATCGCCTCCCGTATGTCAGACCTTCTTCCCAAGATTATCTCTGAGGAGCAAAGTGGCTTCGTCCGAGGTAGAAACATCCAGGATAACATCATGCTTACCCAAGAGTTAATCACCTACATGAAGCATCCTGCTATAGGTGGCAACATCGCGATCAAATTGGACATAGAGAAAGCTTATGACAGGATGGATTGGCAATTCATGATCTACATTTTCAGGGCCTTTGGTTTCTCGAAAAATTGGACCAACATCGTCTGGAGATCGTTCAGTAACTCCTAGTTTTCTACGGTGATCAACGAACAAGCCGACGGATTCTTCAAATCGAGTCATGGTGTCAGGCAAGGAGAACCCTTATCATCCACCGTCTTCATCATTATGGCAGAAGCAATGACCAAAAATTTGAACAAAATGGTTCACACCCCGAACTTCCAGCACTTCCATACTGCCAGCGGATGCCCGATCATCACCCACCTGGCATATGCGAACGATATCCTTATATTCAGATCCGACGATGTCGGGTCGGTGGAGGTGGTCCAAAACACACTCCAGAGATACTCCTCCTGCTCTGGTCAGAAGGTCAATCCCTCCAAGAGCGTCATCTATGCCCATCACAACATCAAGAGAGAGAACGCGGCTAGCATCTCCAATATTACCTCTTTCGCCATTAAACACCCTCCGTTCCAATACCTCGGATGTCCCCTCGTGTACGGTAAATCTAACTTGGACATTTTTTAGGACCTGATTAACAGAATCAGGAAAAAACTGGAGGGGTGGCACAACACAACCTTATCCCCAGGCCGCAAGATGATCCTCATCAAACTTGTTCTCACTTCCATTCCTATATATACCCTGGCAGCGTGCTCCCCTCCCAAGAAGGTACTCTCCCTGATAGAAAGCATCCTTAGCGACTTCTTTTGAGGGCACAGTGGAGGCCACGTCAAGCATCATTGGGCTAGTTGGGACACCATGGCTAGACCAACCGAGGAAGGGGGCATGGGCTTCACTAAACTTTCTCACATTGTGGACGCCTTCTCTATAAAGCTGTGGTGGAAGCTTCGTCCGTCAGTGGGCCGGATATGAGGCTGAAGATTGCATCCGTCGTCAAGGTCTGAAGATCGACCACAAAGCAGATTTACTGAGATGGTCCACCAAAATCTAGGGATGCTTCTCCGTGCGATCGGCCAGACATGTGGCCCATGGTCCAGGGACGCGTTCTCCGATCATGGCTGCCTTCTGGCAGAATTGCATCTCCAAGAAGTGGTCCATCCTCTTTTGGAGGGCATTTAAGAAAAAGCTCCCTACTGATGACAATCGGTTTACAATTGGGTTCAGCTTAGCGACTGCATGCCATTGTTGTTCAGAGCGTCAGACGGAAACCGTCGATCACATCCTCTGTCAGGGGGAACTAGCCGTCAAGGTGTGGCGAGTTCTGTCCCAGCGTTGCAGTCAGGCTCAAGGAGACGGGTGCCTCTACGATCTATTGGCTGGCTGGACACCCGTGTCCCACGGACACCTGATCGTTACAGCAGCTACCACGTGTGTCTTGTGGAAGAATCGTAACAAGGTGAGATACGAGGGCCACTAGTATAACGCAGACAAGATCATATGGGAGGTCCTCCAGCAGTGCGGTAAGATCAGGAACGTCTGTAAGCATGGTCAGACAGACTTTTGGGTTTCTCTTCTTTCAGAACTTCCTGTTTTCAGCTTTTGGTGGTATACTTGTATAGGCGTCGGCATGTTGTGCCTAGGGGTATACTTGTATAGGCTTCGACATTTTGAGCCTTTATGAATAAGAGTGGGAGTTTCCATATATATATATATATATATATATATATATTTATTTATTTATTTATTTATTTTATTTTATATATATATATATATATATATATATATAGAGAGAAAAATTCTTCAATACATCCAATGTAAAAATTTGTATCGATACATCCCAAATCTGAATCATTGGACGTTGATCCAACGGTTCAGATTAATGCCGAAGTCAAAGTAACCGGTAAAGTCAAAGTAAACAACTTTCATTTTTTTAATGCATTTTCAATGCAATTGTTTGGGATGTATTTATACATCCCATGTATCGTAGAAGGACCCATATATATATATATATATATATATATATATATATATATATATATATATATATATATATATATATATATATATTAATATATATATATATATTAATATATATATATATATATATATATATATATATATATATATATATATATATAATGGAAACGATTTTATTGAAAAGGAGGATGGGCTCACAAGGAGCAATACAACCTAAGGCCGGGCCGAACCACACAAAAGGCCCAGAATCACAAAAAGGCTAAACGGGGGCCGGGTACACAGACCCGGTTCTAAATTTAAAAGGAATCAGAAAAAAGGGGGAAAACCGCTGGTCCCGAAGCAGGCACGTGGATCGAGGGAAAGGCACGTGGCCCTAGGGGAAGGCACGGGGCCCGAGAGGGGGGGCCCGAGGAGACCCTCGGGACTCCCGCGCGCATGCCAGCGCGAGAGAGGGTGGGACCGACCACCGCGGCGGCTGGGGAAAGCTCCACGGCGGCGCGGGGGGGGCGAGCAACACCAGAGGGGGCTCCACACCGGCGTGAACGAGGCTGGTCCACGCGGGGCCCGAGGGGGCAGAGCCAGGCGAGGGGCCCGGGGGGGCCGGGGCTCGACCCGAGGGGGCTCGGGCTGCCACCGAGGAGGGCGGGGGGGACGTCGCCGGGGGCGACTCTACAGCGGCGACTCCACGGCGTGGAGCCACGTCGAAGGCCAGGGCCCGGGGGCGACTCCACGGTGGGGAGCTGCGGCTTAGACCAGAGACTAGCGCGTCCCACCGCGGCGAAGGACGGGGACGAAGGGGCGAGAAGACGCCGGAGCACCATACCGGAGGGGGAGATCCTGCGGGACTATACCGCGAGGGGGGGCGAAAGGCCACGGCGGGTGAAGAGTATTGCTGCAGCGAGGGAAGAAGACCGCAACGGCGAGGGCTGGCGAGAAGGATTCGCCGGAGGAGGGGATCCAGCTGGGCTGGACCGCGGAGGAAACTCGACCGAGATTGGACGGGGACGGCGCCGGACCCCAGAGGAGGCGACCGCGGGCGGCCTAGCAGTAGTACTGGATCTGGTTCGTAGGGAACGACCCTCGTGACGACGCGACGGGGTTGCCGAGAGCCGCCGGGTCGAACCATCGGGCTCCCAGCCGAACCCAGTACCACCGCAGGGTGGCTGGATCCTGCCAGAGGACCCTGCCTGGGAGGGCGGCACGGCGGGAGGAGCAACGGAAGTAGGAAGGTGGTCTGCAACTGCTGCGGGAGGAGGCGCGACAGGCGGGAGCTCCGGAAAGACTGCCTCTCCCTGACCGAGGGGAGGCACCGGCGGAGGGGCAAAGGTGGGGGGGCGGAGAGGGGAACCGACTGGAGAGGAGCTACCGCAAGGGCGGGGGGAGCCCTGGCCGAGGGAGAGGGAGGAGGTGGAGGATATTCAAAAGGAATCGAAAAAAAGGCGGGAAACCGCTGGTCCCGAAGCATGCACGTGGACCGAAGGAAAGGCACGTGGCCCTAGGGGAAGGCGCGGGGCCCAAGGGGGCAGTGCGGGGCCCGATAGGGGGGGCCCGAGGAAACCCTCGGGGCTCCCGCACGTATGCCAGCGCGATAGAGGGTGGGACCGACCACCGCGGCGGCTGGGGAGAGCTCCACGGCGGCGCGGGGGGGCGAGCAACACCAGAGGGGGCTCGACACCGGCGTGAACGAGGCCGGTCCATGCGGGACACGAGGGGACAGAGCCAGGCGAGGGGCCCGGGGGGGCCGGGGCTCGACCCGAGGGGGCTCGGGCTGCCACCGAGGAGGGCGGAGGGGACGTCGTCGGGGGCGACTCCACGGCGGCGACTCCACGGCGTGGAGCCGCGTCGTTGTCCAGGGCCCGAGGACGACTCCACGGCGGGGAGCTGCGACTTTGACCAGAGGCTAGCGCGTCCCACCGTGGCGAAGGACGGGGACGATGGGGCGAGAAGACGTTGGAGCACCACGCCGGAGGGGGAGATCCTACGGGACCAGACCGCGAGGGGGGGCGAAAGGCCACGGCGGGTGAAAAGGATCGCTGCAGCGGGGGAAGAAGGCCACAGCGGCGAGGGCTGGCGAGAAGGATCCGCCGAAGGAGGGGATCCAGCTGGGCCGGACGGCGGGGGAAGCTCGACCGAGATTGGACAGGGACGGCGTCGGACCCCGGAGGAGGCGACCGCGGGCGGCCTAGCGGTAGTACTGGATCTGGGTCGTGGGGAACGACCCCCACGACGACGCAGCGGGGTTGCCGAGAGCCGTCGGGTCGAACCATCGGGCTCCCGGCCGAACCCAGTACCACCGCAGGGTGGCTGGATCCTGCCAGTAGGACCCCGCCTGGGAGGCGGCGCGGCAGAAGAAGCGACGGGAGTAGGGAGGTGGTCTGCAACTGCTGCGGGAGGAGGCGCGACAGGCGGAAGCTCCGGGAAGACTGCCTCTCCCGGACCGAGGAAAGGCGCCGGCGGAGGGGCGAAGGTGGGGGACGGAGAGGGGAACCGATTGGGGAGGAGCCACCGCAAGGGCGGGGGGAGCCATGGCCGAGGGAGAGGGAGGAGGTGGGGGATCAAGTGCTGGATGGACGGAGGGAGGGGCTGCGTCCACGGAGGAGGACTCCAGGATGCCGGGAAGCGGGGGAGGAGGAGGGGGACCAGGAGCGGGAGGGGCGAAAGGAGGGGCTGCGGGCAGCGCAGCGGCGAAGACGGCTACAGCTCCGGCAGAGGGCGACGGAGCTGGGCCTAGGAGGGAGGGGGCCGAAGAAGCCCGAACGCTCTGACTACGGCGACACCGACGACGCCGAGGACATCGGCCTCTCCGCGGAAGGGGGAGGAGGGGGGAGGCTGCCGCACCGCGGACAGCCGCTGTGAGCGGGGGCTCCCCATGGGTGGGACGGCCGGGGGGCGGCCGGCCAAGCGCCGAAACCGGGATGGCCAGAGGAGAAGGAGGCCTCGCAGCCTGGAGGGGGACGCCGGTGAGCGTCCGGAAACCGCCCGGGGGGAGGACGAGCGATGCAAGCCCAGAACCCGTGCTCCATAATCATGATATATATATATATATATATATATATATATATATATATATATATAAACCTAGAATATATATGTAAAGGTATATCAAAACATATAAGGATCAAAACCTACCTACAAATTGAACCTAAACTAACATTCATGTATCAAACCCCAATTAAAGCACAAACACAAACCCACATACCTAACCCAAATCTCAACTCAACAACACATATACTCAATACCTCAAGTAAAACCTCAACTCAATCTATATTCAGAAAACAGAATATCTAACTAAATCAAAACTAATATAACCATATATATAAATATTTGATACAATATCTCTATATACTAATCTCAGAAAACCGGAAACCCAACCAACTCAATATCTAAAATCCAAAATACACAACCAAATCTCACGAAACTTGACAAACTTAAAGGTGTACACGTGTGTGACATGCTCGAGTACTCACAGGGTCTAACCCGTATCCATATCGTGTCCAGTCAGTGCGTATCGCACGGGGACGTACGCGCGTGCACGGTATCAGCCGAATCAGTGCAGACACGATAACTTCGCGAATACTCAACGAAATCTCATGAAATTTCACGAGAATGGGGGCAGAGGTTGCCCCCACATGTCGATAAAATTTTGTGCCAAATCGTGTTGTATCCATCGAGTTATGACACTCAGACTGCAGGGGTTGTATGTACGCACGCGTGCGGCCTCGTGGTCGCTTGTCGACGTCCGTAGCTCGTGACACGAGCTACGTCATACCACGTGGTCAAGTTCCTGGGTAGATTAGTTCTAGGAATTCATGTCTGTGGTCCTGGAATGAGTCCTAGTCGCGTCATGTCCGCGAACGAAGGCCGTACCAGCAGCAATTTCCTACGCGCGAGCACGGTTCAGCCGACCGGTGCGCGTTGGATTTCTTCGCCTACACTCCATGAAACGCCATTTAGGAGCACGTGGACAGAGGTTGCCTCCATGTTTCCATGAAATTTTATGCGAAACCATGTCCTATGCGTTGAGTTATAACACTCGTACAGCAGGGCATGTACGGGGCTGTACACGGAACTCGTGCACGCGTGTCCGTGTCCAATTCGGACATCGAAAACGAACCAAAATGAGATCCGTCTTCACGAAAGTTGTTTCAAACATACACGGCAACAAATTCATGAAAACGAAATAGAAAAATATGAACTTTCAATTCTAAGTGGCATTTCGTCGAACTCGTGTCACAATACACCGACACGCGTTCGATACGCCTATCAAACGAATACAAAAACCTACCAAACTTCATGTACAAGTCTGGGGTACCTATATAGATGCATCTACGAAGAAAAATTGGTATTTACAGGTGTTTAGAGGGGTTTACCTATTGAGAGTCAATATCTCAGTGAAACGAGCCTCCAAACGCGTCGATACCAATTTTCTCCGGTCCAACGCCTTCTATCCCTTACTAGCAAGTCTTCAGCAGGTTCCTCTCCTCCCAATGATCGCAACGCACTTCGTTTGAATGGATTTGGATGAGAAATGAGAAATTTGGACTTTTGGAAGAGGAGGGCAATTTCTAGGGTTTGTGAAACTTGACGGCTACAAGTTTTTCACATAAAAGAGGGGGGGCCACCATGCAATTAAAACCCATGTGAAGCCCATTAGCAAAAAGACCAAAAAGCCACAAGTAAAAATAGCCAAAAATTGATTTAATTTGTTTCCTAATTAGGACTAATGCTCTAAATTGAATTCTAATTAGCTAAATAGGTTTCTAATCACATGGTTAGTCTTCTAATCAAGGCTAACTAAGGTTAAACCATTGCTACTACCAAAAGTACTACTCAAAACCAAAATACCAATCAATTAAAAAAAAACAATCAAAAATTTAAAATTATCACACAATTACTAAAATACCCCAATTTAGAAAAGTGGTGGTTACAGGCATGCTACCCAACTTATAAAATTTCCACTAATATTGGCTTTGAATCAATAGAACATATAGAATATTTTCCTAACCTCTATAGTATCCAAAAACTGTAATCATGTCTAAAGTCATTTTACCGAGAATTTATGCCTCGCTAGTGTACACCTGGCTGTAGTAAACCCTTGATTTCGTGACTCAAATATGATATAACATCGGATATTTTAATAACTATATCCAATATTGACATAAAGATAACTAAGATCAAAAGTGGACAACTAAGACATAGTTTTAACCACATTCGATAACCTACGTTTACTTCAACTTTAGGGGTCGTGCCTCGCTAGTGCGATGTTGGCTGTAAGTCATATATATATCTTAAATTTCAGAAAGCGGACTCAATTTATAAGGATAATCGAATCATGTTAGGCTCAAAAGTCAAAGGATGGAAATAAAGTATAGACTCTTAGGAAAACAATTTTATGGTTAATGATAAGGTGCTACGGATCCTATGATATGACGAGGATAATTAGAGAGAGCAGACAACAAAATTTACACAAATGATCAAGAATGAAGTTGAATCATAGAAAGTCCTAATTTATCCAGCGAATAGTCTACCTACCTTGGATCCTACCATCATGTCAAAACACAATGGTATATCCTTCTATGAAAATTCTTCAATGTTACCTAATAGGGTTTAGGATTTAGTAAATTCCTACCTAATCTCACGGCATATATAGCAACCTTACTACCCAATAGTCAAATTGAATAAGGGACTCCTAGTCCTAGTGTATACCTAATCATAGTCATCGAATCAATCCTAATTGTGAATGACCATTTCCTAATCGCAGGCTCGCAGATAACGTACTACCACGAGTTCACATAATTTGCGAAAACTGACCTACATGGGCCACCACAAAAACTTGTCACGACCCGTACCCACTTTTTGGGATACGAGTGTGTGTCCAAGCCAGCCTACACCGCAGTGTCGGCAGTAGAACGTTGTCAAGGCCATGATGCTCAATATCACATAAACTAATAACTTTCTACTCATTCACAATAACTAAATTAACTTACAATATTTACAAGTTTTATATTTAAAAAATTAAAATGTTCTTACAAATATTGAAAATGTCTATAACACATCTATTTAACTAATCTATAGGTTTTGGCCTGCAAGTACACCCGTGTCTCCCCAATGCTAAGAGTAGTCGCAGCTAACCTAAAAAATATTATTTTTCAATCAGGAATGGAACAAGTACAATCCAAACATAAAGTTCCAAAAATATGATAACGACTATAAAAATAGTGAATAGAGAATGACATACATGATGAAAGAAATGAACTACAAAATATGATAGGGAAAGTAAGGTAAAACAACTAACATGAACTATAAAGAGAAATAAACATGGAAACAAAACATAACATCTACGTGATTTGAAGTACACCTTTCGATATGTGATCAGGCTGGTCCACTACACTGTAGGGTCTACATCGGATTTGCATCATTAAGGTCTATATTACATAAAATAAAATACGGTCTACACTATCTATATTGTATGAAATAAAACACAGTCTACACTATCTATGGCATGAAATAAAGCACGATCTATGGGTTGATCAAATATCTACTTAGTACATATTTCTCCATCCGACTACTACTCACGGATTAGTTACAAAAATAAATCACGAAACACGGTAAAATAAAACATGGCATCATGAAAAAAAATCCATATGACAACCCGTGTGCTGACTGTGTCAAGAATCAAATATGTATCACTAATCATGCAATTACAGTAATTAGCACACAATAAAGACTAGTTTCTTACTAAAAATATCGGAAGGGTCGAAGTGGTTTAGAAGTGGCCTGAAACTTGCACACAACAGAACTAGTCTATTCTATAAATCTTTTCGTAGAACGGACGTCCCGAACAAACCGTTTGGAACTGTTGGCGTAGCGAATTGGAAATAAAAATAGACACAGAGATATTTCTACTAGTTTTGGTTTCACAAAAAGATAAGGTCATAAAGTACACAAAACCTTATCTACAAAACAGCGTACCTGCTATGATGAATTCAGACTTGGTTTTCAAACTTTATGTGACTTCTAAAATCTACAACTCCTTACAAAGTTGTTGTGGCTATTAGAGGGCTTGGTAGGGTTTTAGAGGATCATGTTAGCTTCAAAAAGAATATTCGTGGAGCATCACGGAAGGTCGAAAAGGAGTCGAAACTATCAGTACGCTATAAGGTGCTGTCGGCGGCCAAGGCTAGGAGGGAATTTCGGAATTTGACTTTTGGGGGAGAGGTGGCAACTAAAATATTAGGTTAAAATATAATTTTTAAGGCTTATATATGTTAGGATTTGTCTAAGAAAGATTTTAGAAAAGTTTGGTGAGATTTGGTTGCACCATTTGAAAGATATGCATGTTTGAATCAATAAGTAATTAATCAGTTTCCTAATTTAAAAAGTCAATGGTGGGTTGCTTGAAATCTATTATGGTTTTACAAAATTCTCCAAAAATTATTATAAAGTTATCCTAATTAGTTATGGTAACCTATTATAGGCTCAACTAAGGCTAATTGAACTAGTTATATGCCTATAGGGTTTATGGAATTGAAATTGACTCTTGAAAAGATATTTAATGGGCCTTATGTGCCATTTGAAAATAAATAGCACATGAGAACTCAATTGAGTTGGACACCATTGGCATGTATGTAGTAGGCTCAAAATAGATCAAAATTATATAACAGGTTGAATGGTTTGGATCGAATTTGGGCCTCAAATCGAAATTGGAAAATAGATCTAATTTTACGGTAAGGGCTAAAATGACCATTTTGACCCCAAATTTGTGCAAGAAATATGTAGTGCAAGAGAACATGTTTGAATAGGACATGATATATCAAAATGAAGGTAGACTCGTCTAAAACATGAATATGGAACTTGTTTTGAGAAATTGATAATTATTGTGCTTCAAAAATCAAAGCTACAGTAAAGTACCTATATAATCAATATTGATTAAAAAATATAGTTTAATATTAAATAACCATATTAAATAACAAAAAATAATATCCAAAAATTAAGGGGCTTACATCTTCCTAGATTGAATTGGATTCGTGGCCCCGGAGTGTCGATCGAGGAACTAAGCATTATGCACAAGTTGTCCATGACCATGTATGCATATGCAACTAAGCTATAAAGAAAAAAACATATCATACAATATAAAACTTAAGTATTATGCCTCATTCTATTGAGTCACAGCTCGTAAAACCAACTACCTAATTCAAGGACTTGCTATCTGCCAAATCCAGGGACTTGTCAAATCCAGGAATTTACCATATGTTTTATTATGTTTTCTTCCAGCAGTAGCTCGACATGCTCACTGCCTATTATAGGGACTTACCATAAATGGAAACACAACAGTACCCGATCTTTGCTATAATAATACAACAAAATCAATATTATTTTATAATAGTTTAAAAGCAATGTGATTGATTATCTTTTATTTTTCTAAAAGAATTTTTTATTTTTTTTAGAAGGGGCACCTTCTTAATTTTTGTCAGGGCAACAAAATGTCTGGGTGGTCGCAAATGAGGACTTGGGACAATGTCTACTGGTTTTTTTTGGAGTCGGATCGACGTACAGGGATCGCGGGATGGTTCACCTCGGAGGCTCCACGGAGGGGGCGGTGTTGGAAGAATGAAGTGCGACATGATTTTATGCTCGAGGAAGGAGTTGAGGTATAGTTAGGGGAGTTGTGTTCAAGAATAGAGAGATAGAAGAGATAAAAGAATATATTTTGGTTTATGTAAGATGGGAGAGTGGGGGTCGGTTACTTGATTAGAATGGGATTATAGTTAGTTTAGGTACTTAGTGTAGGTTTAGATATCATTGAATCCTAATTGGAGTTAGCTTAATAAAAGATAAGTTTATTTATATTTATATATACAAATATATATATTATAACATTTATTATTATTATTTACTTTATTATTATTAACTTTATATATTTCTTATTTAACTTATTAATATCTAAATTTTAGTTATTTTATCTATTTATTTATTCATTTAGCTAATTTTTAATTACCTATTTAAAGTCTAGTTTAATAATTGAACATCTATGGAAATTGAGATTTAGAGAAAAGGTTTATAGGGGACCAGATGTCACCTCAGTCCCAAAGTATATAGGACCAACATGTGAATATGACAGCTAGTATGCATACGAAAGCTACCCCAATATATATAACCTACAAAACATATTATGTTGCATATGAAGTCCAGCTCATATCAATATGTCACATAACTATCATAACAGATCTCATGAGCAAAATAAAGATAATAATTAAACAAAAAGCAGCAATGATATAAAAGTACAAAAATAAATATCAAGTAATATTGATAGTCGGATGAAAATAAATCCACTACCAAATGACCATTATAAAGTGAAAGCAGTAAATAGTCCAAAAACAGAATGCAATAAAAGAAAATAACAAAAAGAGATGATCCAACTTAAATGACATCAAGGTAACTCTGATGGCAAGACGTCCTCGTCTACTAGAACAGAATCAGGTCCAATTTCATACTCTTTTGGATACTTCTGGTCGTCCAAGCATGAAAGAAAACCAGGACTCAGTGAGACGTAGCAAGATACAAACAACATGATATATAAACTGAAATATATAAATATGCAAGGGGTTGTTTAAAACCATATAAGTGCATAATTTGAGGACAACTTTCACACGCATGTACAAGGTAGAATGAATAAGATATATACATATGTTGGAATTATTCAATAATTATGGGGCCACACATGTAAAATTAATTGTGTTTGGGCTATCTAAATAATTAAGCCAAATTAAAGTGGTCTATATGGAAATTGGCTTAAGGGTATAATTGTCATGGAATTAATGTGTAGATACCGGAGATAATTCTAATTTGATGAGGGGCCAAATTAGAAATATCACAACACACATATCTATATATATGTGTATTCATTAGGGTTATGGTCCCCAACTCATACGGCCACCAAGAGAGGGTTTCTCTATTCTCTTCTGTATCCCCATCAACAAAGAGAGGAACAAAGATTTAATCTTTGTTATTAAGGGCCGTAGCGGGTTGGAAGATCAAATCCCACAAAGAAAAATATCTGCTTCAAGATCCGTCAAGCAAAGACAATGGATTCAGGTACGCTTCCGCAATCAATTTAATTTATGTTCTTCATCTCATAAATCGACAGGGCACAACAAATTACTAACAAATGGTATCAGAGGCTCCTTGTTTGATTTATGAGATTGAAGGTTTAGATTTAATTTTTCTTGTTATTTTGGAACCCTAGATAATATGATTGAGGGTTCTGTTTGTTTGATCAAAATTTTTATGACTATCACTTTAGATTCCTTCTTATACATATTGTTTAAGTTTTAGTATAAATCGAATCATTTTTTTTGTTCAGATTGTTGGATAATAATTGGTTTTGACAACTTTTCAACGAACAATAAATTTCTAACACGTGAACCACAATTCCTTTGTATGATGCTGTCGTTCCTATATTTCATATATTTTATGCTTTCTTCAAATATAATAGTGGACATTAGAATGTCATTGCTTTTTAATCTTGTCCATCACATGCTTCTACTTCTGGCCGGAGAGATTCGAATCTTTTCGTTATATACTGTTGGGGTTTCGAAAATTGAAGTTCAACACTATTAACCAAGGATTAGGGTTTGGTGAAGCCTCATTAATTATTAATTAAAATGCCTATGATTCTTCCAGAAAGAAATAAAGTTTGTAGCTTTGGTTGTTTTCGTTTGATAAAATCTATGATTCTTCCATGAGATCATATAAAGTCTGTTACTTTTGGTGTTTACCTTTGATAAAATCTATGATTCTTCCATGAGATCATATAAAGTTTGTAGCTTTGGGTGTTTTCCTTTTGGTAGATACTGGTGATTCTTTTTAGCTCGGGAACGGAAATCTTGAGGAAGGATAGGATAACTGGGAAAAGTTTGAATTTTTGGTGGATTCCGATACTGCAGTTGTTAATGAATTATTGATTTCTCCATATTTATCGCTTTATTCTCTTTCTAATGTTTGCTTTTGGTAGAAAGTGTTGGAATTATTAAATAATTAAAGAAGATATTTTTTAAAATATATGATTGTTTTTTTAAATTAAAATTAGGATTTTACCTTTGGTAGATTATTTTATTTAAAATAATCCTTATAGATTATTTGATATAATCTGTTAATGCATATATTTGACCTTCTATAGATTGTTCTATTTAAAGTAATCCGTATGCATTATTTGATATTATCTTTGGATGCATATCCTCCATAGATTATTTCATGAATTTTGTTATAGTGATAATATCCAATTTTGCCAAATTAAAATTCATGATTATGCTTTTGATTACTTTATTTGAGTAATAATCTTATGAATATGCATGTATATAAAGTTTTGGATATGATTCAGTTTTGTAAAATTTAGTCAACATTCAATTTTTTTTGGTGCCTTTTATGACTAGAAATAGTTGTCCAATATTCTAAGTAGACTCATTGAAACAAGATGTCGCCAAAGTGACCTCTCTTGCGTAGATAGTCTATGAGGGATGTCGGATGTTTGTGTGTGTAGATTCATGCGGGTATTAGCCGGCCCAAAGGAAGGTTAATACTTGGCCGAATTACACACATACTTGTGGTGATAAATGTGTGACAATTATATGGTTTACATGTGAATAATAACCCGATCCATAGATAGGCTTATTATTTGACATAAATTATTGTCAACATTTGATCACTACACCAAGAGTACCACTTGCAGTTAATATCACTGTCCAAAGACTTGATATTAATGATGTACTAGGTATCTTGAGATGGGGTTCACCATTATTTGAATTTGTTTGACTATCTTTTATTCTTTGGTTATTAATTAGAGCATATTTATTTATTTATTTTTTGCTCTCTTTTCAGCTAGTGTTGCTACAATATCTGTTAATCTGAACTCAATTCCAATGCTTAACGGGACAAACTTCAAGGACTGAAAAGAGAACATATATATTGTTCTCGGCTGTATGGATCTAGACCTTGCACTTAGGATTGAGCATCCCACTACTCCTAAGGATGACAGTTCATCTGGTGATAGAACGAACTTTGAGAAGTGGGAACGCTCAAACCGCATGAGTCTAATGATCATAAAGCGCGGTATTCCAGAGGCATTCAGGGGTGCAGTATCTGATGAGGTTACTAATGCCAAACAATTTCTTGCTGAAATCGAGAAGCGATTTGCAAAGAATGATAAGGCGAAAACAAGCACACTTTTGTTGCGCTTGATTACCATGAAGTATAAAGGCAAAGGTAACATAAGGGAGTACATCATGGAGATGTCTCATATTGCTTCAAAACTTAAGGCACTTAAGCTCGACTTGTCGGATGACTTGCTCGTTTATTTGGTATTGCTCTCACTTCCTACACAGTACAATCAGTTCAAGGTCAGTTACAACTGTCAAAAGGAAAAATGGACTCTAAATGAGCTCATTTCGTACTGTGTACAAGAAGAAGAGAGATTGAAGCAAGATAAAACTGAAAGTGCTAATTTGGCTACCACCCCTAAAGACAAGTATAAGGGCACTAAGCGAAAGAATACAGAAGCTACTAAGGGTCCAGTGCAAAAGAAACAACAAACTGAAGCTAATGGTTGTTTCTTTTGTGGCAAGCCGGGACACGTAAAGAAAGAATGCACAAAGTACCACGCATGGCGTGTAAAGAAAGGTACATTTCTTAATTTGGTATAATTTAGCTTTAGTATTAAGAAACACATGGTGATTAGATTTTGGTACAACTACTCACATCAGTGTTTTTATGCAGGGTTGCCAGATCTACCGAAAGCCAATTGATGGTGAAAGATACATCTATGTGGGAGACGGCAAGTCGGTAGAAGTGGATGCAATAGGACAAATTTTGGATATTAGTTATTATTGGATTTGATAGACAATTTTATCTAAAGCTTTTATTGTACCGTCTTTTAGACGAAATTTAGTTTTAGTTTTTTTGTTTGACAATCTTATTTATCATTGTTCATTTGGAAACAATAAAGTTTGATCTATCTTTAAATTCAAAATAATGTTGGTATTATTTTTATTTTTTTTAAATGTTCGTGACATGCTATTATCACTTGAAACTATTGCGTCCTATAAAGAAATCTTGCATATGGAACCACGTGGTACTAAACACAAAAATAAAGAATTTTTTTTTTAGACGAGAAGTGTAATATTTTTTGAGGATGTTGAGTTTGGGGGAGAAATAAAGTCAATGACATTGCCTTTTGAGGAGAAATCGATTGCGATTCCTACTATCACTTTTGACGATGTGCAAGATTCTGTAATGATCAAGAAGTGAATTCGGAGCCTCAATAAGACAATGTCGAATTACCTCTATAAGTCGATGTTGAGCTACCTCAACAAGACAACATTAAGGCACCCCCCATTCAAGATTAGGTAATTGTTTCTGAGAAACAAACTCAACAACCTCAAGAGAAGAGAAAAAGATTGTTTTTTAAAGAGACTTTCTCTTCGGTTTCTTTGAAAGACTCTTTTAAACCAATCATAATACTTGTTGTACATTTTAATATTGAGTTACATCAAATGGATGTCAAAATTGTGTTTCTCAATGGTAACATCGACGAAACAATATATTGTGCAGCCAGAAAACTTTGTGTCGGGAGATCCAAAGAATATGGATTGCAAACTGACAGAATCTATTTATAGACTCAAGCAGGCTTCTCGTCAAAGACACTTTGAGTTTTAACAAGTGACTATCTCGTTTGGTTTTGAGATGAACACTGTTGAAGATTGTGTGTATCACAAGTTCAGTAGGAGTAGAAATAATTTTCTGGTTTATATATTGATTGAAGTATTTAATGCAAACCAGGTAATACCTCTCATTAAAGGAGAAAAATTCAGTCTCAAATAAGTGCCCTAAGGTTAGCCTTAAAATTAAGAAAATACAATAGATTTTTCCTTTATAATGAGTTGTAGGGAGTCTAATGTATGCTCAAGTATATACACGTCAGGATATTGCGTATATATTAGGATGTTAGGCAGATATTTAAGCAAATATGGATAGATCATTGGATAGCAGCCAAACTACTTAAGTAATTAATAGAGAACATGAAATTATATGCTCTTTGTAGGAGATCGGATAATTCTGGAGATCATAAGGTATTCCGACTCCGATTTTGTTGGATGCCAACACAGCAGGAGATCCACATCAGGTTATGCTGACTAATGGAGGTATATTTGGGTGAGTGTCAAACATGCACTCATAATTTCTTCCACCATGAAAGCAAGGTTTATAACATGCTGTGGGGTATCTATTCAGGGAATATGGTTGCGAAATTGTCACAAGACTGTGCCTACAGTACGGTGTTGAAAGACCACTTAAATTATGGTGTGACAATAAATCAGCAGTAATATATTCCAAAAACAACAAAAACTTGTATAAGTAAAGGATATAGACATAAAGTTTCTAGTTGTGAAGGAAAGAATTCAGAATGGTTATAGTATCCATATAGCACATTAGGACAAACTCCATGTTAGCGGATCCGCTCACAAAAGCATTATCATCCAGGGTCTTTCATGAGCATACTGCTCATATGGGTGTTAATTAAGAATATGGCAATATAGTGGGAGTTTGTATTTTATGTATTTGGGTGCTATTTGGTTTTGGACACATTTATGTATTAAAGTATTTTGGATATTTATCTGATCAGATATATGGAAATTCAGTTCATTCTGTTTCATTATGTTAAAGTATTGATCTCGTTAAAGTTAAGGAGGACCAGTTGAAAATAGACATGTATTGATCACATTGTGTGTAATTTCCATGCTACGCATCCATGATTGATCTATGTCGTTTAGCTATATTGGTATATGTGACCATTGATGGTTTAGTTACGCTATATGTGACGAAGGCCGCTTTGATCCTATGTTGATATGGTTAATGGACGAGATTGTCCGGATATACCCTAAGGATTAAGATAGCGATTTATGAGCTCACTAAGGTTAACACAATTATAAGGTTACATATGTGGCCCAGTGGGAGATTGTTGGAATTATTCAATAATTATGGGGCCACACATGTAAAATTAATTGTGTTTGGGCTATCTAAATAATTAAGCCAAATTAAAGTGGTCTATATGGAAATTGGCTTAAGGGTATAATTGTCATGGAATTAATGTGCAGATACCGGAGATAATTCTAATTTGATGAGGGGCCAAATTAGAAATATCACAACACACATATCTATATATATGTGTATTCATTAGGGTTATATGGTCCCCAACTCATACGGCCACCAAGAGAGGGTTTCTCTATTCTCTTCTGTATCCCCATCAACAAAGAGAGGAACAAAGATTTAATCTTTATTATTAAGGGCCGTAGCGGGTTGGAAGATCAAATCCCACAAAGAAAAACGTCTGCTTCAAGATCCGTCAAGCAAAGACAATGGATTCAGGTACGCTTCCGCAATCAATTTAATTTATGTTCTTTATCTCATGAATCGACAGGGCACAACAAATTACTAACAACATATACTACAAGCAGTCATCTATAACAGTGCATAATGTTCAGCAAACGTCAGAGGCCAACATGGTAATCAAGATCATAAACTCTCATAGTTCCTTCAGGAGACTATGGTTCACCGATTTGGTAGCCCATACGCCTAGTGATTGTCCTCTCCAATCCTAATAGACTGACCAAGTCGTATACACATGTCTAGTTTGTAACTGCTAGAATCTCTAATATACTAATCATAGCAGTTATGTTCTATCTGTCACCCATTTCATACGTATCGATGGTCAGTCGAGTACGATAGTACATACCCTATCATAATATCATATACCGTGTTATGAGAATGTCAAGGCTAAAGAAATATGAAAATTTTCTACAATTATAAGATAGTCGACTAACAACTAGGTTGATATGCATAAAATAACAAAATAAGTAAAACGACAAACTCCCTTGTTTGCACCCAAGTGTGTCTTGGATGTACAGTATATATATATACAGGTAATCATGATCATATAGCAAAAATAGAAACACAAGAGAAAATATAAATAAGAATAATAAATACAATAATGTACACTGACTAGAGTTTAGGAAGGGTATGTATGTCGGTATGGCTGCGAACTCGTTAGATCAAGAATAGTCCAAAAAGTAGAAGATATACAAAAGTCATGAGATGCTGAAATAGATATTACTAGTGCATCCAAAATGTGCGAGATAGTCAAAAAGCTTACCAATAACTCTAATTTAGACACATGGCCAAATATTACAGTTTCAGGCCAAAACGGGGTCTATAGGGTTTACAGTGGACTAGATATAGTAATTGTCTTATCGGTTGGAGACTATAGGCACATGTAGTGTTTATTTTTAGACTTTTATTTAATGTTTGAATGATACATATAATGTTTGTTTAGGCAGTTAATAACTCTTGTTTAACATTACACAAGATACTTGTTTAGTAAGAACAACATTTTTTTAAGATTACATTTTAACGTTTGTTTTATCTCTTTAAGTGCATGAACTCCCAAGGATCGATGAAATAAAGAAGAGTGTAGGTTTTTCTCCTTGTTGTGGTGTGGCAGGAGTTGAATAGACACATCTTTGAAGGGTTGAGCATGGTTCCAATCGGGATCCAGCCTAATATCGAGGGAGATATATATATATATATTTTGATCCCTCCATAATGGGGTAGCTGTTAGGGCGAAAGAGATTATAAGTTGTAACAAATTTATTAATTATATTATAAATTACCATTTTTTAATAAGCCTTTGAAGTGGAAACATAAGCTTCATGACTGGGTATGTTTGATCCTACGGGAGAGCGTAATATTCCTTCCATTTAATGGTGAGAGTGAATATATATATATATATGTCAAGACGTGGACCTGATAACTTATGTGGATAGAGTATGGCTTCTTCCCTCATTCAATATTTTTATTTGTTCTTTGGTATACAAATAGTTGTTCAACACCATAAAGTTTACTAAGATCGTGTTTGTTTTGCTATTTTCATAGAAATATGATCTTTTTTGAAATAGTCCTATTTCCGTTGATTGGTGTGCTATCCATTTCAGTAAAGTCCTTTCCTCATGTGAGGTCCTTTATCTTAAATGGGCTATTTTTATTCCCTCACCCCCTAGGAAATGACTTCTATGACCTTTTGAGGGAATTGAAAAAGCAAGAAAACCCTATTATTTTATTATTATATATTTTAAATTATTAATTTTTAGTATTTTATCATTATTGATAATATTACTAATAATTAATTATCTTAGTATTATTATTATTATAGATTATTAAATAAATAGTTTATTATTATTAATATTTTAGTTGAGATTTTTTAATAGTTATTTTGTATTCTAATTTTTTTGTTAATTAATAATAATTAAAAAACATAAAAATAATTATTTCCGCGAAAAATTGTTGGCAACCAAACTTAGAAATTTGTATTCCATAGAAGTATCTTCTACGGAAGATACTTCAACAAAAAATACCTTACTTCTATAAAAGTGTTTTCCCTCCATTCAAACATATATCCTAAGGTGTATTCCTTCATCTGTTTTTCTAGTTCATACAAAATCATCAATCAACGCATAACAAATATCCATTTTCTTTATTACTATTGTTACTTCTAGGACCTGTTTGGTTGCCCAAAAGTGGCATAAAAGTGACCAATATTTTGCTTTTATGTGGAAGTGTGATAACATCCATTGTTTGGCTGTGCTTGTATATGGTCCCCGAAATTGAGTGGCAAGACTGCTTCCAGTTCCTCTCTCATCCTCTCTCCTACACATTTGGTTTCTCTTATCTTTTTTGGATAACTCCTCCGAACTCCGAAAAAAAGAAGCAAGGGAGTTATTTGGGTGAAAGTGTGTATGGACTGCCAATTTGGAGGGCCCCTTCTAGTCACTCCTACCAATCGTCGCTCCCACCATTCCCCTATGGCCCTGTAAGGAAGAAATAGGTTTCAAGTGAATTTTTTCCTTCCTCGTTGTAACCCCTTGTATTTGACTTCAAAAAATTTCCGGAGTTCATAAAATCTTTTCCTAAATTTTTTTCCAAATTATCTGGAATTTTTGGAATTTGTAAAACTTTGTTTTTTATTTTTAGAAAACAAAATCATATTTTGATCAAAGTCGTTGTTAGACAAATCATTTCTAATCATTGGTCATGAGGAGGTTAGTCGTGTAATGGCACATGACTAGATTTAGTTAGTCCTAACTAATTGATCATGGCACATGGCTATGATTATCTTTTCCTATCCTAATTAGTTAATTAACTAACTATTGGTTAGTGGTCCATGGCAAGCTAAGCCATGGACATTCCTAGAACATTCCAGTAAGTCCCTATTTTTCCAAAATTATTTAATTAGTGTTAATTAATTATTAATGTCATTTTTAGCCTTAAAATATTTATTATGATTTTTAGAAATTTTCTAGAATTTTTCAATGAATTTTAAATGAGTTTTAAATACAAAAAATATCAATTTACAATTTTCTAAAATATTTTAATATCATTTTGTAATTATTAGAATTATTTTAATATTATTTTGTAATTATTAGAATTGTTTTAATATCAATTTGTAATTAATAAAATGTTTCAAGAGTGGAATGCAAATTATTATTTGTACTGATTAACTGTTAGGGCCTTTCTGTCATTTTCTAAACTATAGGGGCCTAGATGCTTATTTCCCTTTCACCCACTCCCTGTCCGACGACCGACGACGGCTGACCGGAGACTGCCCCCGCCATTTCCGGCCAGCGCACAGCCCCCCGACCGCCTCAAACCCGTCTATTTAAACCCCCCTTCTTCCCCAGACCAAACCCTAACCCTAAATCCTCACCCAGCCACCCACGACCGCCTCCCCGACAGCCCTAAACTCAAAACCCTAACCCTAACTCCGGCGAGCCTCGCCCAGCCCCACCGTCGACATTCACCGCCCCCAACCGCCATCATCCAACGCGCCTCGACGAGACGACCCCAGCGCCACCCGAGCGCCGCCTCGCCGACGCCTCCTCCGTCGGCCAGCACGCTCGAACCCACCCCAGACTAGCCGGACACGTGAGTAACGGGAGTCTTTTCGTGTCGTCCGTGTCCCGAATCCTCGTACGTGGTTCGCCAGGACATGGGGACACTAGTCCAGTGTTTGGACACGTGAATTAGCATTCAGACGTGTCGTGCATAGCACGGACAGGTAGAATCCTGTGTCCCTAACTGTCCGAACACAAGATCGACTTTATTATTTTTTTTATATATATTAATTAATTCAAAACCTAAATAAATCTAACTAAAACCCTAATCCTAACACAACCCTCGGGCTGACCCCCTGGCCAGCCCGACCTAGTCTAACCCCCCCTCCCCCCCCCCCCCCCCCCTCCGCGCGCAGTGGGTCGAGCTCGAGCCCTGAGCTGCTGTGTTTATTTCTTTTTCTTTTCTTTTTCTTTTTCTTTTTCTGTTTCCTGTTATATATATATATATATATATATATATTTTATATATATATATATATATATATATATATATATATATATATATTTTATATATATATATATATATATATATATATATATATATATATATATATATATATATTTGTATATATATATGTATATACTGTATATAGGCAGTATTTTATATATGTATATATATTTTTATATTTAGTAAATTTTTATATATATATTAGTATTTATATACATATATGTATATATTTTTATGTGTATATATATTATTATATATATGTATACAATATTTGTATATATATATATATATATATATATATATATATATATATATATATATATACTTTAAAATTAAGTATTTTCTTATATATATATATATATATATATATATATATATATATATATATATATATATATATATATGTACTTTTAAACATATGTATGTATATATTCATTTTGTATAATTTTACCTTATTAAAATATTAATATTTACTTTGCACTTTTACCACTTTGTATTTTTGGTGTATTTAAATTACTGCAACCATTTGGTGTCCAAGCCTAGCATGGGTTTTTGGGCCCAAATATGTTTTCACACATTCAGGACCTGTACAAGTCATATTGGACTTGATTTATGGCCTTGGGTCCTGTATTTGAACTTTGGTTCAAATTATATACATGGACAAAATACGCAGATAATTAATTATTTAATTTTAATTGTGTGCAATGCTGTTTTTGAATTTCTAAAAATACTTAAAATTATTGCTAAAATTCTGGAAAAATAGTATTTAGAGCCTATGTTAATTTAGCTAATTTAGTATAATTTTTATAGTATTTAATTTACAGTTTTGCCACTAGTTTGGCATATGAAACCAAAACTTATTTTCTGTATACTTAGAAAAACTGATTTTTATAAAATACTTGTACTGGATAATAAATTCCAAAAAAATTATAATAAATTTCTATGATTAACAAGGATCATTTTGGTACTTTACTTTAAGTAAAAATAAGCTTCTTGTCTATCTCAAAAATTGTTAAAACACAATGATCATTTGATTTATTTATTGATTAATTACGACTTGTAACTTTTTGTGTTATTTTGAGTTTTAGCCGTATTAAACCTCACCCCTCACTAGTGTAAAGACCCTAGAAAGATAGTTAAAGTAGTGTGTCACCCCACGTTGGTCTCCTATGCTAAAATTATTATTTTGGCTAGGTGTCCAGTCACAAGTCGTGTTGCACCAATTAGTGTCTTAGTGTTTTAGCTTAGTGTAAAAAAACTAAGTTTATGTATTTATTTCTACAGTGACGAGTTTCCAGACATCTATAGCACTTTTATCGCAGCTTGCTTTGCTTTGCTTTGCTAGAGGCAAGTACTTTCTACAAACTTTACATACTGTCACATAAATGAACTGCTAATCCAACCATGTTAAATGCTGATCCTTGGGGTAGCAAGTTAAAATATCACATGTTGTACTTTCCATTACTACCATGTTTAGAACAGTCTTTATGTATCTCTCACATGATTAGAACCTGGGGTATGGGAAAACTGATAGTAGCATACGTAATCATACCCCCTCTACAGTACCGAGCAAAGTTTTATTTTATATGTTACTACGCCATAGGCCTTTATCTCAAAGTTGTATTTGTGCGTATGTACATCTACCGCCTTTACACTTGTACGTATGTACATTTTATTTACATGTGCCCCTGCACATTGTACATCTATTGACCGATCACGTACCTGCTACAGTTTTAAATATTACATATATATCTGTCTCTATGACATATGTGTCCTTGCCATGATAGACTATGTGATGCCATGTTTCCAGTTATTCCTCTTATGTTCATTTCTATATTTCATATGCTAGTTTGTTAGATTCAGTACTTGCTCCCGTCCTGACAGGATAACATTATAGGTGTCCTTACTGAGGAGGAGTTACTCTGCGACTCATATTATGGAGATACTGCCGAGGACCCGGCTTTACCATACGAGGATGTTCCTGTGGGAAGACTTGTCTAGTTTGCATAGCTGTTTGGGATATTTAGTGTAGTCATGTATTAGGCTACATATTTTGTAACTGGACATGTATCCAGTTTTATATTTCAGATCACTTGTACTTTGGACTTATTTCTATATATGAGACGACTTTTGTGTTTGGAGCATTTATGACTTTTATTCACTTATAGAACTGTTAGCACATTTAGTCTTATCATGTTGTCTTTAGAACAGCTTACTACATTTTATCTCAAGCGTAGGCTGGACATGACTCGGCCCGGCCCAACAATTTGGGTAGCGAGTCGTGACATGTTTTTAGTGGTGGCCCATGCAGGTCGAGACTAAATTGTTTGGTTACGTTATTGTACCAAGCATGCCTGCAATTAGGAACTTAAGGTAATTAGACAACGTTAGGAATGACGCTTAGAACACCTAGAGGAATGCTAGGATTACAACATAGGAAATACATCACATGTTTGCTATTATAATTAGATTTTCTTGTCTATTATTGCTTACTTTAACAAATCCTTATAAGTCCTTTTTATTGTAATTTAGATGGTGCTTACTCGTTCATCCCAGTATGTTACACCCGAGAATGGGACCCTCCTTATCCAGTCTGCTGACCAGTTGACAGATACACCTCCACCTACCACACTCCCCCACTCCACAAATCTACAAACCCAGATACCACAACCACCCTCCACATCACAGGCCCGGCAGGACCCAATACTTCCACCACCCCCTATCACTATACCTACCCAGGCTTCCGTCACACTCGACGGGAACCAGCTGCTCACTCTGATTCAGGGGTTCCTAACAACCCATCAGGAGCAGACTACCCTACTCCGCCAGAGCATGGAGCGTTCTGAGGAACGTCCCGTGGTCCCACCACATGTAGAGCCACGGCAGAGAGCAGGGACGATCAAGGACTTCATGGGTCTGAATCCTAAGGAGTTCTCAGGGACTGAGGGCATAGTAGTAGCAGATGACTGGCTAGACTCGGTAGAGAGGAAGCTTCTTAGAGTTAGGATGCCGGATGACCTCCAGGTCGAGGCAGCGGGATTTCTGCTAATAGACTTGGCAGGAGTTTGGTTTCGAAATGAGCCATTATTTGCGAGAGGGAGAGCCACTTTGGATCAGTTCAAGACGCAGTTCAAGAAGAAGTTCTTCTCGACCACTGCTAGAGTAGCCATGGGCTACGATTCCAGAACATCCAGCAGGGGAACCGTTCTGTTGATGACTATACAGCAGAGTTTAGTCGCCTGAGCCGTTTCGCTCCTAGTCTGGTTGCAGATCCAGAGGAGATGACCCGTAGGTTTTGCCATGGTCTAGTTCCAGACATTGGCATTCTTATAGTGGCGAACGGTATGACTGACTACTACCAGAGCCTAGAGTTGGCCCAGAGCATTGAGAAGCATCTTCTGTCTAGCAAGAGGCCGGCTTCTGTACATCATGAGGGACCGTCCAAGCGTCAGGCTTTCCAGCAGAGAGCACCGATGCCGCACCAGCAGATATACCGTCCCTCTACACCACATCATCAGACCCCGCCAGTTAGATCCCCGAGACCCCGACAGCAGCAGCAGCAGAAGGGAGCTATATGTTCTTTCTGCAGAAGACCAGGTCATGACTTCACCGTCTGCAGAAAAAGGTTGGGTCAGTATTTGGCTTATGGGTCTGCCACCCATCAGCTTCAGAACTGCCCAGCAGCGAAGCCTAGAGGACCACTCCCGACTCAGTAGCAGAGGTTTGGGCAGCATCTGTAGCAGCAGAAGGGACCTTAGAGGAAGGTTTATAGCTTGACCCTCGAGCCAGAGCCGGAGCAGGTTTCGAAGCCAGATTACTTAGCCGACGTCATCACAGGTCATGTTTATTTGCATACTTTTCTAGCTCTATGCTTGTTTGATTCTGGTGCATCTTATAGCTTCCTGTCATTAGAGTTTATGCATGAACATCACTTAGTATCTACACCTACTGCGGAGATCAGTAGAGTAATGATGGAAGGAGGACCAGTGCCTATTAGAGCTAGCTATAGATGCTCTATTACTATAGTCGGGAGAGAGTTTGAGGGGCGATTCTTTGTAATGCCACTCCCCGGTTATGATATCATATTGAGGATGGACTGGCTTAGCTATGCCCATGCATCTATAGATTGCCATGAGGGTAGTATTTTGTTCAGTCCCCCGGGCACAGCACCATTCAGAGTCAGGAGGACAGGGCCGGAGATCAGCCTAGAGCCGAACTGTTGTACGACAGTCGGGGATGTAGCACCGCCACACCCTATCATTAGGGAGTTTATGGATGTATTCCCAGAGGATCTTCCAGGACTTCCGCCTGACAGAGATGTGGAATTTACTATAGATTTAGTGCCGGGTTCATCACCAGTATCCCGGGCTTGCTATAGAGTGAATCCCAAGGAGGCCATAGAGATGAAAGAGCAGATTGATGACCTGTTGAAAAAGGGTTTCATTCGATCCAGTGCTTCTCCATGGGAAGCGCCAGTGCTCTTTGTGCCTAAGAAGGATGGTACAGTCCGGTTGTGTATTGACTACCGGACCTTGAATGCCATCACCATCAAGAACAAATATCCTCTGCCCAGGATAGATGATTTGTTCGACCAGTTGAGCGGGGCGAAGGTATTTTCCAGGATAGACTTGAGATCCGGGTACCACACTACAAGAAAAATGGCTTTTCTTGACGGTTTTTCCCCGTCAAGAAAGACTTTTCTTGACGGTTTTGGATCCGTCATCTAGGCCCCCGTCAAGAAAAGTCGACACTTTTCTTGACGGTTTTTTGTTTGTATCCTTGACGGTTTTAAACCGTCAAGAAACATGCGTTATCTTGACGGTTTTAAACCGTCAATAAAACAAACAAAAAACCGTCAAGAAAAGTGTCGACTTTTCTTGACGGGGGCCTAGATGACGGCTAATAACCGTCAAGAAAAGTCTTTCTTGACGGGGAAAAACCGTCAAGAAATTGTTTTTTGGTGTTTGCAAACCGTCACGAAATGAATTATTTTTTGACGTTTTTGCAACCGTCAAGTTAAAAACCGTCAAGGAATAAAAAAATTTGCCGTTTTACAACCGTCAAGATAAACATAATATATTCCAGAAATCCAATTACCAAATACACATAATTACACAGAATCCAATTCCAGAATCAATATATAATATCACAAGCATCACACAACTATAATACACAATTTTTATATTAAAAATACGTTGTTCGTACATCCAAACATCCAACAAGTACATCCAACCACAAACACGTTCGTACACCATAAATATCCTAAACATTTATAGGAGTAAATTAACCAAAATATCTCTGAACCCAGAGCAGCATGCAACAAGTACATCCAACAAGTACATCCAAACGTCCAACCACAAACACGTTCGTACACCATATATACATATCCAAAACATATTTACAGGAGTAGATTAACCAAAATATATCTGAACCCAGAGCAGCATTTCCTTTAGGTTAATCTGCAAACAAGGTGAACATAACATTATAAGTCAGCAACACAACTGAAATTCAATCAAATTTTGAATGGACAGAACAATCTAGGGAGGACTCAAATGTTGCAGTAGTTTAAATGTGCAGGAAATCAGTTGGCTTGAAGAGAGGATCACCAAGCAAAGGATGCTAATAATGGCCACCTCTTCAACATCTAGGTTTGAGTTCAAACTTACTCTCACAATGAGACTTCAGAATTTCTCTGTTTAATCAATATTTTAACTCTGCAGTCCCAATAGAATCATTGCCAGCAAAATAAACTATTACTAGAGATGGTTGCACTGTTGCATCCTAGGCAATGAAGGTGGATATGATAAGTGAACTAAATGACTAATATAAAATTTAGAGAACAATAATAGAGGCATCCAAACGAGATGGTCAATCTCACATAAGGTCTGGATATATTTCTCTACATCTTGTTCAGTGATCTCTTAAAAAAATTCATGGAACCACAACCATCATTCCTTCCACATGAGAATATGCAATCAATGTTTGAATCCTCTTGCTTTGGTCTTGGTTCTGCAAGCCTACTCTCAACATTCAAGGTCGCCTCACTAAAGAGTTCAGTGTCTTTTCGAAAACCCATGACCTCTGTACTTACTTTTGGTTTTCTGCCATTCACTGGGTTAGTATGGGCTTGTGAATGACTCCGGAAATAAGGCCATGGCTGGACTATAATTCACATAAAGGAAGTCAATAGACTGTGACTTCAGCTAATTTGGGTTGTGTGGTTACCAATTCTCACAATAGAACAAAGAACAAAAACTAAAAATTCTGAAAATTGAGCACCAAAAATGAACCGATAGATAGATAAATATTTTTTATTAACATTTAACTATCTCAACTTTGTATTTTGTCTCCTGGACTCGCACAGAACATAATCTCAATTTTTTGAAGAATTTACAGCCCTGTAACACCATCGCTTGTATCAAGTTCACTCACTTTTGTAATTTTAACTTGACTCATTGATATAGTGGTTTAAATGAACTATTAATATTTGTGGTGTCCATATATATTGTTAGCCAACATATAATATAAAGACCAATGTAAGAACTAATCAGTTAGGATGATCAATCATGGACAGTTTCTTGAAGGTTTTCAAGCTGGAGCAGGCCAAATATCCTCATATTTGAATATAGCATAGCTAAGTAGCTTACTAATTTTAATAGAGGTAAAAGGAAATCTCAAATGCAAAATCTAATGCTCCAAATGCAAAATATAATCCTCCCAAAATTCAAATTGCAGTATCCATTCAGTAAGATCATGAGAATGATATTTTCGTCCTAAGCAGCTGAAAGGTCTGAACTCATTCCTAAGATGAAAATCAGAGACAAGTTGGATAAACGTTGGCAATTACCTCCAGAAACCAGCAAGCATCCTTAGGCTCATGTCGTCAAAGCAACCCAGATTTCCAGAAAACCATGGCTTGAAGAGAGGATCACCAAGCAAAGGATGCTAATAATGGCCACAATGACCTGGACATGAACAATCATAATAAGAACTAACCGATAAAACATTTACTTATAAAGTGCAACTCTAACACAACAAATCAAGAACTTGCCATTGAGTAAGCAGAATATGCAAAATCTAATGCTCCAAAGTAGATGCCATGAAAAACAAAGGCCAGATCATTAATTGGTTAGTAAGCGCCACAAACTGCATATACATTAAAGAAATAAAAAAACAAATGACATGCAAATGGTGACCACAAACTGCATAAGAGACTATTTATAGAAGCATATTCCAGAGATGTTTCTCAAAAAACTACCATGAACATGTGAAATGAAAAACACACCGCTTAGGTCAAGCACAGTACGATATACAGTTATCTTATATTTTATTAATGGTTCTTAAACATAAATGGAATAGACGACAAAGACTATAACATATTTTAATTTCCAACTGTCCGATCTAGTTGGAAATTAAAGCTAGTGCATACCACGTATGAAAAATGAATTATATTTATAAACAATATCGTACCTTACCACATATGAAAAATTATCAATTGAAAGGTAGCAGAAATAACCTGAAAATGATATAGCCAAATACAGAACAGAAAACCAAACACTTCAATGGATCCTCCCAACATGTCAAAATATAAACTTGTTTCCAAGTTCCATCACAGGATAAAGCAATTCCTGCAAAAACCAATATATACAATAAAGAAGACTAATTAACTAGCCACTGAATGAAGAAAGGTTTTCCTTTGAAGTTAGAAAAGTATTTGGGATGTCAATATGAATAGCTATCAAATATAGTCATGCATACTTACTTCACAATCTGGAGTAGGGGTCAAAAGAGCAAGGATCCAATAAAAAAAACAATTATATGATTCACCTAAAATTAACGTTCCTATCTATGAAGGTTTGTATAGTTAAGAAAGTTCAAAGTACTTTCAAGATATTCTAACATTAATCTGTACAACTAACTTCAAGCCAGACTTGTGTTTCAAGGATAAAGAGGCAATTTGTCAGTATTTAATGAAATCAAAAGAAAACAGATTGGTATCCATATCGATCAATAAAACATGAAAAGTTACATGTGTATAAATGTGAATAACATTAATATTTTAAAAATGTAAACAGATATTCTAACATTAATCCTTTGAAAGATTCACAATAAGCTAGGTGAATGCAAATAATATTAATATTCTCTACATCTTTTAGAATGTCTTCAACTACAAATAGAGAAATTCGTATTCTTCACCTATAAACACCATTGAAAAGGCAAGGGGAAAAAACAACAAGAGATGGCCCATTGATTCATCCAAAGTCCCAACCTTCCATCCAAAAAAAAAAACATCCCAATTTGCCACAATAAAACCAAGCCTACTTCAGTTCCTACATTGAGGACAGCATAGCATCCACAAACCCATTAAAACTGACAATTGTACATGAATGAAAAGTTTGATGAATAATTCCGTGACCATATAGATATTCTCGAGATATAAGAAACAGGTATAAGATAACCATGATATAAGGCAAGTGACAATAGAGAACTCGTAAGAAATTAAGCATATACAATGCACTACAAAGCATCTAAGAAGTTTATGCTCTACCTGACAACCATCTGGGTGGCCATATTTCTCAAAATTTTCATTAAATATAGGATTAGTCAAGGCCTGATATGCCTTGGAAAGAGATGCCATAATATACTTGTTCCTTTGAAATAACAAAATGGAGATTAAGTCGAAATAAATACCAGACAGACCCATGTTTCATGACTGCCCTTGAAGACTCAATACCAGGTATATCACAGTCCTAAAAAAATTTCTTTTGCAAGACGGATAATCCATACTTTACAAATAGATGAGAGCAAAAGAAAGACCTGATCTGTTTGACTGTCACCTAAATTTGGCAAAGAAGCGCTCTTGGTGTCTATTACTCTTGATCATCTTCTCTCAAAACTTTTCTTCTTCCAAGTTCAATTTATTTTGTCTAATTTTCAACAATGACATACACGAGCTGCCAAAATTCATTTGATCACTATACATCAACTGGAATAAAAAAAGGCCACAAAAAACCTTGAGCAAAAACCCAAACTATGTAAGGCATATAAATTGGAAGCATATTAGAAGAAAGACTAAGAAAACCAATATGTATGAAGACGTATACAAAAAGAAGTATAAGGAAAAACTAGAGATAATGGACGCATATTGTCAGTAGAGAGCATAATTTCACAAATAGAAAGAAAAATCAAAGGGTACAACGACTAGAGATGAGATGTTGGTGGTTAGTAGATGCACAACTAAGCAATGTATTAATGCAGATATCAAAATTTTCTGTAGCAACAAGCATATCTTGGCCAATCCCATAGCCAAGATAGCAACTAAGTAATATAGTTGAAAAAAAGTAATTTATTTGTTGGATTCTCGGAAAAATCAAATATGTTTACGAAAGAACTTGTATTAACATGTAGATATTCAGGGATACAATGGTCCTTTATTCTATGCAAAATGAACCAAGGGAGACATAATTGTTAGTATGCAGAAACATGCATAGTTATTATGTATACATATCATCTATGTTGCACAGACATGACAAAATGGTGTTCTTACATGTGTCTTCAATCGTGCAACATAATAACTACTTTCATACCTACTTGAAAATTTGTGTATCGTGTAATTGTATAGTGTTTGTAATCCTTATTTGTGTCTGTATTCATGCAACATAGATAATCAGCAAGATTCCTTAATCTATTTGTTTCCTATAACGTGTGAATTGCTAGTTGCGAAAACAATAACGAAAGGATACGAAGAGAGAAGTCATACCTTGCAAAAAATGAGTCGTCTCATTATTGAGCCAGGAGCAATAAATGAAAAAAATGGTACTTAGCCAAACCTTAACATAAGCCAAGATGTGCTTCCTTATTATACCTGCATTTCACTAGTATATATGAAAATATTTCCATTTTCTGATAATGAATTTTGGAACTCATCTATCACATCCTAGAAGTCAATGCACAATGCGAGATAGACAATGATAGAACAACTATGGCATGTATAAGAAGTTACCAAGAGGTGCAACAAATTCAGAGAGGAAGAAGAAAGTTCCTGATAGATTAAAATATATGCAACCTAAAATTTGCTAGAAAATAACAATAATTTCCATTCATCAATGTACCAATTATATGAATATAAGCAAAATGTCTAACTAAAAGCATCCAAATGATAGTTTGAGCAATTTCGATTATTGTTTGCCCTAAACTAGAAACCCAATGCCCCCGCATACAATCAAAAATTTAGAATCTTTTCTTTGTTCAATATGCAAGTAAAAATAAAAGCTCAATTTCTCAAACCAGTTGAATCAAAAATATAGAATTTTGACTAGAGTAGGTCAGTCTACATATACTAACAACAGATTTCCCTGTATACAACCAACATATCTAAGCAGAAATTCCACAGATCTAGATGATCCGAACCTCAAAGGTCTTATATAGTGCAAAAAGGAAAATAAAGAATACCAATTCAATGTTAGCAAAGATAAAAAATGACATCAAAATTGACCAATTTGAACAAACCTTGCTCAATTAGCATGCTTAGCTACTTGACCAACTCTTAGGAGAAGATCGGGAAAAAAAAATTAGGGTTCGGGTTTCTATATATGGAAATATATTGTAAAAATTTTAGAGGAGTCAAGATATATGGAATGATTGAGAATTTTACCTCCTCCTCTTCCTTTTACTTTGTTCAGAAGTAGAGCAGAGCTTTCCCAAGTCCAGCATTTTCAAAGTGGGTAGGGGGAGATGGATCTATAGGCGGTCGCCCACATCGAATGGAATTGGATAAGCATCTGCTCAAGTGGGGGTTGCGAGAGACCATGACGAGGAAAGGCGATGGTGAGATGGATGGCGGTGGCAGAGGCGTTCGAGCGTTGAGGGAGGTCGATAGTGTGGGACTCCTATCGATCGTCCGTGCGCTGGCCGTGCCTGGCCAAGGCTGAGGAAGGTGAGAAAGAGACGGAGGAGTTTTCCTATGATGGTGTTAAAATAGAGGAATATTGGTTTAGGGTTTTGTGGATAAGGAGGAGGTATATGGTGAATAGGAGTTGTGTTCGGTGTTCGGGTTTCCGGGGGGGGTCGGGATGAAGAACATGGGAGAGGGGTTTAGGGCTGTGGGGAAAATCGGGGTCGGAAGGGAAGGGGGAAGAGGGAACGATTGAAGTCGGCTGCGGGGATGAGAGGGCAGACGGCGGATCGCCGGAGAACAGGGTTAGGGCACGGTCGGGAGGGCTGTGGAAGTCGGGGTGGCTGACGAGATGGTCGAAAAGAAGCCAGGGAAGAGGGCAGAGGAGAGGGGGAGACTTACGGGCTCGGTCGCCGGTCGGGGTTCGCCGGCCGGGGGAAGACTTCCACCGGAGGGGGAGCTCGAGAGGGAGAGGCTGAGAGAGTTGTGGTGTTGGGGATCAGGGGGGAAGGAGGAAAAGAAGTACTTGGATGTGAAATATATAAGAAACCCTCTATTCCCAAATTTTGTTAAAACCGTCAAGAAATTTTTTTTTTTGAAAAAATTACGAAAATGGCATCTGAAATGTGCGCGCCTTTTTTTTCTGCACATGCATTACTTGACGGTTATCAGCAAACCGTCAAGTAATGCAATGGGTTTTCTTGACGCTTTGTATAAAACCGTCAAGTAATATGGTCAAATTTTAATATATAACAGAAAAATGGGTGTTTTGTTGACGTATGTCTAAAACCGTCAAGATAACTGCTTTCCTTGACGGTTTTGACCATACGTCAATAAATTGACCGTCAAGAAAGGTCATTTTTCTTGTAGTGCCACCAGGTGAAGGTTAGGGCAGCAGACATCCAGAAGACGGCGTTCAACACGAAGTACGGGCGGTATGAGTTTCTGGTGATGCCATTTGGTCTCACAAATACGCCAGCTGTCTTTATGAATTTGATGAATAAGATATTTCACCAGTATCTGGATAAGTTCGTCATAGTGTTTATCGACGACATCCTGATATACTCGAAGACGCCGGAGGAGCATGCAGAGCACTTACGGATAGTTTTGGGGATTCTGAGGCAGGAGAGATTGTTTGCCAAAATGCTGAAGTGCGGGTTCTTTTTAGACCGAGTGGAGTTTCTCGGCCATATAGTTACTGGAGATGGAATCTCAGTGGATCCCAGGAAGATTGCTGCAGTTGAGACGTAGAAGGCTCCGACGTCAGTTTCAGAGATCAGGAGCTTTCTGGGTTTAGCAGGCTATTATAGAAAGTTCGTCCAGGACTTTTGCTAGGATAGCTGAACCCATGACGAAGCTGACGCGGAACAACGCAGAGTACATCTGGTCAGAGGACTGCCAGGCAGCATTTGAGGAGCTGAAGAGGAGGCTGACGACCGCTCCAGTTCTGACATTACCTTCAGATTCTGGAGGTTTCACCATATACAGCGATGCTTCTGGGAAGGGGCTAGGATGTGTCCTACAGCAGCATAGGAAAGTGATTGCTTATGCATCTAGGCAATTGCGGACTCATGAGCAGAATTATCCTACCCATGACCTCGAGTTAGCTGCGGTGATCTTTGCACTCTAGTTATGGAAACATTACTTATACGGAGAGCGTGTGGAAATCTTTACTGACCACAAAAGCTTGAAGTATGTGTTCACGCAGAAAGAGCTGAACATGAGGCAAAGACGATGGTTGGAGTTGATGAAAGACTTCGACATCGATTTACAGTATCACCCCGGGAAGGCAAATGTGGTGGCGGATGCGCTGAGCAGGCATCCGATGGCATGGTACCTGATGATTGATCGGCATTTACGGGAGGATCTGGAGAAGCTCGGTATCGAGCTAGTTCGGCCAGAATCAGTGATACAGATGATGGTGCTTGACATTCAGTTAGGTTTGATGGAGCAGATCCGGGAGGCACAGTCTACAGATGAGAGCCTTCACAGACTTCGAGCCCAGGCGTTAGCTGGATTGCTGGATGACTTTACTATAGCAGAGGATGGATCCTTGAGGCATGGCATCCGATTGTGCATGCCGAAGGGAGAGCTGGTAGAGGCAGTCTTGCAGGAGGTGCACCGATCGAGATATTCTATTCACCCTGGTGCTAACAAGATGTACCGTGACTTGCGGGAACATCTTTGGTGGCACGGGATGAAGAGGGATGTATCACGTTTTATCTCGAAATACCTAGTTTGCCAGCAGGTCAAGGCGGAGCGCCAGAGGCCAGCTGGTTTGTTACAGCCGTTACCCATTCCCGAGTGGAAGTGGGAACATATTACGATGGACTTCATCTCAGGGCTTCCTCGTTCCCCAGGGGGGAAGGATGCCATTTGGGTCATCGTAGACAAGCTGACGAAGTGTGCGCACTTCATACCCTTCAAGGTGGGGCTTTCCACCGAGAAGTTGGCGGAGCTATTCATGCAGCAGATAGTTCGCCTATACGGAGTGCCAGTGAGCATCGTGTCAGACAGAGACAGCAGATTCACATCCCACTACTGGAGGAGCTTACAGGAGGAGTTGGGCAGTAGGCTCAAGTTCAGTACGGCGTACCACCTGCAGACAGATGGGCAGTCCGAGAGGACGATACAGACACAGGGGGATATGCTGAGGACCTGCGTGCTGGACTTCGGAGGATCATGGGAGAGTGATCTGCACTTGGTAGAGTTTTCATACAACAATAGCTACCAAGCCAGTATCGGTATGTCTCCTTTCGAGGCGCTATATGGACGACGATGTCGCACACCGCTCTTTTAGGATGATGTTGGAGACAGAGTTATGCTTGGGCCAGAGATGATCACGGATACAGCAGAGAAATTCGGGATGATCAGAGACAGGCTCGGAGTAGCTCAGGACGGGCAGAAACACTGGGCTGATGCTAGTCGCAGACCTATGGAGTTCGCCGACGGTGATATGGTGCTAGTGAAGATATCACCTACTAGAGGGACGATCCGGTTCGGACGAGGAGGGAAGCTGAGCCCCAAATACATCAGGCCGTTCGAGGTACTTGGCAGGATTGGAGAGGTAGCTTACAGGGTTGCACTTCCATCCAACCTAGCAGGAGTTCACGATATCTTTCACGTATCTCAGCTGAGAAGATATGTTCCAGACCCCAGTCATGTGCTAGATCATTCAGAGTTGGAGGTCGGACCGAGCCTTACAGTTTCTGAGCAGCCAGTGGAGATATTAGACAGGAGAGTGAAGAGGCTGAGGAACAAGGTTATACCCTTAGTACGAGTAGCTTGGAGCCGTCACTCTCCGGGTGAATCTACTTGGGAGAGGGAGTCGGACATGGGGGAGAGATACCCTTACTTATTCGATCCAACCGCTGCAAGGGAACCACCCGTTCCCGCTTGATACCTTAGAGGTTAGTTTCGATCGTAGCCTTAGTCATTTGTTGCATTGCTTGCTATGTTAGAATATTGTAAGATCTTCAATCCTTGTGAATTTCGAGGACGAAATTTTTCAAGGAGAGAAGACTTGTAAGTCCCTATTTTTCAAAAATTATTTAATTAGTGTTAATTAATTATTAATGTCATTTTTAGCCTTAAAATATTTATTATGATTTTTAGGAATTTTTCTAGAATTTTTAAATAAATTTTAAATGAGTAAAAAATATCAATTTGTAATTTTCTAAAATATTTTAATATTATTTTGTAATTATTAGAATTGTTTTAATATCATTTTGTAATTATTAGAATTGTTTTAATATCAATTTGTAATTAATAAAATGTTTTAAGTGTGGAATGCAAATTATTATTTGCATTGATTAGCTGTTAGGGCCTTTCTGTCATTTTCTAAACTATAGGGGCCTAGATGCTAATTTCCCTTTCACCCACTCCCTGCCCGACGACCGACGACGGCTGACCGGCAACTGCCCCCGCCATTTCTGGCCAGCGCACAGCCCCCCGACCTCCTCAAACCCGCCTATTTAAACCCCCCTTCTTCCCCAGACCAAACCCTAACCCTAAATCCTCACCCAGCCACCCACGACCGCCTCCCCGACAGCCCTAAACTCAAAACCCTAACCCTAACTCCGGCGAGCCTCGCCCAGCCCCACCGTCGACATTTACCGCCCCCAACCGCCATCATCCGACGCGCCTCGACGAGCGCCACCCGAGCGCCGCCTCGCCGATGCCTCCTCTGTCGGCCAGCACGCTCGAACCCACCCCAGACTAGCCGGACACGTGAGTAACAGGAGTCTTTTCGTGTCGTCCGTGTCCCGAATCCACGTACGTGGTTCGCCAGGACACGGGGACACTAGTCCAGTATTTGGACACGTGAATTAGCATTCGTACGTGTCGTACATAGCACGGACACGTAGAATCCTGTGTCCCTAACTGTCCGGACACAGGATCGACTTTATTATTTTTTTTATATGTATTAATTAATTCAAAACCTAAATAAATCTAACTAAAACCCAAATCCTAACACAACCCTCGGGCTGACCCCCTGGCCAGCCTGACCTAGTCTAAACATCCCCCCGCGCGCAGTGGGCCGAGCTCGAGCCCTGAGCTGCTGTGTTTATTTCTTTTTTTTTTCTTTTCCTTTTTCTTTTTCTGTTTCCTGTTATTTATATATAAATATTTATATATGTATATATATATATA